>CM060841.1:25690000-26290000 GCA_030762175.1 Metallyticus violacea | reverse complement strand
ATTTATGCTGATCTATGTCCAAACAGCAACATCTATCACCACCCTGCTGAGAACAAGCAGTACTGAATACATTGTTTCACAAGGCTTTAAAAATTTTGGACAATTTCAATATGCAGACCAGATCAGTCATTTTGAATCATTGCAAAAGAACAGCTACCACAAATCTGCCATCAGAACAGATTTGAGGGCTACCAAGGACAAGAAACCAGAACAAGTACCAGCTGAACATAAGCAGAAAAACAGCATCTACATTCCTTTCTGTGGAAATCTTTCCAACAAAATAAGAATTCTTAAATGGCACTAGATCAGAACTATTTATTTGTATCATATAAAGATGAAGCAAATGCTGCACTCCATGAAAGAGGCTATGGATTCGGTATGCTAAGTATATATACATGCCATGCCAGTGTGCTGTTATTATTGAACAAACAGGAAGGACCACAGAAGAGAGGTGTAAGGGACATAACACATCAACTATTCTATCTGGAAAAAATTTAAATTGCACAGTCTAGCATTGAGACTGTTCACAAGATTCTTTTAGAGCAAATAACCACCTTAACTAAATCCAATAGGTACTGGAATTGCCTCAATAAGGAAGCAATTGAAATTAAATTGAAGGACACACCTCCAACAGTGACAATGAATTTCAATCAAATTTTTTTAAAAATTGTAAAAACTTTAAAAAAAAAGTTTTCATATGGAACTAACACAGTGAAGCTCACGTGAATTAAATCTGTCGTCTAACACTCTTCATGCTTCACTAACCTTAAAAATATTCGGTACCATTTCAAAGATACGTTATCTCCATCTTTGGCCGCAGACAACAAAGAGTGTTAGACGACAGATTTAATTAATGAATTCCAACTTAGTGAGAGGCATCGAAGGTCAGCCTTCACCTTCATTAGATACACAGAACTGGAGAAGATCAACAGATGCAAAGTCAGCTTCTGCCAGACTTCAGTCTTTCATTATAGACACAGACTGTCATGCACTTTCCAAAGATTTACTCTGCCCAGAGTCAGATGGGCCATCATCAGGTTCTGATCAAAACTAGTCCCATGCATGCATTGACATGACATCTGATTGGTTCAAGGATCACTCTTCCATCAGACTAATTACCAGATGAGATCTTATCTATATAAATGCAACTTTTAGCACATCTTGACATAGGAGTAACCTGAAAAATCATTAATAATCAGCACCAAGAAAACTGCAAATCTTTAATTGAATTTACATGCCCAAATATAATTACAGGAAAAACATGAGATTACTATGAGATATGATAAGCATCTTACATAACCTTCTTAAAAAAAATTAAGCATTTGGGATAGAGAGACAAAGAAAATTAATGTAAAAAAAAAAACATGAAATGGAAGAAAATTGCTATCCAGACTCTGCGGTCCCTTCTGGTTAGCCACATATTTGTCTGTAGGATCATATACTTAAGGAAATTGGCAGAGCTCATGGATGTTGATCAATCCATAGACTACAAACCTCTAGTCCTAAATCCAATGAACTGCACAGAATAAATATAGCAACATGAGATGCAAATGTCAAAATTTGTCTCTTATTATAACATTCTTTAATAAATCCATATATAATTTTTAAATCAATCACATTTCAGACACACTTGTTTGTACACAACTTTAACTATATACTGTCTATAATTATCTTGAATATTTTTAAATAATTTACCAAATTATAACTCACTATACTTCACTATCCTATGTTGCTGTATTTCCTGGGGCCCGATAAACCGAACACTGCCGTTACCAAGTTATAGCATGCTTCCTACTATTTCAATCTAACCCCTGACACTATACATTTGCTTATTAACTTTTTCAACCTTTTTGTTCTCACTTTATCTAAATAAATGCCAATTTCCACTATGACTTTTCTTGATTTTACATTCAACATCTTTTTCCTTGTAATCTCTTTTGGTAGATTGGACCATCTCTGCATTCCCAGCTTCTCCCAAAGAAACTTAGTTTCCTCGCATTCTAAAAATAAATGCCAATTGTTGTCTTTCTGACTACACAATGGACATTTATCCAGTAACCCCCCTTACTCCCAAACCCTTCAATTTTACAACCCCTGTTTTTGCCCATGCAAAGCCTTCTCTTCCTGCTTTATCACATATTTCAACATAATTTTCTCTGTTCCAAACTTTTATTTCTCTATATACACTTATATGAAGTTTTGTATTTAAAACTAGCAAATATTTCTTACCTTTTAATGTCTTTGATTCTTAACCTAATTTCTTCCCAGAAATCCCTTCCTCATGCCCCCCTAGCTCTCCACATGTCCCCCAAACATATTTATTCTAGATTTTCCTTTGCCTTGTTAAGCCAAGTAGCATCTTGATTAAGCCTTTGTGACCTACCAAACAGATATAAAACACTATGCTCATCTGAATTTCTAATTCTAAAACAGTATTTCAATACTCTCTCCTTAATTTTTCCTTTACTACCTATTCATCCTAGTTCTAATAGAGCAATGCCATTTGGTAATCCAATATTTTGGTTGACAATGTGAGGAATGTACCTCACGAAACATGTACCAAAATTACTTTTATAAGTGTGTTTGTGAAACTTAAAGAGAGTTTTAATGTGACGACATGATTTTTAGTGTTTTACTTTAAATCAAAATAAGATTAACAAAAGTTTCACTGTGTGGATTCCGAAATTCCGTAAACAAATCCAATATTTGTTTACAGCGGATCTCTTATTATATAATAAGTGAGATAGGATTTTACATAAAAAAAAATAATAATATTTATTGTTAAAATGAAGAAAAAAGGGAAATAAAAATCAAAACTATGTTTGGTAAGGTGTGTGAAAACTAAAAATTTTGTTCTCTGATACAATAATTTTATGACAGAAGGATCATTCAACAAAATAATAAAATGAATGTTTGTTATCTCTAGATATACTGCAGTTATACAAATAGTTTCATTTGTTACAGCTCAGTGGGAAGTTCCTACAACATATCTTGGATCTTTAGTTTTGTGAGCAAAGGAGTCAAAATCTCAACCAGTGTACCCTGAATCAATCCTGGAGATAATGGCAATACCTTGTTCAAAATCAACTATGGAGTTCTTAACATAATTCTGCATTCCCAATCATGTAAACATGCTCAAAACCATAGCACTTCATTTCATAAGGCTGAAGCTTCATAATCTTGAAGCTGAACTTTAATTACAAATAATGAATATTATAATTAAATTTTTTTAAGTGTCCTAACAATTGCCGTATATTTTTCAAGATGATTAGGAAAATAATGAAATGCCACAAATGAGCCTGAAATCCATTGGGTGACATTTTCAGAGTATGAGAAATATCCTTACCTAGGTAATATTGATTCGGGCCCTCAGCCAACAAGCAAGCACATACATTAGCTCCTAAGCTATAGTGATGGTGCTGGTAGTATATAATTTTTCAATGTTTTGTTTGCTCAGAGCTCTTTCCTATTACACACTTGGTTCAGAACATGAAAGAACAAATTACGGGAATTCAGGAGGTGTTTCCTCCAAAGGCACTTTAATACTAAGTCTCTAAACATTTTCTTGATAGTTTTTTTAATAGTGTTTAACGTTCGTTTTTATTACTGAGGAACCACAGGCAATGGACATTGTGATACACGAGAAGAAATGCTATATTGGGAAGGGATTTTTTTTTAAAGAAGGAAACATTCCAGGCCTAAATTTAGGATACCTCCTCGGCATTTGCCATTTATAAAGACTGAGGAAAACCAGGAAAAAACCTGAATCAGCAAGGATGGTCCTGGCAGGATTCGAACCCCAGACCTCCCACTCATGAGTAGGTGCCTTAACGATCTCGACCACTTATGATGATCTTAACAGAGTTGGACAACTGCCTAACATATAAGCTACACACTAAAACAGTTACAAACCACACTCTTACAGCTGATGTGAACGTATATGGTATTTATTTTTAACAATACATATTGATTTTTTCATCTGGGAGATTACAGGTGGCTGGAGCATGTGCTGGCCTTGAACTTCTGAGCAATCATCAGTCTACATTCATTCACGCAGATGGCAAAACAGATGATTTTAGAGCAATGTATTTTTGTGTGTAAATGTTGTTATAAATATGAATCAGCTCATTGCATTAATGAGGAATTTATTTAAAAGTTCCCTGGGCAATTGCTTCCTTCCAGAACTGCAAATTGCAGTCTTATGAATATTTTATATTGCTGATTCAATGCAAAACAAGAAACATGTGAAGACATAAAAGTTTTAACAGAAGACAATATAACGAAATTGGTACAAATCATGAATGTTCGCCAACAAAATCAGTAAACTCACTACTGAAATTAGCACAAGTTGGGATTTCAGTGTCTTCTGCACATATAGCGACAAAAGTGTTAAAATTCAAACCTTACAAGTGTTTACTGTTCCCTGTCTATGACAAGGATCCCATGGCACAAGTATGTTATTGCGAATGGTTTCCTTCATCAGTGATTGAAGCATTAATCAACCCATAACTTTACAGATGAGGCATGGTTCCACCAAATTCGTCATGTGAACACACAATACTCACTACTGGAGTTCCGAAAATCCAAATTGTATGCAAGAAACTGCTCTTTATGATAGGAAAATTGGAGTTTGGTCTGTGATTAGCACAAAATGCATAAATGGCTGAGGTTTTTATGAACAGAGATAGGTGCTAAAATGACATTCCGACTCCTTTTTTTAATCAGCTAACAGAAGAAGAGAAATCATATGAGTGGTTTCAACAAGATTTTACCACTATCATACTGCAGAGGAGTCTATGGGTAAAATAAGGAAAGCATTTGAAGATAGCATGATTATGCTGGTGTATGGCCCTCTCGCTCCCCAGATCTGTCTATAATTTTTATTTGTGGGGTAGCTTTAAGGAAAAGTGTATGAAACAAATCCTCACACATTGGAAGAACTTAAGGAAAATATACAAAATGAAATCAGAAATATTACACTGGTCAAACTAAATCATGTCAATTGGAAAGTGCTTACTCAGTACAATGTCGGTTTAGTTTAGGGAGGACAACATTTCCAGCATTTGCTACAAGGTAAGATTTTATACACAGTTTTAAGAAGCGAAGTCAAAGTACAGGTGCAGCCAGCTGTGGCATGTTCAGCTGCCGAGATGTAAAACCCATGTGAGTGGTAAGGACATATTTTGGAAGTATTGTAGTTCCCGAAGTTCCATAGGCTAAGTGTGCAATAACATTACTAGTCTCAAAAGCTGTCAAAGCCTGTTCATAATGCAAAACTAACCTAAAATGGTCGTAGGAAACAATTTTTCATAAGAATCCTTATGTTTACGTATTTACTTGCTTTATTTAAGGATGCTCTTTAACATCTGTCATAAGCATCCCATTCAATTCAGGAAGTCAAATGATTGTTTTGTTCTGAGGTCTCTTTTTTCAGGCTTCAGATTCTTTAGTGGACTTTTGTAACAGTGATGTTTAATGCAATAACAAATTTAGTTGAGTAGAATTTGCAACACTTACATGACTTATTATTTAGAGAGGAAAACAAGTTTCAAAAAACACAATATCATTTTAGTGCCTAAAAACGGTTACTCCACGAATATATAAGATAAATTGCAACAATTGTGAAAAAATGTATATTGGAAAGAGCAAAAGAAACATAAAAACATGAGCAAAAGAACATATTAGGAACATAAATCAAAAACAGGAAGAAAAATCAGCAGTGGCTTGGCATTTTAGAAGGAACAGCATACCATTAACAGGAATCCTAAATTACTTAAAAATACCACAGGAAAATAGAACTTACAATTTGGGAAAACATTTGTATCTGGAAGAACAAAAAGCACATTTTTAACTTTGCAATTCCGCCAAGTGACATCCTAATACAGAAGTTCATCAATCACCACCAGAGACAAACCAAACCAACATGAAGAACAAAGTCGGCAGTCGATCTGGAACTTGTTTTGTTCCTTAAATAATAAGTGATGCAAGTGTTACAAATTCGACTGAACTATATTAAATTTGTTTGAAATTCTTTTACATGCCATAACTCTAAGACATGGACTCTTGGCTTGGCTTTACTTCCCTTATGAAGGAAGCCATATCTATGCTTTACACTCTAAAAAAAATCCATCAATCCTTGGTCTGATTTGAATCTGCAACCTTGGGTTTATGAGACATGCATGGTTACCACTGGACTACTAGGACCATTCTTATATTTTAGTGTTATATTTAACATATCTATTAAATAAGTATTTATGCCATAGTTGTGCTTACAGTCTACTGTTATATTAAGTTAGATTTGGCACAGTAATGGAAATTGCTCACTATAGCTATTTGATTAAATCTAGTTATATTTAAAAATTATTCCTGTAATGAGCTTTTCTTGAACTGTGCCACGTTTAGTGCTGCAAAAGTTCACAGCAACCAATTGTATATATCTAACCCAAATTAATTATATTTTATAACTATAAATCACTATTAAAATATTCAATATGGAGTATAATACACACAATATTAAAAGAATACTATATTAAGGTTAATACTAATGATGTTAGTGATTATTTTAGATGCTACTCCTTTACACCAATGCATCCAAGACAAGCTTATTTCTGTCACTAGATGGGATTATATATGGATGGCCTTCCATGGTGTTGCTGTAGTTAAAGCAGCTTTGCCACTATTATGTTAATTTACCTGCTAGCATGCAATCCACTATGAATCAACAGTCACAAAAAAGAGGCTATCAGAGGCCATTGGGCTGTAGCTATCTAGTAATCCACTGGGTCTGCCTGTTTCTAGGATTCACCCAAGGTTGACGTTAGGTTAGTGAATATATGAATTAGAAATTCTATTTCTAACCATTAACTTGCCCAAATTCCGCTAGAATCCTAGTTATGTTGCCCTTTCTTATATTCACACTGGTGGGAGTGCAATCGTTACTGGTAGGAGGAAAATTTCTATATAAGTAATACACTACCAAGGTGGGAGGAGGGGACCAAGAGCAAAGGTTAATAGCCAGTGGTTCCAAGACCAAGAATTAGTGCTCCAGCATTATAGCTATGAAATGCCATTTTCAGCTTTCTGGCTACAACAAGATGTTCCTTATTACAAAACTGAAATTTTACTTTTCAACTCTATTTAATACAATTTTATCACATACTGATTTTATTGCAGAAATCAATAATAAAACTTTAGCCTGGATGAAGATGGGAACTAAATGTTCTCGAAACAGGTTTCATACATTTAGGAAAAGTAAGTGAAGCTTTAAGAGTGTGTAGTTTAACTGAATCATACAATGATATCAGTATGATTAGCTTCACTGTGCAAGTTCCAATTTACAGTTTAAGTATTAAATAATAAAACTGTTTCAATACTGTAATGGAACTTGTCAATATTCAGATTTTCATTACAATAAGCTCTCCAAATTGCCCAGAGGTTAATTGTATAAAAATGGCAGATTTCATTTAATAATTCACTTTTTAACCTCAACTCATGTATTTACATTTCTTACACTATACTCCATTCACTTACATAAAAGTTAGACGCGTTTCGGGAGAATCTCTCCCATCTTCAGTTGCTCACTGAACCTTCACTACTCGAAACTATGGCTGGACAAATGGATGTTTCTGTGGTGGCCTCTGTTGGTTGAAGTAGGAAGTCGCTGAGCTCATCTATGGGAGGAAACTCGAAATTCATTAGGTTTTTTCTATTTTTTAATATGAAAATTTTTTCCCAAGTGAATAACTCCAATGGGCTTTGAAGATGTTTCAGCAGTTTTATTCCCGGTTTTATTTCATGGTTTTTGGTCCAAAAGTGAGCTGCTACTGCTGATTTATCCACCTGTTTAAAGCGAATATTTCTAAAATGTTCCTTCCTCCGAATTTCCAAATATCTTTTTGTTTTGCCTATGTAGCTCTGTTCACAATCTGCACATTTTATTTTGTAAATTCCTGATTTCTGTTCTGGTGGTATGGAGTCTTTTACTGTGCAACCTAATAAATTCTTGATGTTGTATCTGTTCTTTGGGGCTAACATTATTCCATGTTCTTTGAAGATTTTCTTGAACTTGTTGTGGTAAATTGGATGGTAGGTGAAACTTTTGAATTTGTATTCATCTTTTGTGTTTTTCAGTGTGGAAACTTCCCTTATTTCTTTTTATCTTTTTGATTTATTGATAATTTTTATCGCTGTGTCCTTGTTGAAAACATTCATTATAGCTGTCTGTATTATTTGTTTGTATTCCATTTTGTACTCTGCTTCTGTGAGTGGAATATTCATCAATCTGTGTGCCAAACTGTGAAAAATTGCATATTTATGTGGAATGGGGTTATAACTCTCAATTTTTATGTAGTTTTCTGTGTGTGTTTCTTTTCTATAAATTCCAAAATTCAAACCATCTTCATTTCTTATAATTTTTAAATCTAGAAATGGTAGCCACCCATTTCTTTCTTCTTCTATAGTAAATTGTATGGATTTATGTTGCAAATTAAGAAGTTTCAGGGCATCTGTTGAGTTTCTTGGGTATTATTGCAAAAATGTCATCCACATATCTATACCATGACTTGAAAATTAAAGGGAAGGCTTTTGTGATGTGTATCTCAAATGAGCTCATGAATAATTCTGCCAGAAAAGGTGACAAAGGGTTTCCCATGGCTAGGCCTGAAACTTGTTGGTAATATTTTTTGTTGAAGCTGAAGTAATTTTGTTGAATGCAGATATTAGTAAGTTTTAATAGGTCTTCTATTTCTTCTGTTTTTAAATTTATTGATGTTAACCATTTCTTTAACCTAAGCATGAGTTTCTCTGTAGGTATGCTCAGGAATAAGCCTTTTACATAAAATGAAACCATTATATCTCCAGCCGTAATTCTGCTATTTTCAAGTTTTTTTTAACTATGTCAACTGAATTTTTAATGCTCAAACTTTGGAATCTCTTAAAAGAATTGAAGACTGATCAATTTTTTTGCTACCTGATATGTGGGTGAATTGATATGTTTATTATTGGTCTCATGTTATCATTTTTATGTAACTTGGGTAGTGTATAAAGCCTGGTTAGTACTGGATTACTCTGTGTGATATTCTGTTTTACAGTATAGTGTAAGAAATGTGAATACATGAGTTGAGGTTAGATTGCCACTCCATTGTCAGCAGCTTCGTAAGTGCAATATTTAATTCACTTTTTGTTACCAAGTAATGACATTAGGCACTGTTTATTCCCATGCATGTGTGGTGAACAATTTAATGACAAAATAAATACATTTATGGTTATGAAATGTTGTCTTGATGCAGCATTCTGAAAACTCTTAATTCTGCACCACAAACTAAGCATGTACAAAAAGAATTAAAAACTTAAAAGTTTAATGACAGCAACTTTTTAAACAAATATACAAACCTATTTGCAGAACTTCAGCTACAATAAAGAAAAATGCAACCTCTTAAGTATATTGAATTTTACTCCAGCCTGATGTAAAGTGCACTTCTTGATGTATTCACTAATCTTGTATACAACTCACTTCACCATGCAGACTACATTTCTAATTTCCTTAGAATAACTACTACCTGGTACCTCACTAGATATATGTGTTGTCACAACTCAAACTTTCACCTTTTTGCTTAAGTCCTTTCTTTACTTTTGGTTCCTGATTAGCACTTTCCATGAACATGCACTAGAAATGATGCAATAATATGATTTTCTAACCTGACCCCAAGACTTGGAATGGTCCTCCTATCTGGAAATGCTCTCTGTCCACTGCCAAATAAACGGTTGCCCATCTGCAAATTCCTGTTAGGGGATAGTTGTTGTGGTGTAAAGGAACTAGTGAGGCCTGTTGAGCCAGGAAACATGCCTGACGTTGGTGTGACATGGCCTGAGATAGAACTTGTGCTGAAACCTCCTCCCCTGAGGTTTTGACTTGCTATGCTCCTTGGAGGTTGTTGGAAGTTCAAGTTGGCCATAGTCTTCTGGACACATAGACAATTGCTCTGGTCGCACTGAACCCTGAAAATGTCAAAACTGTAGCAATAAAAACTCTGTTTAACCTTAAACAAACTTCAGCAATGCCACTGTAAACAGGTAACCTAAGAACGAAGTGTTCTTTAATCTGCTACTGTCATTTGGTGAAACAATTCAAACACAGGTTCATAACATGTAACAGTTTTTATGTACACGTCAATCATAGCCCACGTATAAACCAAGAAAACAAAACCTAAAGCTTAAAACAACTCTATTTTCAACACATATGTTACAAGAAGCATTTAAAATTAAAAGCTGTTATCTTCACATTTGAGTGGATTCAAGTCCTCTTCCACAAGTCATTTTTCATTCCATAAAACTGGCCTTATGGTGAGAATAAGCGAAAAGAAAAGACGACAGTAAGAGATAAAACCTTAAAAACAACGTTTCTCAATTACAAATTTTATTTTATTTTCACTTACTAATAAAATATAACCGCTAAACAACAGCAATCAGTCTCAAACAAAAACGTTCTGCCATGATATTAACAACCTGAATGTAATCAAACGAGAAACTACAACTCTTTCCAAATTAAATATATAACATACTCCTCGATAAGTGCACTGAAACATAAACTGTGAATTTTAATGCTTGATATATTATATTAGTTTCGCTGAATGTTAAATCTAGAGAAGAATATGCAACTTTTAAAAACTTACTAGATTTACGTAGTGCCTTCACGATCATATGATCGCACAAGCAGAAGTAGTAGGACTGAGGAGCAAGACAATTTTGACAACATTTTTTTAAATTTTGCCCATAGTTTTCTGTAGAGCACAATTTAAACAAAACACAAAAATGGCATTAAGCGACGCAGATGTGCAAAAGCAGGTATGTGTTTATGTAATAATATAATGACAAGATTTAAGGTTGACCTAAAATTTGCATTCTGCAATACTAGCATAAAAATCATTGAAAGATTCGCTTTTTTTCCATTTATTTCAGATTAAGCATATGATGGCCTTCATTGAGCAGGAGGCAAATGAAAAAGCAGAAGAAATTGATGCAAAAGCGGAAGAAGAGTTTAATATTGAAAAGGGTAGATTGGTTCAGCAACAGCGTTTAAAGATTATGGAATATTATGAAAGAAAAGAAAAACAAGTGGAGCTATTGAAAAAAATGTATGTTGCAAAATCTCTCCTTCTTTCCATACTATCCTCTTTCACCAATGTTTCTTCTGCACTAGGCATTGTGTTTTTCCTGAGCAGCTTGGCACTTTTGTTACCCAAGGCCCCAGGAAATTATTGCCAATCACATCGATAGTGCTTCGTATTTTGGGGGAAAGGACATCGATAGAATCCTAACTACAAAGTTATACAGGTTTGAACCCTTCCTGGTCAAGCTGCCAGGTTGTGGATTTGATAATTTTAAAGAGCTTTCTCCCCCTTTATATTTTAGACTAATGGAAGGCAGTGCCATTGTTTCGGCCCTTAGGCTCACACAGTGCAAGAATTTACTCCAGCACCAGAATCGGCTAAGGTCGTTAAGGCACAGGCTCATGAGCTTGCAGTTCTGGAATTTGATTCCCCCAAATTAAGGTTTTCTTCAGTCCTCCTAAATGACAAATGCCGGGGATGTACCCTAAACCTAGATGCTTTTTATTTTAAAAACCCCTTCCCAGTTTCTCATTCATCACTTGTGATGCCTCAGTAGTAAAAACTGGTATTAAGCACTATTAAAAACAAATAATTCACCGCCCCACTATAGTGAAGATGTATATGATATTTTTTTGTAGATATAGAATGTAAGCTACTATGGTAATTGTAAATGATAAACTTTATGTTTGTAAGTCTCTGTGACTGCTTTGCAACTCATGGTTTAGCTCCAGGAACTAAACTAAACTAGTTACTTCATCCTTAAATTCTAAGTGGCATTACTCATAAATGGTTCACAAAATAAACATTTCAAAATATGCTGACAAAGAATGGATGAGAGAAATATTTCAGGGTGGCTCTGCATGCAAGTAGGATAATGTAGAAAACTGATGACTCATTTAAATGTAAATCATATGCAATAGAATGAATGAATTACAAATGTGGATAATTCAAGAATACCAAAAATTGCAAGTTTTAAAATTTGGGGGTGGGAGGAGATCCAAAAACAGCTACAGTGAATAAGGTTGGAAATTGTATTAAAATCAGTGGCAGTTTTAGGTGCTTGAAACTGGGGGAGCCCTGTATGGAAATAAAATTTGGGTAATAGAGCTGAAAAGAAAAGGACTGTGGTTATGAAAATATAATTGGCAGCATTAGGATATGCATTATTTAGATTGTTGTCGTGTGTTTATTAATTTAATATTATTGGGGTGAAAAAGTCCATTAAATTCATTAGTGGTTGTCATTTATGTAGAAATATCTAGAAGCAAGTTGTGCACTATATTCTAATTGGTGGTTGGAGTTTTCCACTTTAGGGATGCATTAGGAAACAGCAGGACATATATCGTGAGTCATAGCTTCCTTCACTCCAACTCGGAACCATGTAATACAGTTAAATCACTATGTAGCAATTGTAATATTCACACATGATAACCCGGAAGAATGTAATATATCTTATAATGTGATCTAGTGGAAAACAAAAATTTTTGATTTAACAAAATCTTTTCCTATACATACTTAAGCAAGTGCATAATTTTAATCAGTTCAGCTACTTAGGACTTTGTTCTCATTATTAAGATGTCGTAGAATGTAGTATTTATAAGTTAAAAGGACAAGAATCTTGACAATATGATGCTATTTTTTTTAAAAACATTCAATGCATTTAGAGCCATGAACTGGAAATCAGAAGTAGTTACTGTATTGCAGAGGTTGAACCACAATAACATTAATAAATATATGTCCAGTACAAGGTAACATTGGGAAGTAATATTGTATACACAGCAACTGCCCTTTGATCCCTGACACATCAAAGTACTAAAACAGGAGTAAGAAGAATATAGGGAGTCAAGATTTTTAAAAAAAATGTGATCTTTAGTGCTGAAATAGTTGTTCTTTCTTCATCAGTAGGTACATGGCATAAAATGAAAATTTAAAGAATGCTCAACTTGGTATTATTAAAACCAATATGGGAAATATTCCCCATTTCCAACACTAATTAAAGAGTTGTGGCTCCTTTGGCCACCTGGCCTCTTACTTCTCTATATACAAATAGATTGAAAATTTCAATGAAAATGCTGGTTATATAGAATCTTCATTTTGTTAATCAGATTATTGCTTTAACGTTAATATCTGATAAACCAGCAGAAAATGAAGCCCCTATGTACTGGTGTTTCAGATGTGGTACTGAATTCTGATTTTTTTGATTGATCATGTTGTTTCTAATGCAGCATACATATTACACTTTTTTTTTTGTCACTTTGACTGCTTGATTTTCTTGCAACGTCTGTAGATCCAATGTGAATACTATAGGTGTAAGCCTGCAGTCACGAATAGAATGAAATGAAAATGATGAAGCAAATGGACTGAGAGTCCTTGGTACCTTGGAGCTATCTGGCATTCACCGTCTCAGGGACCAGTCCTGGTGGTGTAGTGGTTACCGTACCTCCCTCCTAAACCCAAGATCGCGGGTTCGATCCCGGCCAGGACCAATGGATTTTTTCGGGCGTAATAATCATAAGTCATAAATATGCTTCCTTCGGAAGGGAAGTAAAGCCGTGGGTCCCGTGTCGTACATTTATGGCACGATAAAGAACCTCAAGCCTGAAAAAAGAGGCCTTGAGCAAAGTTTGTTGGCCGTTTCATGCCCTGAATTCAATGGGACACTGATGACCTGAGATGTTAAAGAGCGTCTGTAAATAAATCAAATAAAAAGAAACCTCAGGGTAAGGAAAAACTCTGTAAAAAAACCTTATCCAGAGCTTGAGCTGACCAGGAATGAAACCTAAGACTTATCAGTAATTGCAAACTCTATCACTAGACCATGGAGGTAGTCTGGTTAGATGTTTACAATGTAAGTGATAGTTGCGGGCGGAGAATGAGGAAAGTTTAGCAATCCCAGTATATCATGGCCCATAGTCTGATATAACATTTTCAATCAGTACCAGTTGTAAATACCTACTTTCTTTGATATTATTTATCATTGTTGCTAACACAATACTGACAGAATATATACTTTGCATATGAATTACTAGTTTTAGTCTGAATTACAGAATTAAGCTACTCTTGCAGACTTTTTCTCTAATCTTAGCCCAAACTAAAATTAATCTATAACCCAAATAATATACATATCATAGAAGATATAAAAGAAATTCAGTGCCAAAATAGAAAATGTGAATGAGTTATACTATCATAGTCTACACTCATGACAATAAATGAACAACAGATCACATTAAGTGACTAAATTACACTTAAGAAGATGTATACAATGAAGTGGTAATATATCCTACATTAATGTATTTATACTGTTCATACTAACTCCATTTACTTATATAACACTCATCAGCTGTTGATCAACTACTTGAACTGGCAATTGGATACCAAGATACTTTTGTGGCAGTCTCTGATGAAGGTTCTAATAAAAACTTGCTGAGTTTGTCCAAAGGTGGGAAATCAAAATTTATCAAGTTTTTCTTATTTATTAAGATAAAAATCTTTTCCCAAGTGGATAGCTCCATTGGTTTGTGTTTTAGCAGCCTAGTCCCTGGTTCAATTTCATGATTATTTGCCCAAAAGTGAGCTGCTACTGCTGATTTATCAACCTGTTTAAAAATGAGTATTCCAAAAGTGTTCTTTTCTCCAAATTCCCATATTTTTTATAATGTATTTCTGCAAGAGAGTTTCCCACACTGAAGAACATCAAGGAAAGATACAAATTCAAAAGTTTCACATACCATCCAACTTTCCACTACAAATTTAAGAGTATATTCAATGAACAAGATGTAATGTTAACCCCAAAGAACAAATATAATATGAAAAATTTATTAGGTTGCACAGTAAAAGACACCATAACAACAGAACAGAAGTAGGAATTTATGAAATAAAATGCGCGGATTGTGATCAGAAAAACATTGTAAAAACTAAGAGAAATTTGGGAATTTGGAGAAACAAACACTTTTGGAAGACTCATTTTAAACAGGTTGATAAATCGCAGTAGCAGTTTACTTTTGGACAATAATCATGAAATTGAACTAGAGACTAGGCTGCTAAAAGAACTTCACAAACCAATAGAACTATCCACTTCGGAAAAGATTTTTATCTTAAGAAATAAGAAACACTTGATGAATTTTAATTTCCCACCCCTGGACAAACTCAGCAAGTTGCTACTGGAACCATCAGAGACTGCCACAAAAGCATCTTGGGATCCAGCCGCCAGTTGAGTGGTTTATCAACAGTTGATGAATGTTATATAAGTAAATGGATTTAGTGTGAACAGTTTGAATACATTAATGTAGAACAGATCACATTTATGTTCAAAAAGATGCATTATTCAGATACTAAATGTAAAAATAGATCTCTTTAGATAACTATAAAATCTTTGGTATGGTAATTAGAAAATATGTTACCCAATTTGAGCAATGATTCTTAATATAAAAACTTAAATGAATAAAAAATTGTGGTTTATTATTCTACATTCTTCAGTTTGGAGTAATTTTGTTATATTTATAGGCAATACAAGGATATTATGAAATTTGTTTTATATAGGTCCCAAATTCTGGAAGCTAATTCATCCACTAAGTTTTTTCTTTATCTTACAGAAATGTAGATATAAATGATCTTAAAAATTATTGAATGTAATTAATTAAATTGAATGATATTTTAAAACATGAAAATGTATTTTTTGTTTACAGTCAATCATCAAATATGCTTAATCAGGCAAGGCTGAAAGTGCTTAAAGTTCGTGAAGATCATGTTCGCAATGTGTTGGATGAAGCTAGGCGACGGTTGGGTGAGGTAACACGAAATCCTCCCAGATATTCACAGATTCTTCAATCACTGATATTACAAGGATTGCTCCAGGTAAATAAGACTGACAAGTGAACTTTTTGGTTGAACCAGATCAATTTCAATGAAGACCAATTTAGTGGCAGTAATCATATTGCTATATAATCAATGGTAATTTTATAAATAAATGTTGTAAAATAGGGAAATGGCATGGCACAGTTAGCTAGCAGTGTTTTGTGGCCTTGCTAGTGTCATTCCCAACTGTAACTTGTAACTCCCAAAGAAAGACAGTTTCTTAGTGTTTTGGGTAGAAATATTTTCATAATGCAGTAGCATTCCATGCAGGCCTGTCTTTTGAAGCTTCACATTTATGCATCAAAAACTTCATCTTCTTCATTTAGAAGTAATTTCATTAGCTGTCTTGCAGACCAAGAGATATTTTGATAAATGCTGTTTTAACTTCTTACATAGCAGAAAATTAGCTTCACTCCATTACAGTGTGTATGGTTCTTGGCAGACTGCATTCAACAGTTGTGGAAAGGCAGATATTGTGTAGATACACAGCTAGACAGCCATAATTGATGAATCTGGAGATACACTAGTCTCTTTTCTGAGGGTATATAATATTGATTGAATGGGTGCCCATGATTTTCCTTCCTTTGCTACTGTAATATGGAGTTGTACAAGGCTTCCAGAATATGACCTTACCACTAGCATGGGAGTTTACATCTCTGCAGCTGGACTTGCCACAGCCAGTCACATCTTATGCACTTCACACTAAATACACACCAAATTCAAATTTCCCTAATATAAAGGACTTTTTGTATATAATTTGGATTTTAAGAACACCAATAGAAAATGTTCAGATGACTATTTTGGTGGAATTACATTGCACAAACACAACCCATGGGTTGACTAAACCTTCAGTCATTGATGGAAGAAACAACGCACACGTGCAAATACATGTAGACAACAGACAGTACATTTTTAAGGTTAGAGTTTTAATAATTTCTTGGATGTATGTGCAGAAGACATTTTGTGTGACTTTTTGGCAAATGTACAAGATTTGCACCAATTTTATACAATTTGTCTTCTGTTAAAACTGTACTTCATGTGTGTTTCTTGTTTTGTACTGAACCAGTAGTATCAAATTTATTTAAATATTGTACTTATCAAGCTGTTGACAATGGAGTGGTAATATATCCTAAACTTAGGTATTCATCTTATTTTGATTTAAAGTAAAACACTAAAAATCATATCGTCATATTAAAACTCTCTTTAAGTTTCACAAACACACTTATAAAAGTAATTTTGGTACATGTTTCGTGAGATACATTCCTCACATTGTCAACCAAAACGACGACTGAGGAATCACTTTCAGCAAAGTATGTATGTTACTATGCTTGCTCTGGTGGTCTGTTAATGAACTTAAACAATTAAGTATAAGTTTGGTACATGTTTCGTGAGGTACATTCCTCACATTGTCAACCAAAACGACGACTGAGGAATCACTTTCAGCAAAGTATGTATGTTACTATGCTTGCTCTGGTGGTCTGTTAATGAACTTAAACAATTGTTTAAGTATAATTGTTTAAGTTCATTAACAGACCACCAGAGCAAGCATAGTAACATACATACTTTGCTGAAAGTGATTCCTCAGTCGTCGTTTTGGTTGACAATGTGAGCAATGTACCTCATGAAACAAGTACCAAAATTACTTTTATAAGTGTGTTTGTGAAACTTAGAGTTTTAATGTGACGACATGATTTTTAGTGTTTTACTTTAAATCAAAATAAGATTAACAAAAGTTTCACTGTGTGGATTCCGACATTCCGTAAACATATTAGGTATTCATTTTTTTACACTGAACCCCATTTAATTACATAAAAGTAAGATACGTTTCAGGAGAATCTCTCCCATCTTCAGTTGCTCATGGAACCGCCGTCACTCGAAATGATGGTTGGACACTCGGATGTTTCTGTGGTGGCCTCTGTTGGTTGAAGTAGGAAATTGCTGAGTTCATCCATAGGAGGAAACTCGAAATTCATTAGGTTTTTCTATTTTTTAGTATAAAATTTTTTTCCCAAGTTGCGGTTCCGTGAGCAATTGAAGATGGGAGTGATTCTCCCGAAACGTGTCTTACTTATATGTAAGTAAATGGAGTTAGTGTAAAAAAAATGAATACCTAAGTTTAGGATATCTTTGTGAAAGAATATAGATCGGTGACTGCTCTGAAGTTCAAGGACAGGTAGGTGGGAGCTGAGAGTTTGAAGGAGAGCCTGCCTTGGCCGAGACGCAAAATTCCATGTGAGCAGTGAGGACATATTCTAGAAGCCTGGTACTTTTGTTCTGATTTCTAGTTTATTAGTTTTTTTTTATGGTGTGCTTTTCAAACAGTTTGATTGGTCGATGGAGCTTCATGCCTTTTTTTACAAGTAGGTCTGCTATTCCATTCCCCACTACTGGAACATGGGAAGATATCCAAGTGAATGTGATGATTTTTTGTAAGTTAAAGAGTTTTGATGGCCTTCATTTAATGTATGGTTTTTGTGTGATATTGGGAATTTTTTATTACTGCTGAAATTGCTTATATAGGAGTCCCCATAAAGTATTGCTTATGTTTTTGCTGTGAACATTATGTACAACCACTATTTAGTGATTGAAGAGTGTAGAATAACTACATCTGTTCCTTTTTGATTTATTACTGATCCATTGGTGTGTGTGTGTGTGTGTGTGTGTATATATATATATATATATATATATACCAAGGTGCTAAAAAATGTATACACACTTTCACAGTAGATATCTATTTAATATATTTCAAAGTTGGCCCGCAAAACAACAGTAATGTGTAGTATGATGTTCTGTTAACAGATGTGACACATATATTATGATAGCATTGAAACGTGACAGGTACTCAACAATGAACAAATGACGCCATGATTATCATAAATCAACAATGAATAAATGAAGCCAAGATTATTGTATGATATTGTGTAAACAGAGGTGACTCACATTACATTATGCTAGCATTGCTACAACAAAATGGAGCCAAGATTATCATTTGAACAGCAGAAAGCAATTTTGAAGTGGTATTGGAAAACCAAGAATGTTGTTGAAAGGCAATGGAACTTGTGCACAGAACAGAACTGCCAATGTGAGTAACAATTGCATGCATTCGAGACCAATTTGAAGCCTATGGTACCGTATACAAAGTTCACATGGACAGATCTGGGAAACCTCACACAGCAACAAGCCCTGCACACTGGATAGGACAAAGAGGTATTGAGTTTCCAGATCTAACTCTGTTGGACTTCTATGGGGAACTCTTAAGGATGTTGAATACCGTAGAAAACCAGCTACACTAGCAGCACTTCAGGAAGAAATTGAAACGGCATGTGCTGCAATCGCTGAAGACACTTTCCTAAACGTTGCTCAATCAGTAGTTCAACGTACATAGAAATGTATCGATGCCGATGGTGGGCATTGTGGGCAACTGTTGTAACTGCAAAAGTCTAAGATGATTGGTGCTCATTTTCTGTTTGTGTGAATTCAGTTTTGTTATGTTAACATAGTTTTTTCTTTGCTTAAAGTGTGTATACATCTTTTGGCACCCTCTGTATATAAAAAAAATAATAACTAGATAAGAGGAAAAAGGATAAAACACTTGGAAAATCAACAGATTTACTATTGCAATATTTCAAATAGCTCGTGTTCTTCCATATGCAGATCTCTTTCTCTCTCCCATACACACACACACACACACACACACATAATGTAGCAGTATCTGGTGTATATCTTTTGGCTATTTCTAGTGTGAGTTGTCTTTGTTCTTTAGTTAGTTAGGTTTAGTGTACTTAAAAAGGCTATTGTTGAATCTCTTTGGTCTTTAACATCCCATTCTATTTAGAGTGTGAAACTGCTGATAAATTTTGCTCTGAGGCCAATTCTTTCAGGCTTGAGGTTCTTTTATTACAACACAGGACTAATGGCTTCATTTCCCTTCTGAAGGAAGCCATGCTTAGGATTTATATGCCCTAAAAATCCATGACCCTGGCCAGATTTAAATCTATAAGGCAAGTATAGTTATCACTAGATCGTTAGGACTAACTCTTAGTTTTTCAGCAATGTATTTTATTTATGTGCATCTTCTATAAGGCCTAGGTGAGTTTCTATGATGAAAGTTCATGGATTGACGAATTCTGCAAATGGTTTACTTTACTGTATTAATAGTGTAGCTTTTATTTTCAAGTGTATGTATTCCGTGGTTGATGTGCCTGCTTCTAGTCTTTCAGAGATTTTACGTTCATATAAGTTGCTTTATATCTTTTGTATATATTTGAATAGCTGTCATTGGTGTAGTTTTGACTGCATGTTCCGAGTCTGAGGGCACTTATTTTGTATGAATTCCAGAGCATTTAGAACTGATGGGCTAGCTATTATCAGGTCCCAGCTTCTATATTTTATAATAGATTTGATAGCAATATGGAGAGTAATTTCATGATGCAAAAAACCTAATAAATGCACTAAAAACATGGACAAACTATTTAGCAGTAAATGTATTTTTGACTCTTAAAAGGAACTGCCATGGTAGGGCTACTTGCAGAGAAGAAAGAATGCTTTATCTTCTTGACTTCTTCACTTTCTCAATTATATTGACATATCAAATTCATTTGTAATGATATTAAATATGACTACAGCAAATTTTAGTAGCATTTTCTGACACTAATCTACACAAAACTTTTTCTGTTTTGTGAACAGAATTAAGTGACTACAATGTTGATTTGAAGTTGTTCATCCAGGATATCTCTTAACTACTACCAATCCAATATTTAAGGCTTCCTGAATATTAACACATGTACATTCCCTCTATCCTTTGTTGTTATTAACTGCTCTTATCAGCATTCATGTTCAATTTTCCCACTTTATTTTGCCTATGAAGAACATCCAAATGCACACTGTAATCTTACAAGATATTCTCTTTTGCTTAACAATGTCTAGAAAATTGTGGAAAGGAAGTGTTTTCATTTCAGATCTAACCTGGCTTGTGATGCAGTGCCATCAGACATTCTGATCTTGTACATTGACAGAGCATATTCTTATTTGTGAATGTATCAAAACTTCATTCAAAAGATAGGAACAGGTCAGTTGCATGTGCTAATTTGTTATTCAGAGTGACTCTGGGCCAGGGTAGAGCTACAACCGAACAGATAAATTCATTTCATCACAGCCTTTTGACTGACCCTGGACCCTATTAGAGCTACTACCCACCAGATACATTCATTTTATCACAGCCTTTTGACTAAGTCTTGATTACAAATATTAGCTTTCATGAAATGCTAATTGGAACTTGTACAGTGAAGCTAAACATATAATTAAGATCATTGTATGACTGAGTCAAACAACGCTCTCATATTGGCTACACTTGTTTAAATTTAGTACATGTTTCACAGACCGTTGTCCGCATCCTCAGCTAACCCATCGACTGCTGGATAATTTATTATGCTTTAGGGATTAACTACATTAACAAATACAGAGACAAATTAATGGACTTCGACACTTCCAGGAATGAAAACATAAACTTTAATGGCATCACACCTCCACCAGAATACAATATACATCCCCAAAGCATAACAAATTATCCAGCAGTCTATGGATAGCTGAGGATGTAAACAATGGTGTCTGTGAAACATGAATGAAATTGAGACAAGTGAAGCCAATAAGAGTATGTAATTCAACTCAAATCATACAATGATCTTAATTAGCTTTCATTCTTCACTTAATACATTTGTTGGTTTTTATGATATGTATCAAAAATATTTTCTCATAATTAACTCTGTTGTTCACAGCTTTTGGAGCCTACTATGATGATTCGTGTACGGGAAGTAGACCAAGGATTAGTGCAAGGGATACTGTCCACTGTGGCAGCTGAGTACAAGCAACAAACAGGTAAAGAAGTGTCCCTTAAGCTGGACACAGAAGGCTATCTACCTCCAGATACAACTGGAGGAGTGGAACTGCAAGCTCAGAGGGGGCGTATCAAAATTACCAATACACTTGAAGCTCGTCTTGAACTGATTGCACAACAACTTATTCCTGAGATTCGTAGTGCCCTCTTTGGTCGCAACCCCAATCGCAAGTTTGCAGATTAAACACTTGCATAATGGGTTCAGTTGGCAACATTCCATTTTTCTGTCATCTTCCATGTGTATTTTCTCTGCTAATCTCAAGAGAAACATTCCTTGTAGTATATCTGACAGACTGAAGTTCAGAGATTAATTATTTCTCAGTATTCCTTCAGCTGAGATGCAGTATTAATGTCATAGTATAAAATAGAGTCAGTCTAAATCATTCTTGTGTTAACTGTGGAAAATAAACAGAAAATGTATTCTCTTGCCTGAACAAAATGTTATTTCAACTAAATATGTAACCTGTTTTAAGAAACACAAAATTTTGTGTAATTTTTTTTTCTGTGATGTAAATACTGTACAGGATATGGGATATAAAAATATAAGATAAAGAAGAAAATAATTTATGTTGTATATATTTATTACTATTAATTTCCTATCTCTCTGCAGTAGCCACACTTGCTGTGTCTGCACAAGTATTATTAAATTGACTATGACACTGTGTTTCAATTATACACAGTACATGGACATTAGAGTTCAGTGCCTGATATGTAGATGGTAAGATGGCTTAAAGGAGAGCTGTGCAGTCATTTCAATCTACACATTATAGATAAGAAATACTGGTCCACAAATATACTAAAAGCAAGTAACTTTTTTTTTTAAATACCTAGTCAGCACTTTAGCAATAGACAAATGCTGCTAGGTAGTGGCTGTTCAAACTTCACTAACAACTCATCACTTTGTAATGACCAATCTATGCCATCTACAATATCTCTAAATCCATTACAGAATTTTTAATATGCTAAGCTCCTGCCAATGGCACTATTAAGGTTACAGCAGGAAATACCTAACATTCAAATGTACATCGGCAGTGGTTTCACACACTTGGGGTATTTGCCCTATGTTACAACATACACACAAAATACATCTCATTCACAAAAATAAATATCAATCTGGCAACTACAACATTTTTTTCTAAACACTTTTCTTACAGTTTGATTCCAAAAATAAAATTAACTTTATACATTGTTAAAGTGCATATGAAATAAAAAGGCACATAAGGCGGAGCTAAGTGAGGTGAGACTAGAGTGAGTAGCCAATCCTAGAAAGATGCTGTTGCCCAGTCCAGTAATGTGCTGCCTAGCTGAATAGTTACTTTTCACTTTTCTCTCATTAAATCCAACAACTACTCATTATTTTAAACTTATTTCACTGAACAGAGCTGGGCATTGACTGACTGTCCAAGAAGCAATATTTTAGATGGCCTGTAGTGCAATATGTGAGTAATTGAATAAACAGTGCCGTCAGCAATAGCAAATGCCACATGTCTTACATCAAATTATTTTCTTCTTAAAGGTTAGATGCCTCCAGAAAAGCAGTTTAATTTAACCTTATAAGTTTCAGGGTGGCCCCTGTTTAAATCCCCCAGAAAACACCATAAGACTGAAAAACATGTTTAAAATTGGACAATGCTCAAAAAAACATTCTTCTCTGTACCATTTTTAAACATATAACAGCAAATATCTTACCATTAAAAACTTGCTTATTTGATGAGGGACAAAATAATTATAAAGGTTGCACATCATCTATGGGGCTAATATTAAACAATATGGGATTTTGTTATAGAAAAACTAATGATAGAAAAAATTTTTGTTAGAAAGGAACAACTTTGTTGCTGCCAGAATAAAATTTTTGAGAACAATGAAAGACTAAGGGATCAGGTGATACTTGTACCATATTTTATACTGATGAGACCTGGGTGAACAAAAATCACTCTCAAAAAGAAATCTGGCAGGATTTCTTGGGAAATAATGGCCTCATAATTCCTGCTGGAAAAGAAAGATAGGCCCATTGTCTGCCATACAGATTCTGCAAAAACAGGTTTCATTCTGGAGAGCAAGTAGTTGTTTCATTCCTGTCCGCAAAACACAAATTTACACTCAGAAATAAATGCAGAAAGTTGTTTATGAATAGATTTTTAAATTACTAAAAGATGGACCAATTATCATGGGCAATGCAAGTTATCACTCTAAAGTAATTAATTAAGTCCCCACAACATAATCCAGGAAACCAGACATTCAGGAATGGCTGCAAACCCCACAATATTGCATATAATCATGCTGAAACAATAGTAGAATTACTTAAATGGTAAGACTAATGCTTTGAAAAGAGGTAATCCAGTTTTTTGATTATCCCCCTATCACAGCCAGTATAACCCGATATAGTATGGGCAAAAGTTAAATGTGAAGTTGCTGCCCAAAATTCGACATTTTGGTTAGCAAATGTCCAGAAATGTATTCATATAGCTCTCGATAAAGTTACGATAGAGGACTGGGTGACGCATGTTGCTTATGCTGAAAATCTTCAAGAGAAAGATTTACATAAAAAGTAGCAAGAGACAGCATTATTCAGAACTTGGTAATAAACCTAAGAGCCAGTGATTCAGGCTCAAGTGTAGAAGTTGTTATGGAAGGGAAGGAGGAAGTCCTTGCAACTCCTTTGTGATTTCAGTTACGCATGTTCTTTAAAATATATAATTTTAGGTATAACATTTTTAAGATGTAAACTTTCATGAAATATTAGATTGCAAATGAAAACTGCTTGCTTAGACAAGGAATTGATAATTAAACAATAATAGAGATGGTATAGTCTCATTTTAAAGTGAGGAAAAGTATTGCGACAGGTTTAACTTGTGCATCTTATATCTTTCACTGCCTATGCTGCCATCTACAGGTCTCCCCCACCTGCATATCTCCTCTTTTTTTCTTTAGCATTGTGATGTGCTGTGGCAATAGCACACCATAGCTGATTATGGATTGGAGGAACTCATGTGCCTTATTTCATATGCACTCTAGTGAAGATAGTATGCAATAAACTCTGCAAAAAAAACAAACAAAGGAACAAAGCTTCAAAAATATGTAAGCATAGCATTTGATGATGTTAGGCCATGATTTTGCAACTAATTTTCCTTGTGGAACAAGGTTAATAATGTGGTATCAAGAAAATGAGGCAGGATTCAGTGGTTGCATAATACTGTTAAGACGATGGTTCTTCGATAACACTTTTTTCCTTTTTTAATTAAAGAACACAATATTATCATTTCATTTCAACACATGTGGGTGGCTGCAGTTGGCCAAAGTTATATGTTAAACATAATTGTACATCAAGATATTGAAACTGAGTGAATGTAAAAAATGAAAATAAAAAAAAATACATTCCAATTTAATATCCAAGAATAAATTTCTGTTAAGTAATCAGATGGAAGACAAAATTTTAATATAAGCGCATTTTCTATTTCAATAAGTTATATATGGTTTATACAACAGAAGTAATATAAAAATATTTATTTTTCTTAAACTCAGATCTTAAGTAGGCTGCACACCAGCAGGCATCAAGGTCATGCACAAAAACCAATGTATTTTTGCTTCTATAATTCAGATTTACTACTACATATTGGAGAGCATGTATCTGAAACTGTGCAATAAAAAGAAAACAAAGCGAGTTCACAGCTTTAATGTTATGTGCCCACCATGGTGATAATTCAAGTTTATTATTCAATTGCAGCCTAAATACCAATTAAATTTAAATCCTTTTGATACTTCAAACCAATCCCATTCTTGAGGGACTCAATCACATATTACTGGGAATTTCTCAACTGACTTCATTAATTATATTGATTGATCTTCATTCATGTTCACAGCATTCATTCAAACTGCCTTTATAGTGATGCTAATCTATAAGTCTTTCAGACTACTGATGTTCAGAAAGTAGCAAAACTCTTAGAACTGGAGTGATGTGTTGTCTTAACACAGAAATAGGGCATGCAGAGTCTTGCAGCATCACGACTCAGACCTGTAATGTGACAATTGTCACATTTTCATTACCACTTTTCTTTGCATCATGTTGCATCAATTCCTGACAGTTACATGACTTGACACATGCCAGTTTGCAGCCTTCCTTAATGAGAGCTTTGTCAAAGGAAAGGAGTACAAAAAGAAAAAGGCACACACAAAATGTGTGTTCATTATAATTATCAGCTTTTGGTCACAGTGTTTCATTTTACCTTATTAAACTTAACTCCTTTATAGCAAAACAAATTTTAATTAATATCCCACCAGCTGAGATTAGTTTGCATATATTGTCATGTTTTCCAAGTTAGTTGCACTTATACAATTTTATATTATGCGAATGTTGCCGAAACATGTCCAATTAAAAAATCAAGTGAGTGAAGTATGTCATCAAAGCAACTCTATATCAATATTAACCACTCAATAACTTATACTAAAACACTGATTTTGCATAAATCTGTTAGAAATTTTAAAACAAAACATATACATACAGTTCTTATTAAAGTGATATGAATTAAAGTAAAGTTTGATTAGATTCTCTACCCTGTATATGGAAAAGAATGAAACTAAGAGGAGACTATAGAAACTGAAAAATTACCTTTAAAATATACTTTGATATTAAACCTCTATTCTTATTGCAATATTATGTGTCTCACAGGAAGGAGAAGTTACACATAAGCTTACACAGCATACACCAAACTTAGCTGTAAGTCTACCAAAGTTTCAGTACCAACCTCTTTCACAATCAATACATAATCATAAAAGTCACTCTAAAGTGCCTTTATTCAACAGGTCTGCAAAGCTTTGCACAATTTATTTCTGATTTAAAGGTATACATTTATTAATAAACTAACAGCAAACATTGTGCTTATGTCTGAAAAAAAAAAGTTTGTATATCATGGAATTTAAGAATTGCTAATTAATTTAATGCCAAAACTGTATTATTTACACAGAAACAAATTGCACACACACACACTGAAATTATGAATTTAAAATGCAGCAAAATTGGCAATCTGTTAAGTGGTAAATTATTCAATCAAATACAATTATTTCAAAAATACAAATTTAGCTATGCTATACAGCACTATTTTTACTTTTGTGCTTTAAATTACAAGCAGTGCATGTGCTGTATTAACACATTGGTGCACTTATGATATCAATTAATGTTTGTCTTCCCATTCTCAACAATATCCTTTTTTGGGACATGCTATATACCAGAATTTGGGTAATGCATAAAAATTTGCTTTAATAATTCAGTGCAACTTTATTTTCTGTTCAGTAAAAATGTGTCAACTTAGACTTTCAGAAGTAGAAAGATCAAGAGTCACCTTGAAAGTTTTGAGAATGGTCAACAATGAATATTAGAAGTTAACAACCTCTCCTATACAAATGAGTCAGTATAAGGTGACACTAAAACTTCACTAACTGGTTAATTCTTCAGAACATGTTTCATGAGCATTTGCTCTCATCTTCAGCTGGGGACGAGAGCGAATGCTCTTGAAACATGTTCTGAACAATTAATCAGTTAATGAAGTTTTAGTGTCACCTAATATGGACTCATTTGTATATGTAACAACTTCATTGTTCCTAACTTCTTTCAAGATTACAACCTGTCCTATCTTTAGATTGAAGTTTAGATAGCAAGTTGCACAAATCTCAGTATGCCGCGACAATTTGTTGCACATCTGTATTTGTGATTGAAATTGTTTGACCATGTGCAAGGATGAATTTCAAATGAAAGCATTTCTGGTCATACTTTCCTGTAATTTTTAATTATTAGTATAGGAGAGAGAGAATGCCCTGAAAGATCATCTTGCATCTGGGTATCTTTGCTTTTCACAAGTCACCATTTATTGACAGTTTGCAGAAGATGGAGATCTCTGAAGATGGTCATGCAGTACAGTTCTAAACAGCAACACAGATGAAAATGTGACGGAAGTAGGGTGTGTGTGTGTGGGAAGATAATCATTGTTAATATGCCCAAATTCAGGATCAGAAGCCATAAAAAGATTTTGAAAGAAAAGCCTCATATCAGGAAGCTCTGGAGTTGCTGGATCTCACACTACTGTAAAGATGTGCAAAAAATTGTGCAAGAGCAATGTTGCTGGAAAATGCAAGAAAACTTTGATGGAAGAAAACCAAAATGCATATTTAAAATCATAACCAAAATGCATATTTAAAATCATAGATAATGAAAACTGGATATACGATCCAGAAAATTAAGAAGTCATCAATTTGGGTCTTTCCAGGAGAGGATTCTCAAATAAAAGTGAAGAGACAGAAAAGTGTTGGCAAGATGATCTGTTCTTCTTTCCTAATGTTGTGACAGCTATGCTAGGGACAAAATACAGTTACTGCTAAATGGTGCTCTATATAATGTCTGCCTAACGTTTTCGATGCACTGAGACAGAAGTTCCAAAGACAGGTCTGCATGGAATCCTATACTACACCATGACAATGCCTCTACTGAAACTGCAGAGGAAATAAACTAAATTTCTGCAGAAATCAGATGTATGTCCCATCCCTCTACAGTCCAGACCTGACCCCATATGATTGTTTTCTATTCCTTAAAGTAAAGAAAAACTTCATGGTCATCTATTTGAATCGCCTAAAGCTGCAAATGTTGCAAATGAAATGTTTGTTTGTTTGTTTGTAGCAGTATCAAAGAAATATGATATTCAGCATTTACAAAACAGTTGAGTGAATGCTGTATAGTGTGTGGAGGAGAGTACTAAGATGTAATGGTCAAAAGTCTTTCTGAATTTATAGCTTTTATTCTCAAATCTTTCCATGTGACCCTCATAGCAGTTCAATACTCTAATTGCTGCATAGTTAATATGTATCTGCTATATCTACTTTAAGCTTGAAATTAGAAAGGCTGCTGCTTGGGAAACAGCTGACAAAGAGAAGACTTTAACAGGAAGCTCTGCCATAATGTTAATTTACTAAAATGATGTATTTTTATATAAGGAACATTACTTAAGAGTGTTCAGGTTGTTGCTTTCAACTCTTCAATTTCACTTCTTGTTTTAAGCATTTAAAGTAAAAAACTGTTGCTTTTATCATTCATAGAAGGTGGTGATATTTTCAAATATTAATTTCAAAGCAAATGATGGCAAGGAAATACATGTCTGTCTGTATATATTTGCTGGCATGATTTTGCAGTCATTGTACCAACTCCCAAAATAAACATTAGCAATATGTAATGGTAGCATACCATAAAAGCATATTTAGTAGAATTAAAAAATGAAATTTTAAAAAAAAATTGAATCTTCATGCTTGCTGGGCTTTTAGGTCATGTTCTAATGGCCAAATTATATTCATGCCTACACACGTATAAAAAAGTTATTTGTTCTGGAAAAATCTATGGCAAACTTCTGTTGCCTTAACTAGTATTTCATCACCTAAAATAAACACTATTACAAATGCTTGGACCCTTCCTTCCCAAAATCATGCTGTCATACTGATAGAAATTCCAATAACAATTATAATAATGTGCTGAATATATATTTTGGCACTCCAAGCATAACAATTATATTGCTTTCATTATCTTGGAATAAATCTGCTGCTTATGTGAAAGCTATGAATATTAAATCTTACAACTTAAGATTTTAAGTTGTATTATTGTGAGTTTCTCACTTAAACAGCTGTTTTTAAAGGTGCCTTAATTTACTAAATTACCGAAGCCTAGTTTTATTCACTGCTTAAAAAATACTAGCAACAATTTTTCACTTCATTGATTGTACAAATGAATGTTTGAGGGAAATAAGAAATATTTAAAATAAAAATGAAAAATAAAGTAACTTTTCGAACAATGTAGCTAAAATAACAAAAACTAGAGAAACAGTAATAGATAAAACACTTAAATAGTCATATAATTATCACTATATATCAAATATCTCTTATTCTTAAGTCTTGTCTTCTGCCTTTCCAGTTGTTTGAAATATAGAGAAAAGTATGTGACTATTTATATGTTTTATTTATCTATAAATATATATAAGTATACATTTTATTTTTCAAGAAGTACTTTTGTTTTACACTGTGAAGTAGTGCTGTGATTTGTTTACTTTAATCTAATTAGTCACTAATGATCTTCTTGTAATCATTCTTCATATTATAATTGATATTATTGTATTGTTTAGTTGAACTACACACTCTTAATGCTTCACTTACTTTAATTTAATTCTTCATATTATTAATGTTACAGTACTTGTACTATATTCACTAAGTAGAGCCACAAATCATTTAAAATGCATATATTGTAGCTGTTATTCCAAACCTTATAACTCCATAAGAGAGAATTTTTTACAGGATGAACAAAAATGTTCATTTTCTTCATGAATGCAAAGGAAATTAAATACAGTAGTTTAATGCTACCCAAAACACTACTAAAAGTAAAAACAAGAAAAAAAATGAATAGATTTAATGGAAAATAGTTAGCTAATTGCTGACTGCTGGCTCAGAGGCCCAAGTTCAATTACTGGTACCGGCTTAGGAATTTTTCTAAGTTAGGGAGGTCTGGAACAGGTTCCACCCAGCCTCATTAGGACAATTGGGAAGCTGCTTGATGGAGAGGTAGCATTCTTTAATCTAGGGAGCCTCATAATAGGCAACCAGTACAGTGCCGGCATATTGCCCTCTATCAATTAAATCTTAAGATGGAGGTATAGGGAGCAGAGGTCATGACAGGCCAAGGCTTACAGGCTGAACTTAGCACTAATAAAAGAATGGGAAATGGATGAAATATGTGCTGTCATGCATTTGTTGTGAGGCTATATGGAGTTATACGGTTTTTGAGTAACAGACAATACATAAACACACAAGATGCCTAATGTTTAAATTTCTAAATGAGAGCAAATGGAAAAGCAGAAGGGCATAAACATATATCACAGCTAAACAAAGCACAGCATGTTCTGGACCTTATTTATATTAGATTAATAGCTAATTCAGACCTTCAATTACCCTGTGTTCACTTTTGTTTACCTGGACCATATAAAAAGTTCTCAGAATGACCCAGGCATTGCAGCAATAGTTCCAAAACAATTAATGTATTAAATTCTGCCATCTTTCATAGAACTGTGTGCTAATATTTTGTTCAGTAAGAAATCATTGTAGATATTGCTTCTTATTGCAGTGCAGATATGTGTTGGAAAAATGGCAAATTGTGACAATGTATAGTAATTAAATTATTTGTGAAGAAAAATATATTACAACAACAGAAATTTACATCGACATGATATATACTCTAAGCGGCTCTTCACTATCATGTTTAACTATTTTCAAGCAGACCACTGAATTCAAACATATCATGAAAGCTTCGAAGATTACCCATGTAGCAGATTGCCGAAATCTGCCACCATACCAGAAAGTTTATATATGGTATTGGAGGATTGCTGGCTAAGAAACTGCTAAAGTTATATGCATTTCACCTAAATTATTTTACATTTTGATGGAGTTATGAAAAAATTATCTACAAGGTGGATGCTGCAGCTATAACATCCAATTAAAAACAAATTATAATGCAAATCTCTGAGAAAGGTGTGGTACATTTTCAGAGAGATCCAACTGATTTTATCTATCGATTTATGAAATCAGCCAGAAAAATCATGGCATACTATGCTTTCTGGATGCTGAAGATATCGTACTGAAACATCTATTACTGGAGCATAGAATGCTATGTTTTTCAACCATATAAAGGCAAAAATGTGCCAGAAAAGAATGTGCTTATCAAAGAAAAAATTGATTTTGCATCAAGATGCTTGCCCTCACACATATTGCTAGGTGAAAACTGGCATCAGTATTCTTAAACACTGACATACATTTGGATGCACTGAAACACAAACAAAGCAAACTATGACCCACCACATGTCTGGCAAACAAGAGCTTTTGAGAGACAGAGGGAAGAAGGCCCTCCCACCTGCTGTCTACAGTCCAGCACCAATGTAGCTTTATTCCATCTTATTCTGCTTAAGTGCTTAGAAAACCAGATGCCTAGTTGGTGGGCTATTATTTGTTGCTATATTAATTTTTTTTTTTCCAGATTTGACTTAATTGGACTTCCATTTGTTCCCAAAGCTGAGAAACTTTTTAGAAATTGTTCTTACGTTAAGAAATAACAATTTCATTGAGTGTTAGCAGAAAATGTAAATACTGATCATTATGTGACACACAGGAAATAGTTAAAAGTTGCTATGCAAATAGGCATAAAACCAATCACAGCTGCAACAGTTGTTAAACAAAATATTTAAAATATACCAAATTGTGCAACATGTTGATGGTACACAGTTGTCAATTAAGGGTGCATAGGCTTCCACAGCCTGTGTCATAGGCGTCTTGAACTTCCAGAGAAGGTAGTGTCTTGATGTTTTACCCAACATGTACTGATTGTTGGTATGACATCAAGATGTGGTCTTCTCTGAAAGTTCAAGACATCTGTTGTCAACTATATTAAAAATAAAGTTTACATTTAAAAATGTTTTATTAATACTATACTACACTTTATTTTGCTCATGTAGACTTAAAGGTCAGAGTATTAAGGGAATGCAGAATGTCTTAGGATCTAAATACAATCATGACTACAGTTGATTGTTAATGTTCTTGGATTTAGAGAATTTTCACTTTCCTTTTGGCTTCCTAATAGTTTCTAATTAATGATGATAATGATAGTTTTTTGTCTTTCTGGAGGCATTATCCTATTAAACTTGAGTTGGTCACAACAAAGTGAACCACAATAAACTAAAATTGGAATGATCTTTGTTTGTCATTAAATTTAGATCTTTGGAGAGTACAAAGATTGGAGAATTAAAAAAGCTAATTGTGATGTGATGTACAGCTAAAGAGTTTTGAACAGTTAACTGAAACATTGCAATGGCACTAAGGAGTAAACTAGTTTGTCTCCATGTGATGCACCCTGGATAATGCTAAATGAACTATTACATTGACTAGCTCAAAAGGGAAATTATCTGGAGGAAACATAGCCATGAATCTTCAAGTTGGAGCAACTTTGGACCATATAAATATCAATATTCACAACAGAATACAGAAACATTCATACAATCCAGAAAACAACAATGCCACTACATTAATTTTCAATTATATTGCAAATTTTGTGCAGTATTAAGTTGTTCTATAATGTAAATACAAAAGGTCTAGAAGACCAGGAAACATTTCCTACATCATATAAAGCAAGAAATGAAATTTCTGATCATAAAAATAATTCTTAAAACAGTTAAAAGACAATGCTAAAATGTTTGGCTATATATTAAAATTGCATGAAGAAAAATTATTACAAAAACATTTTCCTCCCTATATCTTCTTTCTGCCAATTAAGTATCAATGAATTCACACATAAATAAGGTCCAGAAAGAGAGAGCAGTACAAGAAACATACTTGGTGTTTTTTTTCCGCTTTCTTGCTGAAACTTACAAAGAAGTTAAAGAAAACTATATGGAATGCATAGAGAGAATATTATTAACAGGTACTAAGTAATATTTAAGCCATTATATGGTAATTGTAATTTTTTATTAATCAGTCAATTATTTTATCACAGAGATATATTACCTGAACATGTTACTAAAATGCTAAATTCAACTTGGAGAATCTTGTACATATGGCCCTAGGTATCCAGTGTGTTAAGAGCTACTACAAAAGAAATGAGGAACAAAATAATTTCATTTTCTAGTAGAAAAAAATAAATACCCATGCTGCTTTTCATGCTCTTCACTAGAAATTTTCCCAGCAATAAACTAGTTAAAACTACATAAAAGCTAGAACATGTAATAAGAAGTAAATAAAACCCCAAAAAAGACCTTAGTAGCAAGATACAAATATACAGAAAGCTTATAACAAACACCAGAACACATTTCTACATGAAACTGGAAAGAATGTATAACAAAGCAGTAAAAGAATATGATTGAATAAAAGTATAAACATTTATGCAAGCAATTATGCTGTGTACAAATTTCATATTCATTAACACCTTAAAAGTAGTGAGTGTTTACATACTTTAACAGATACTTTTATAATAAATTAATAAATATAAAATTAAGTGGAATGTTACCACAAAATTGAGTAAATTTATATTAAGATTTTCTTTATGTCCAGCATATTTGTTGATAAAATGCTGCATCCAGCATACTGGTAACTAAAGAATAAAATAAATATATAAATGCCAGACATGAAAGTTTCATCTGAGGGTACAGTCTACACCTACACTCATTCATAACATGCTGAACAGATATTTAGACAAAGAAAACGAACATTCAAAAATATTTACTTTTCATCACCATTAGCTGAGTTGAATTCCATGTGTACCAAAACAGCATCTGCACTGCTAATCTACTACATATGGACAATGTTTTGGCCATTATATTTGCATTATATTTGCTAAGATGTATGACAACATTAGAAATATGCTCAGCATGGTAGTATTCAATTCTATCTTAATCTAAAAACAGATGCTGAAAATGCAGTCCTTCTACCTGAACGTGCATAGATCACACGCTTAAATGTTATCATATTAAACAAATATCTGAGGTTACCAACCAGATGTTCTGATTAATTCAGAGTTCTTTCTTTAAAAACTTTGTTCTGACCTTTCATAACCTAATCTGGGTTCCAAATATTTCAATTTTTATATTTCCAATGTTTTGTAAGTATATTTAATTGAGTTTCCAATGTTGTTTCAAGTAACAAAACTTGTCCATTAACTCAACGGCAACTAGTTAGCATTTGAGTAATTGTAGATCACTGTTGATTATTATTGTTACAGGCTGCTAAACACAACTTTTATTCTGCTGTTTGCCACCAACGAAACCAACTTGTGTGTGTTCAGGCATAAATAAAATACATATTGTCATTAATAGAGCATATTAGCAATGAAACTGTGTATTTTTAGTATAATTCAATTAAAACCATTCGAGAAAGTTATTTTACATCAATGCAGACTTCAGTTTATGAGTGAAAAAATAGGTTTCCTACAAGGAAATGAGTTTTCACTGCAGACCTTTAAAAAGAATGCCCATATATAAAACAAATATTTCTAAATAAAATGGCTTATGTTATACATCTTCCAATATTAATATTAAAAATCATACACTAAATGTGATTTAAACAGCAAAATGCTGTATATGCTAATGTTTTCAGTTCTGTACTTAAATTTTCAAGAAGTAAAACTTTATGACATAGAGATTAGTAGCTACTGAAGATAAATTTATCTTTTCACTTAATTTAGAATTCTTGTACAGAGGCAACTGTAATATATGTTTTAATGCCATTAGCTGTTTACCAATTTGTATCAATATTTAAGAAATAAGTTTTATTTTAACAAGAAATGAGGCTTCAAATAATGAGACATTGAAATAATTTCAACATCTGTCATGCATTTCAATCTTTTTAAAGAAATTCAGATTTAACAATTAGAATTTAAATCATTGTCTGAAGAAATAAGAAACATGATTACAGAATTTTTTTAAAAGACTGAACAAAAGAAAAAACTACACCTCTATGCAGATAACACTAATTACAATTTTGTTGTATTTCTAAAATAAGTATTGACAACATCTTTAAAAACTGAAAGAGAACTTGGGTTGCATGTTCTTATAATAATGCATGAATGTTATTTATGAGTTAATGTTGAAAGTATTGTCTTGAAAATATAGCTTTTATTTGTACTCTGTATGAGTCAAATTTGTTTGCTTCACTTTCTATGATACTATAACTTGTTATAACTCTGTATCTAGAACAATTTTTTTAGTTCCAAGATTAATGTTCATATAATAAAAATGTTTTTCAATGATCTTTTAACAGAAGCATGCTGTTTTTTAATTCACAAACAAGAATTAAGTTTTCACTCAGTTATTAAATTTAGTGGTAAACACTATTTTCAAGAAAATTCTTCTTTGCTATGTTGGTTGTTTCAATGATCCTTGAGAAATTAAAAATGGCTATCATGGTTTAAATTCCAGCAAAACTGCTTGTCAACTGGTGGGCCTAGTTCAATTTCTAATAAGGGCATGTTGCCTTGGTAATGTTTTTTACAAGTTTTGTGCTTTTCTAATGAAAGGGTAAATATTAGGAAAATTTAGGCACCATAACTTATCTATTTGCACTCTCATATCATTAATTCCATTCATGTCTTGCTGGGCCTTGGAAGCTGACAGATTAAGATGAGCATTTTTAGTTAACAATAAGTGACCATGAAATTATTCATCAAATAGTGAACTCTGGGTAAAATAATTTCTCATTTTATGCCAAGATGTCCCACTTTAAAATATTTTTTAACTAGCGGAACAACTTTGGTTTTTACTTAAAAACATACCCCATTTTTTTTTTTAAAGACATAAAGTATTCGTAAACTAGCAACAAAACTCTTTGTCTGTACAAACTTTAACCCTGAAATGGTCACATGCAATGTATTGTCATAAAAAGTCATGCAGCATCTGACAGATGCCAATAGTTTTGGAGGTTTGTATTGATTAAACTTGCATTATAATTATTACTGTTAAACATTGAGAAATAAGAAATCTGAGTAGTAATTGTAATTTTATGACATAGATTCTATAATATAAAAATTTACCATATATTTTAGACAATAAGGCATAAGGGTCTTAGCAGGGTCACTTAATGTGTCAGAAAAAATTCTAAGGAAATATGTGGAACCTCAATCTATTTTCTCAGATACATTGTTTTTCTGGATGTATTGTTTAATTTATATGGTCTCAAACATTTTACCTTATATCTTATGTCCACATTCATTGTTCCCCAAAGTATCGTTTTCCTGCATTATTCGTTCAAAAATTCTATCCTTGAATGATCGTTTTCAAACTGGAATAATTGAAGCAATGATGGTTGCACGTACAGAGTTTGCGTCACATTTGATCTGAGAAAGTGTGATTTGAACTCTCCGTAGTTGATGATACTTTTGGAGCAGCAGGATTATAATGATGAAGATAGCCAATGCAAGGAATGGGCCAGAGTTGCCATTGTCATCAGTTTTGATACCTAAGAGGCAATGGATGTGGACATTGTCAAATGTGGTGTTCAAAGTGTTGATGAAGTGTGCGATGAAGTGGGAGTAGTCGCATGTGTTTTTGTTATAGGAGTGAGGAAGAGGGCATGGATGATGCAACAGCCGAAACCGTGCCCATGTTTGCCAAAGCTCTGAGATGTGAAACTGAGCACACATGACAATGACCATATGGACAGTAGTGAGCAAAATTTGTTTTGCATGAAGAGAAAAGCAGCAAAGCAGCAAATGTCAACTAATTACCTTTTTCAAAGAAAGTGACAAATGTTTTTATTTTTGTTTTGTTTTATTTATGGATGCTCTTTAACTTCTCAGTTCCATTCAAATCAGGGGTGAAATGACCAATGAATTTTGCTTTGAGACCTTTGCTTTCAGGCTTGAGGTTCTTTTACATACCGTAAATCTAGGACACAAGACCCTGAACTTTACTTCCCTTCCAAAGGAACCATACTTAGGATTTTTACACCAAAAAAAATCCATAAACCTTGATCAGGATTGAATCTGTGATCCTGGATCTATGAGGTATAGTAGTATGGTTACCACTAGACCAAGGACCGACAACAAAGTGTAAAATATGTACATGGTAGCATGTAAAATTATGCAAAATATAGTATTTGCTTATATATTGGCTTTATTTATGCGCTTCCCGTATCTATTGTTTTCCTGCATCCATCGCTTTTTTAACCTGGTCCCTCCAAAAATAATGAATCAAGGTTCTACTGTATATATATCTTATCATAACTTTCTTTCACACGAAAAAATATATATGTTATATTTCCTGCGTAATTTCTTAAAGAAAAAAGATGCTCTGAAAATACGATGGCAACAAACAACAAAATATATGCTATGCATATTTCAAGCAAATCTATTAAGCATGTTCTAGGTATTGATATTGTAGACCAGTTGTGCTGTACATATAACCTTACATTATAGGAGGTTATTATTTCTTTTTTATTTTTGTCTCCAAAGTCAGGGTCAAGTGCTGCTTCACAATATGATAAAAATATCCAGTAACTGAAACCCATGTATCTGCAAAATTCCAATTAAGATTTAAAGTGACAATTGTAAAATGAAATAAAAACTTACTTTGGTTCAGTAAAACTTGCTTAGCACCTTTCAGACATCATTCATATTGTGTAACAAGAACTTAGCACCAGGTTGAATGAAAATTGGCAGCTTATGCATAGCCAAAAGATAGATGGCAGGTCAGTGCAATGGGCTTACAGATTTTCTTGCAATAATAAAAAGAAACTAATGTGGCATCTCTCGGATCTCTCATATGCCATTGCAGGGTTTAAAGCTTCTTAATCAATCAATTATGATTAAACATCATGATTCAATATGTTTAAATGTTTTTAAAATACAAAGATTTTATATGATAATAAATATTCATTCTCAGAGAAACTTTGTTAAAGGCATTCAAGAGCAATATTTCATTATATCTGTTGTTTAATATGTTTATTTGTTCTGGGTATACTAAAAAAAGTATACTTGTTGAATAAGTGATATAAAAACCTTTTTGATTTTTCCTTTTCACCTCCTACCACTTCTCTCTCCAAAATTGGATGTCATGCAAATGCATGATTTTAAAACAGAAATACCAACTATTTTGCACATTAAATACCAAATGAAAAACAACAGAATCTGGGAATTTAATTCATCATTCTCATATTGAAAACTGATTACATAAAGTCACTTGCTTAAATGTCTCATATTTTCTGGCCTAATTTAGAACAGAATTGCAGGTTTTTTTTTCTTTCAATTTTGGAGGGGGGGAACTTTCATAAAATGTTTCATATTTTAAATGTTTTAAAAAGCATTGATTGTTAAAATGAAGAAGCCTTCTCTCTCTTCTTCACATTTTACAAGAAGTAATTTCACCACATGTTCTCTGGTAGAAGAACAACATTCAACAGCCTTATAAAATATAAGTAAATCTCATAACTATATCAATATTAGGCAATATTCTTACCACTAAGTCATGCCTCTCATTTGTAACCAGTTGCTTTCAATTTATTTACTGCAGTCTGTGTAGTGATCAATTTATTTACATGTAAATTCATCTAAGAAAATATCTTTAGAAATGAAACTACTGAAATGTTAAATTTCTGTGGTTGTGCCAATGTTAAGTTTCGAAAATAAAGCTTTTATAAACATCTAGAAAAGTATTCTGGTGGTATTAATTCCCCCATTATTGATCACAGTTGGAAAAAAATATATATATAAATTACTAAAATAAGGATGTGACCCATAAAACTTGCATTATGCAAGTGTAAGAGCCAATTATCATTTCCATATCACACACTGTAATGCCTATTCCAATTCATAATATAAGAATAACATTAACAACCATAATATCAACATCTTTACACTCAATTAATGCCTTTAGGAGTTGACAGCAATAGAAGAAAGAGTGGAAGGGAAGAAAGGAAACAATGTTATTGTCTTAGCTGCCGTGGGTGTACAGACTATAAGTATACCCACATGAGGAAATGGATACCTATTTATTTCTTTTAATTAAAGGATGGACTTTAGGATCGTTTAATACCAAGTATTGTTTCTGCAACTCCAAGAAAGTAGACCATTTGAGCGATTCCAAACAGTGGTGCAATAACAATCATTCGCACACCTGCTCCTCGGAAGAACACAGTGATGCCCTCATTCTTCAGCAGTTTGCTGCAATACATAACATGATTTTATACTTTTAATTTTAAGCACAGATTAACAATATTTTTCGAATAAAAATTACAAATATGCATATACGGTTTTGTCCATAAACATTAGCAAATAATGACCAATGAAGATTTAATGTGTTCAATAGAACTTACACAAAAGCATCTCCTATTCCTGAGTATGACATTTCTCCTTCTGCTCGCTTTAATAACTGTAAGCGTGTTTTGACTACATCAAATGGGTTTACTATAAATGCTGCACTAGCACCTGCACCGATGCCAGCCAACAATGAGCACCAGAACACAGCTTCACCTGAAACAAAAATAAAGTGCACCATTGGTTTAATATATGGCTGTAAATTAGGTCTTATATCCTAATTGTATAAAATATAGTGAATATAGTGAACTTTTGTAAGGGGTGTCAAATATTAACATTTTAAAAAAATTGAGTTGAAATTGTAACATACACATTCTACGAATTTCCAAATTTCTTAAATTCAGGAAATTTATGAAATCAAATGTGCAAATTGTAATCAAATATACATTGGAAAAATGAAGAGAAATTTGGAAATGTGAAGAAAAGAACACTTTGGGAATATTCGGTTTAAGCAAATTGATAAATCAGCAGTAGCAGCTCATTTTTGGACCAAAATCATGAAATTAAACCAGAGGTTAATCTGCTGAAATAACTTCACAACCCAATGGAACTATCCGCTTGGAAAAAAATTTTCATCTTGAAAAATAAAGAACACTTAATGAACTTTGACTTTCCTTCTTTGGATGTACTCAGCAAGTTCCTACTACAACCACCAGACACTGCCACAGGAGCATCCAGGTATCCAGCCACCATTTCAAGTAACAGTAGTCGGTCAACAACTGAAGAAGGGAGTGAGTGCTCCCAAAACATGTCTTAGTTTTATGTAAGTTAAGTGGCGTTTAGTTAAACAAGTTGACTATGTAAGTGCAGAATATATTACTATTTCATTGTCTACAGTTTCGTAAGCACAATATATTTAAGTCCTATATTATTTAATTTGTATTTTAATGATATTCTAGAGATGATTGGTAATGGAGAAATCAGCAATAGCATCTCATTTCTGGACAGAAAAATATGACACTGTGAATAAAGCAAAATTATTAAAATCAGTACAAGGACCTACAGAATTAGCAACATGGCAGAAAATCTACATTTATAAATACAGAGACAGTTTAATGAACTTTGACACTTCTGGGGATGAAAACATAAACTTCAAGTTCATTACATCTCCACAGAGCAGAATACACATTCCCACAGCATGGCGAATTATCCAGTGGTCGACAGTCGAGGACACGAACAAAGAGTTCATGAAACCAGTACATATTATAAAAAGTGGAGCAATAAGAGTGTGTAGTTTGACTCAATCACACAAGATTTTAATTAAATGATTAGTTTGTTAAAAGGAATATATAGGGTTAATGCATTCTGAATTAGATGGGAGGAGAATAAGGTGTCTAAGGAAATTGTACAGGATAGGGCCTGAGACAAGGGTATAAATTAAATCTTGTTCTGTTTAATTTGTTTATAAATTATATATTAGTTGGGTTACAGAAAGTCAATAAACAGATGTCGATAATACACAATGGAGATTCTTGAATGCAGATGATATTTAATGGTCGCATCCTTCCCAGTGACTGTAAGAAATGGGATTTGAAAGTGAATCAAGAAAAGACAAAAATTTTGGTTTTTAAGAAAGGAACAAGTTTGGAAAACAAAAACTGGCTTATAGAAGGAAACAGTATCCAGATTGTCAGAGTGTTTACATATTTGGGAATTAAGCTAGCAGTTCTTACCATGCGATACAAAAAAGATTTTCACTAACTAAAGGTAGACTGGCAATTAAATCTATAAAGAAATGTTTTGCACCAAATATGAAAGTAGTTTGATGTGAAAGAGTATATAGTGCATTAGTGAGAGAAAGGAGGATGCAGTCAAGGTTACTAAGTTGTGCCTAAAAAAAGACCTCTTACATATTCATCAAAATATCCAGTCACTAGGTAACAAAATAAACGAAGTAGAGATCTTATTATCAACACAACTGAAAGAAGCAACTTTAGTGAATACTGGATCAGGGAAGATAGTTGACAATTAACCAAACTATCTGACTTCACTCTAGTAGCCTACTCTTGCAGAACCTCTTTTAATGGAGGGGGTACCAGCATTTTTGTGAGAATGGCATTGTTTTTAATGTGCTTAAAAATATACAAACTATAATAAAAGAAAAAGAATTTGAATATTCAGGTATCCAACTGATATGTCCCAATATTTCAATAATGTGTATATATAGATCCCCAGGCAGTGTTCTGAAAATTTTCCTGAAAAATCTGGACATTGTTCTGAATCATGTTAAATATCAAAGTAAAACCTTAATAATATGCAGTGATTTTAATATAGATTTAAAGAGCAAATCAAACTCTGCATGAGCATTGATAAACCTCATGGTGACTTATATAACTTAAAACACACTATATTCTCCCCTACAAGAGTCACACAACACTCATCCACACTAATAGATCAAATTTTTGTAAATCTCGACCCTCATAAATGCAAGAGCCAGGTTCTTGACTTGGGTTTTATTCACCACAAGACACAAACTAACACTTCCTCTTGCAGTTAGTACAGCTTGAGCTTCAGAGGTCACAAAGGAAAGAATAATTAATGAGCAAAACATTCATTATTTCATTCATTTACTTAGTCTTGGGAAGAAATTTAACAATGATAAAAATGTGTGAAGCAAATGTGAATCATTCTCACAAACTTTTCATTATCTAAACATGGCCTTCCCCATGAAAATCATCAGGAAAAATCCTAATAATAAAAGCAAGCATTGAATTACATCAGGGATAAAGAAATCATGCAAAACAAAACGTCACTTATATACTTTATTAAAAACTCATCCTTTCAGTCCTAAAATAAAAGACTATTACATAAAATAATCCTATCCAGAGTCATAAGAGAAGCAAAACAGCAGGTTAATGATAAAGCAATCAAAATAGTTAGTAACAAATCAAAGGACATATGGAATGTAATTAAGAGAGAAACAACAGGTAATTACCCCAGGTCGCAAACATAGCTCTAATGAAGAACTCAGATTACATCTCACACCCCAATGAAGTGCAAATTGTTTCAACAATTACTCTGCTAATATAACAGAAAACCTAATAAAAATAGCAAACAAGCAAAAAATACATGTTTGCCTACCTGTGAAGTCAGTATTATAATTAAAGATTCAATCTACTTTGTTCCAACAAACAAAATGAAAATACTACAAATAATAATAAAGGAACTAAAACCAAAATATTCAGCAGGAATAGATGCTGATCTATTCAGCAGGAATAGATTTTTAATGACTTCATTAAAAAATGTACACATGTACTCTATCATTAACATAACTTTACAACGAATCCTTCAGCAGTGGCATTTTTCCTGCTTGCCTAAAAATAGCTATTGTTAATCCATTATACAAAAAGGAGGAAAGAAATAATATGTCACACTATGAACCTATAGCACTATTATCAGTCTTCTCAAAAATTTTGGAAAAATATTTTACAAGCAGCTCTTGAGCTTCCTAGAGAGGAACAGTTTACTATCTGGAGAACAACAAGGATTTAGAAGCAAATCACTCTACTGAATCAGCAATTTTCTCTTTTGTTTGTGAATCCCTCAGAGCTATTGATGAAAAAGAACATATTTCAGCCATTTTCTTAGATATGTCAAAAAAATTTGACACAACTGACCATAAAAAAACTATTAGTAAAATTAGAAAAAGGTTGGAATTAGGGGACTACCCCACAACTGAATAAAATTATATTTGAATAACTGGAAACAAATTGTTGAAATTAAACACAGAGAAATTTGAGTAGTAAAGAAATATTGATCATGTGCACTAGTGGCAAATTATGGAGTATCTCAAGGTTTTATATTAGTTCCTATCCTTTTCTTGCTATCCATTAACAATTTCATCATAGCTAATGATTCTGCAAAGTCCCTTCTCTTTGCTGATGACACAAATCTCCTAATAAGGACAGCAAACAAAGAAAACTACTTAAAATCAATTTGCCAAGTAACAGACCAAATTTCTAACTATTTTGTAGAAAACAATCTCATAATAAATGTCAATAGGAGAGTAGCAATGGATATTCATACAAAAGAAAATAAATAGTATATAGCTCCACAAATAAAACTCCTAAACCAGACAATTAGGAAAGTAGAATGCACCAAATTTCTTGCCCTATGGGTTTAAAGTAATTTGAAATGGAGTACACGTGCAAATCACATAAACAAAAAACTCAGTATGGCATGCTATATGATCAGAGTAATAGCAGGATGTACAAGGGCAAAGACTGTTAGAATGGCTTGCTTTGCATATGTCCACTCCTTGTTGAGGTATGGCATAATATTCTGTGGGAAATCAAGTGCAAGATATGCTTCATAATACAAAGAAAATAATTTGAACCATGATAGGGGCAAGTCCAAGAACATGTAAACCATTTTTTAAAAAAGTAGGCGTTCTTCCTCTTCCTTGTATCCACATATTTGAAATAAAAACGTTTATCCATAAAACCATCAATAATACAAATTCACCCTTCATTAAGAATGAAGCAATCCATCAATACAATACAAGACAAAATTCAAATCTTCATGTATGTAAGCATAATACTTCCAGTAAGCAACTGAAGATGGGAGAGATTCTCCCGAAACACGTCTTACTTTTGGGTAAGTGAATGGAGTAAAGTGTAAAAAATTGAATACATAAGTTGAAGTTATAATACTTCCTTATACCATAGGAGCATATTGCACTCTGGCATAAAGATATACAATAACTTTCCAAACTACTTAAAGAAAATACAACAACATAAAACTATCCCCAAAGGCACATCTAATTAACCACCGCTTCTACTCCATTCAAGATTTCCTTGTAAATAATGAAAAATAACTATTTCATAACTGCACTATGTCCTAATAGTGTGAGAATGACCATGTACTTCAACCATGTACTTGTCATGATTTTATTGTCTACACTTCATTGTATTATGTTTTTTGCTTTTACTTTTTACTTTTGATATTCTTGTACATTCAGTATTTTATTAAAACATGTCCAACATCAATTGTACTACTATGTACTAAAGCAATCGACTGGATCAATAAACTACTATTATTACTGCTACTAGTGCAATTGAGGTAGGCACATGAAATAGAGGTATGGGGGGTAGAGGAAAGTTGGAAAGAAATAGAGAAAATTACTTAATATGTTTTATAAAATAATGCTAGGTATTTCATCAAATGCTGCTAATGTTGGCGCACTTTTAGAAATGCAGATGGTAAGTGTAAGAGGAGGGTGATGAACAGAGTATTAAAATACTGGTACAGAGTGCATCAGATGCCACAGGGACATATCCTGAAAGAATCCTCTTTAGAAGAAGGTAGCTGTAATTGGAAAATTGGGACATGAATTGATACGGAATAGTATGGGGGAGATTTGGTCAGAAAGAGTTAATTCGATACGTGGTTTTTCAAAGATTTTCAGAAGCAGATTTGATTCACAGGGTGAACGATCCTTCATGCAACCAGTTTTGCGGCATGTGACCAGCAGCTGTGTCAGCAGTGCTAGTAACAGGAAATCTGCAGTAAATATAGTACAGTTTGTCCCATAAGTTATTTCTAACATATATAACATAAACACTTAAAAGAAAAGTAAATTGCTCGCATATATTAAGCAAGGAGATGCTGGAACTGCCTCCATTCATTGTTCAAGCATTTCTGACACCTGGTTAAGAAATTGCTCATTACACTCTGCAGTTCCCTCTAACAAATGGTAGGAACTTCTTGACTAATGTTAGTTTTAAGTTCATCTAAAGTGTGTGGATTTGCTTGTACATTTTCTCTTTTAATGCTCTCCAGAGATAAAAATCGAAGGTGTTAAATCCGGGGTATGAGGGGGCCATATGTTGTTTGTGATAACTCTATCTTGAAACAGATCATGAATTTCCTGTGATGAGAGTACTCTTTGGGGAATAGAATACTTGTATTGCCCCATTTCACTTGATACACTTTCACTCAATACATTGTATTGCGTCGCCTAACAAACAAGTGCTACTTGCGCAAGATTTCAACTCACACAGTGAAGCCTTGAGCAGCAGAGGGGAAATATACTCCTTGCCTCTGCCGACAAAGTGACAAAGCGCTGCCAGCTGGTCCCACAGTTGTGTCAAGCATTGCTCATCCAGTAGATCAACAAATTATGTATGTTGGTATAAAGGAAAAAACTAAAGGGAACTAAGAGAGGAAGTGAAGATTATACTGACAGATGAAATAAGAGAGGGAAGGGTTAGCATGGTTTAGATTAGGAATTTGGAAAGTAAAAGGGAATAGATGAAACCTGGAAGAGAATACATGCACTTATAATGCGGTAATGAAAATGCCATTCATTTTCTTATTTTAACAATTTTAAAGAAGCAGTTGATAAAATAAAAATGGATTTGATTAAAATCTGAGATAGCAATAAAGAAAATTTTTGAAGATAAACTCCAGGTTAGGAATTTAGGATAGTATTTGTAACAAGTTAAAAACAAATGGATAAAACGGGTCAATTAGTGAAGGAATTCCGAGTATTATGGGTGTACGATATGGTGATGTGAACTGAGTAATTATAGACTAGAGAGTTATATGTTGGAGAAATAGTATATTAGAAGGTAAACATTACTATTGGGAAAGAGATCTATAGTTTGGGATAGAGCCAAGAGTGAAAGTAAATGAATGAGTTTGTAACATTGAAACTGATTAGTATGTAAATAAATTTATTATTTTATATAAGCAATTTGAGATAGGCATTGTATGGTTCACAAATAAACATAATGCTGTTTTATGGTGTTAAACATTTTGGCATCAGATGATGATAAATCAGTGTTAAAGCCAAGCTGAGGAAAAATTGGTTTAGAATGTCTTTAAAACTGCCCTGCGAGCATAGAAATATCAATTCAGCTTGTTATTAGCATTTTCAAGATTTAGTACCATAAAAATCCCTCAAATCTCAAACTAATCATTTGAGAGTGTGACACTATATTTCTATTAACTACCTTCTTGCATTATGTAGCCTAGACCTACTAAATAAATGTAAATGTAATCTACTCTAGAGGGAGCTTGTGTGGCATAATACATAATGCAAAAGCTGATGTTTCACAGGCAGCAAGAATTCTTGTCATGATGTTAAATTTTTATAATATGAAGTGCTGTGATACATATACTAAAGAGTTATGAATGAAATTTACTCAATGCTTTTAAGTTTTATTCTCTTTCTCAATAATGAATGTATTACCAACATACAATGGCCAATAAGCTTACTACTGACATGATGCCTAAAAACCAACACAAAGGACAAAATCCTGCCAGGAAAACAATCAGGTATTTATGAAATCAGTTCCAAAGACTGCAATAATAAATATATAGGTAAAACAAAAAGGAACATTACGGAACACATGAAAAGTGTAAAATATAAACATATGGAAAAATCAGCAGTAGCATACCATTTCTGGCAAAAAAAAAACACGAGTTCCAAAATGAACCAAAACTCTTATAAGCTCTTCAAAAACCCATAGAATTATCAGTATAGTAAAATATATTCTTGAACGAAAACAAAGAAAATTTAGTTAATTTTGATCTTCCAAACAACAGCAACCTCAACAAAATTTTTATAAAATCCAAAGAGCAACATCTTAATACCACGCTGGAAAGCTGACAGTGGAACCGTGTTGATGATGAAGGAAATTTGCCTTTGAAACATGTCCAAGTAAGTGGAATAAAACTAGTGGAATTTGAGTGACTTCCTCATAAATAATTTGTTATACTATATTTCACTGTGAAAATCCCAAACTATTCAAATTTATAATAGGAATCAAATCTACTTCAATCAAATGTTACATATATAAAATTTTTCAATTGATTATTTTTTCAATCACACATTGATTGATAGCAATAAGTACAATAGAATGCTTATTAAAATTTTTTAAGAATTGTAAAAACTTTAAAAAATTTTTCATATAGAACTAACACAGTGAAGCTGACATGAATTAAAGTGAAGCTTCACTAGTGAAGCATGAAGAGTGTTAGACAACAGATTTATTATAATAGAATGCTTTTTAAACTTACTGTAGCAAGGAGCACACTGTTTTCTCAAGGCAAGGTAAGGCATCACTGAACAGAATTCATGAAGATTAAAGATGTAATTGCAGCAGCATGTGTTTTTAGTGGAGGGGAGGCATGATTAGAAACAAAGATGCCCAAGACAGGTAACAGATAAAGATGCAAATGATTTCTGACAGAAAAAAAAAATCCTATTTTCATTGTCCATATAAGCACTTGTAGCACACATGCAGCACTGAAAGGAAGCTAAACATTTATTGTTACCAAAGTCATGGTACGCTCCATTAATAATGTAGAACACTTGATGAAAAACCTTCATCAAGTGTTCAAAGTTATTTTAGACCTTGGGCATCTCTGATGGGGATGAATACCCTTTAATATTTTGATATTTTAAAATGAATATAGCAACATATTTCTTTAACCTCAACTCATGTATTCACATTTCTTACACTATACTCCATAAGAAATGTGAATACATGAGTTGAGGTTAGATTGCCACTCCATTGTCAACAGCTTCGTAAGTACAATATTTAACATATTTCTTTGTTCTGCAGGCTTTCTTTCATTTTATAAATAGGCCCAATCCCCAGTTTTAATATGCCAGAGATGCCCATGTTTCAGACCCCTTTCTTCAGGGTTTCACAGTATGTAGCTATACATTAAAAAGTTATTTTCACATAAAAATGTATGTAGGCAAAGCTGCAATGTGTGCATTAACACATTGCAGATAATATGACACATACGTACCTGATCCATCACTTTTTCTGGGTCCTAATGCATTTAGGTGTGCAAATAATGGAAAGTACACAACGGAGAAAGAAACATCTCTCAATGCAGTTGCTCCCACACCTTTATACAAACCAAATATACCCTTGGAACGAAGAAGATCCATTGTGATGCCCAAAGCAGTCTGCTTAGGTACTGTTTTACTTCCTGAAAATAATTATTTTTATTAAATACAATGAATGCATTTGGTTATTAAGTTATCAATAGAAAGCAGTGACATTATTTTATATTCAAGTGAAAGGTACAGATACAGGGGTTTTCATACAATTCAAGATATTTTTTGCACAAATGCCACGTTCTGTATAATTATAATAAGTGAAACACCTTACAATTTAGTGGTATGTTGATGTAAGCTCCAGCAATACATTTGCAATTACGTACATAGTGAAATATGCAAAAGTAAAATGATAGATAGCTGTCACAGTAAAGTTGTGCTGTTGTTACCACAATATTAAAAACAAACTGCAGCAAAAACCAAAACTTAAGAGCATGAACTGCTTATGAATAACCTATCTGGTAATGAAGCTGGACATTCTGAGTTTATTTTAATGCACTACATATTCTATTATGAACATGTTTTTAAATAGAAACTAGAAATATTAATTTGAACTTATACAGTGAAGCTAATGTTTGACTGAATCATATAATGATTTCAATTAAACACTTTTAAGTGTTTAACATGCATTTTAACAGGTAAAACCTCAGTCAATGAAGATGGACCTGACAGGAATCAAAATCAGAACGCCCATACACATATTTTGGCAATCTAAGTCACCCATGTAAGTGATATGAGCCTTTGCTGCTGCTTTTCCATCCAAATTTCCTAGTCAAATGGTCACATTGATTTGTAAGGGAAAAGAGTAACTGAATTTACAGCGTATTGGTCTCTACTCTCTCCCAAAAATAAATGCACAGTTTACACACAACAAATAAGAACTGGAGTTTGCAGAGTGCCAAAACGAGCTGTTGATACAAAAACAGCTTTATGGTAAGCACATGCAAACAAACATTTTATAAAGCTGTTTAGTAATATGTTGCTCATATGAGACTATATAATTTTAGTTTACTTTGATTCAGTTATTGCTTTATAACTTGAGTTCCTCAAAGTTAAGAGGCAGGTTTGCACTCTGTAAACAATTTGCCATTTTTACTATTACTCTAGATGGTACAGCTGTCATGACATCCACCTCTCAGACCAGTCTTAAATATATTGAATGTGATTTTTTTTTACTCAAGCCTTGTTAGACTACTGTTTAGAATGAAGAGTAAGATAGGAAAAATTTGAGGTCATTGGAACTAAAGATCTTTGGCTTACCATCTTCCTTAGCAGACTCAGATGGGGAAGACCTGCAGTTTTGGCTGGACAGGGCACAGTAGTTCAGTTGGAACAGCAACAGCATGTTAAGCCAAAGAACTTGAGTCCCAGCCACAATTTCAAATTTTTACATCCAAACTGCCATTCCAGTCCTAAATAAATACTCAAAGTACTAGTGCAATTCTCCAACTTATTTGCTTACCTATTTCTAACCACTTTGCAAGTTTTATGTTCCTAAAGAAAAGCAGTTGCCTAATTGTGCATAAGGTAGTGTCATTGCACAATATTTTAAAATGTATAAAAATAATTATGAAACCCTGAAAATCACACGCCTTTCTAATGCTCTGTTTTTATAAATTCAGTTTCATTAATTTTAGTTAATGATTTTATTAATTATTGCTACCCCGGTTGATGTGCATTAATTATTTGTAAGCAGTAATTTTAAAACATGAATCTACACATATGCCTGAATCATTTTGAAAAGATTTTGAGTCACTTGTCTCAATTCATCCTCCCAAATATTGTAAACTGCCTCCTACATATTTTGTTTCAGTGCCAGTACAGCTGTAATTTTATGTGAATGTAGACACAACAGCATTAGTGGCTTTATAAACCTGGCAACAGATATATTAGCTTGTTGTGTTAATTGTGTTTAAGACTTTCCAGAAGAGTTTCTAATTGACAACCTATTTCATCAATCTTCTCCCCTGTTAAAACTTGTTTTTGGGGGGGGAGGGGAAGGGTCCATTGGAATACCTTCAGTTTGAACAATCTGAAAATTTATGATAAGGGTGTTACTCATGGAAATTTAGCATAAAACTCTTATCTAAAGTCCTTATATAATTTCTTTTGTACAACAATCATAAATTTTATTCTTTGTTTTAGCATATATCTCAGTCTTGACAAACTCCACAATACACAAATACATAGAAGAAAGCCTAACATACATTTTCTACAGAAATGCAAATGAAACATGCCTGCTAAACAAGAATGAGCAAGTTCAATTGCCTGCATCAGTTGAACATTAACTCCACTCTTACCAGTAAGTATGCATCCAATGAAGATAAGCCAGTTTTTATAATGTATACAAATTCTGATTGTGTAGCTGAATGAGGGAAGATATACAAATGAGTCAGTATTAGTGACACTAAAACTTCACTAACTGGTTAATTCTTCAGAATGTTTCAAGAGCATTTGCTCTCATCTTCAGCTGGGACCTGACTAACTCTAGCAGGTGACATAGTGGCATCTGGTGGCTCCATTAGATAATGGAACAGGAAGTTCATTGGTGGAATGTCAAAATTCATAACTCTATGTTTATTTTTTAAAATATATAAATCTTTTCCCATATTGCCAAATTCTTGGGATTGGTGGTAGCTTTTAACAGTTTGGCTTCTCCTGCAATGTTATGATCGTAAGTTCAAAAGTGGTCTGCAACTGCCGATTTATCCACTTGTTTATATCTTAAATTTCTGAAGTGTTCTTTAGTCCTTGTCTCCAAATTTCATATTGTTTTGCCTATATATATCTGATCACACTCCAAACAATCTATCCGATACACTCCTGACTTCTTGCTGGGTGGAATAACATCCTTTTTGGTGCTGTTCAGAAGTTTTCCAATACTAAATTTATTTTGTGCAGCCAAACGTATATCATAATTTTTAAAGATCTTCATGAATGCCCTGTTTGCCCATGGATGATATGTGAATCTTTTAAAAACCACGTCCTTTTTTATTGTGGATAGAGTTGTGGTGTTTTTAATATCTTTCTGTTTTTCGAAATGTGTGAACTTCTTATCAACTAAAGATCTGTTGAATCCATTGTTGAGGGCTGTTTTGATGATATAACATAATTCTGCTGAATACTCTTCTTTGTTGAGTGGGATGTTTACCAATCTATGGACAAGGCTGTTTATAATGGCATGTTGGTGTGGTTTAGGGTTGAAACTGTTATTCTTTATGTGATTATCTGTATGTGTAGGTTTCCTATATATGCTGAATGAAATTATGTCACTTCTCCTGTATATTTTTAGATCCAAAAACGGTAAATAACCATTTTCCTCCAATTCCATAGTGAATTTAATATTTTAGTCCTGCAAATTTAGTAATTTTAGGGCATCTCTGTTTGTTTTTTTGGTACTATTGCCAGAATGGCATCCACGTAACGAAACCATGCTTTGAAGGTACATGCATTGGTAATGTGTGTTTCTACAGCACTCATGAATAAATATGCCAGAAATGGAGAAAGGGGGTTACCCATAGCTAAGCCAGAAATTTGTTGGTAAATTTTCCCATTGAATGTAAAAAAGTTTTGGTTTATACACAGTTTTGTGAGATTGGTATAATCCTCGATTTCTTCTGCTGTCAATTTTATACTTTTTAGCCAATTCTGGAGATTTAGGAGCAGTTTTTTTTTGTAGGAATACTAGTAAACAAAGATGCAACATCAAAAGAGACCAAGGTGTCATTCGGCGAAATCCACTCATTATTAAATTGGTCCGCAAGTTTATATGAATTGACGATACTTCTACTTTCAAATTGTTCTAATGATGTAAATCTTTATCAACCATTTGGCCAAATTGTAGGTTGGTGAATTGATGTTGTTGGTTATCGGGCGTATGCTTTTGCCGGGTTTGTGTACCTTCAGCAAGCCATAAATCCTGGGCAAATGTGGGTTATTAGTTTTAATTTTCCATTTTTCGTTTTCTGATAACGTTTTAATCTGTTTCAAGGAGGAGTTAAAAGCTTTAATACACTCCTTCAATGGATCAAGGCTTATCACTGCATATTCAGGAGTGCCCAACATGCTCTGCATACATTTGATGTAATCATCTTGGTTCATGATTACTATCTTGTTTCCTTTATCAGCTTTGATATATATTTAATTCCTGGTTACTGATAAAAGCCCAAACAATTTTTTCCTCTCTTTCTTTCCATTCAGAAACTTTGTCTTTATCACATAAATAATTCTTTTTATCTTCAGAACTGATATCCATAAAAGAGAAGCAGAAGTAACAAAGGTACTTATTAATGACTAATTTATGAAACATACCATCTTTAGAGGCAACCCTTCCAGCATCTTGAAGCTGGATTTTGAGTAGTTCCATAGGTGTGGTAACAATAATTTGGAATAAACCTGCCAGTCCACCGGACATCATCTCTCTTGAAAGTGTCAATTTCCTGCAACAGTGATAGTACTTGTGAGAGCTGCAAAAATTTAAACTATGAACCATAATATAACAAATTATTATGGAGGAAATCACTGGAATATAGCACAAAAAAATGGCTACACAATAGATCTGGTCAACAAGAAAATAGAAAAATTCAAAAAACAAAAACAAATAAAAGATATCACCACACTAAAAGGCTACAAAGGAGATCATATATATAAGAAATTCACATTTCACCCATGGGCACACCAAAAATTCCAGAAGATTTTTAAAGACATCATTTTGGCTCCAGTAAACAATGTAGTTTAAAAACTTCTTAAAAACCAACACAAAAGACAAAATTCTGCCAGGAAAACAATCAGACATTTATGAAACCAGTTGCAAAGATTGCAATAGGAAATACATAGGCAAAACAAAAGAAATATTATCATAAGATTTAAGGAACACATGAGAAATGCAAAATATAAACACATGGAAAAAATCAGCAATAGTAGACCATTTCTGGAAAAAGAACTACAAATTTCAAAAGGAACCAAAACTCTTAAAAGCTCTTCAAAAACCCATAGAGTTAATAGTGCCGGAAAATATATTCATAAACAAAAACAAGGAAAATTTGGTTAATTTTGATCACCCAAACAATAATAAGCTCATCAACAAGTTTGTAAAATCCAGAGAGCGACATCTTAATACTACACTGGGAAGCAGACAGTGGAATCATGCTGAAGATGAAGGCACCAGCCTTTGAAACGCGTACAAGTAAGTGGAACAAAATTAGTGAAATTTGAGTGATTCCCTCAATAATAATTTGTTATATTATACTATATTTCACTGTGGAAATTCCCGCTATTTAAAGCTACTTATAAAATATAAACTTGCTATTAATCCATTAGCTTAACTAAAATATTTATGAGAAAAATTTAGCAGGCTTGAAAAACAACTTGTTATGAAAATGTTACCATAAACTACAGGGCTTTCACATAAAAATTATCCTGTTTTAAGGGAAACAGTAGGGAGCGTTACTGGCAGCCAAAGGGATTCAAAACACCATCCGTATGTACAGGATAGATTTTTAAGTGAAAACCCTGTATGTGCATAAACAAAAATGTTAATAAAACTGTGCACATGCATCTTGCGTACCAACCATTTCTACTTGAAAAAAATACAGTATAATTTCTCTTCTAAATTGGAAATGTGAGAAATGCAAGGAGGCCAGAGAACATCGCTAATGCTTAGCAATGATTTACATTAACCCAATACATGAAACAGGATTCATTATATGTGGCCCTCAACAAGCAACCTTTCCCTTAACCATCCTCCAATATAAACTACTAATTCTACATTTATATATATATATATATTATAAACAAGTAAGTGGAGCAATAAGAGTGTGTAGTTTGACTCAATCATACAATGATCTTAATTGTATATATTTTGTTTAACTATTTTATTCAAAATATATTAAAGCTACTATATTTTTTGCACCACTGTAAAGATAACATGGCAAATACATTAAGTATTAGCAATATGATTCGACATAATGTGTAATTTAGCAATTTTTTGAAATATGTAACGCATTCTTCAAAGTAATGATTTTACATGTTTTAGGTTAATAAGATACTTATATAGTAGAGCATTATATTTCCAATTCACATCAGCAGGAACACTTTGTCTCAACTTAATCTTGAGATAAATATATTATAAATCTGAACTCTGTCAAAAATTCAACAAAATAAAATACAAACAACCCAGTATCCTTGACTTAAACATAAATGTACCCTTATATTAAATTTCTGTACACTTAAGACAATTATTGCAATTAATGAAAATAGAAGATGGTATATCAAATACAATTATTAAATAACCATTCTTCTTAAGGCAAAACAAATCTTGCAATGCATTGGGTGTCTGAATTGTTTAGGAAATCCCAACAACAATCATTGCACTAGGAAGGATTCATTAATTTGGCAGACGAAATCAGGAATCAGTGACATTGATATTGTGAATGTTACAAGTTTTATGCTTAACATTATGTCACTGATTTTTTTTAGGCTTTCCACTATTTCTTTGAGTCATTTCTATTGTAGGACAGTGTTTTATTCAGTCTTTTGCTCTTCTTATAGCTCCAATAATATAATAACATCACAACTGAAGCAGACCAAGAAAAATATTAGATCCAAACTGGGGTCTAAAACATACAAGATGACAATACCATAGGTACAGCTATCATATCATTGCTTTAAGTGACATTGCTGCACCTGCAGACACTGCTGGAAACATACTATTCAATGTGGACACTCAGGTTCAAGGCACAACAGGCAGCTCATATCCTTCATTTGAGACTGCAATGGGTTTGTGACCTCCTCTCATACATTCTACTTGAAAGGTAACCCAGAGAAAGGAATCCAACAGAGTCAAATTCACTGAACATGCACAAAGAGCATGAGTCCATTGATCAGATCCATTTTCCGATAATCTCTGAATATATGGCACTTTTTTTCTATCCTCCCCAGAGCTAAGGGATGTGTGGATTGCTTAGGAGAACAACCTAAGTCAAAATGTGCATTTTTCTCATTTTCTAGCAGAATGGAAGTGTGATCGAGCACCATGGCATAAGAGTGCAAAATTAACTTTGATGCAAATCAGCAGAAAACCTTATAAAAACACTCAAGCAAATTCATGAAACACAGGCACTGAAGGTGGATACACTGTGGATCACAAGTCAATGAATTATGCTTCTTAGTGATGTATTTGGTGGCTACTAAAGGGGCCATTTTTTCCTTGATTGTGGTGAAAAGGTGCAGGGTGGCCTTGTTGAATATGGTTTGTTGCTGCAGGGAAGGTAGCTTGCTGCCATAATGGAATGACAGCAGTAATTTTTGCATTTCTTTCCAACCAAAAGCAAATTTAAAATATATTTAAGCAAATTTAAAAGAATTTAATTGACACTGTAGATACTCTCAATGCATGTGATCAGTACATACACTGGTAAGCTTGAATGAATTGCTCCCCAGGAATTCATGAATATAAGAATGAAGAGTGAATCCAAAGTTCCATACTACCTCCTAATCTTACACTTACTCATCCACATATCCACATGTTTTCTAATTTTTGGGTGTGAATTTCACCATTGTCCAGGTCTAGAAAATTTTCCTCGTGAACAATTACATCATGTTCATAAATGTCCCCCATTGATGGCTAAAATGTTAGTATATGCTGCTCATCAAAACTATAATAGTACCAGGTGATATTGTTGGTCCTGGTGGTGTAGTGGTACCCATACTTGCCTTCTAGACCCAAGATCGCAGGTTCAAACCTGGCCAGGATCATTGAATTTTTTCGAGCGCAAACATCATAAGTATGGCTTCCTTCAGAAGGGAAGTAAAGCTGTGGGTCCCATACACTTACAGCATGAAAAAAAGCCTCAAGCCCGAAAAAGAGGTCTCTGAGTAAAGTTTGTCAGCCATTTCAAGCCCTGAATTGAATGGAACACTGATGACCTGAGATGTTAAAAAGCATAAATAAATAAACCAAATAAAAAAAAATACCAGGCGGTATGGAACATTTCCTACCTGTTTTCCATTCCCTGGTACAAGAACATACATTCTCATTTGACTCCAGCAGTTTCACTCCAACAATCCCTCATGAAACCTTCATGCATCATGGGTAAATGAAACAAAAATCAATAAGATGCCATATATTCAAAGAATAACTATTTTCCCATGCAGATATTGTTGTTTTAAACCAGACCATCCTGAATTTGGACTTTAAAATGACATCCTAAATACACAAGTCAGAAGCTTCTTGTCCTCCTTTAGAGGTGTGTACGCCAAGAACAAAATTCAGGAAGAAATAATATTTCTAAATTTAAGCAAAGTTTACATTTTGAATCTAATTTTTAAATATTTCTACCTGTTCAATTTGAGTACACCTAGGCAGGGTAATTTTTCTTATCAAAAGCAACTGTTTACCAATGCTACATCCTATCTCTCTCCCGGTCAATTTGAAAAGAACTGTCATGATAATGTTATTATAACATTGAAATTACACGTACATATAAAATATTTTTCTATCACCTTTCTTTATTATTTCTACACATTTACAATTACAATTTTACAATATTTCATTGATTATGCTTGCTGTTTCAGGATTCTATATAACTAACACCCATTTGCTGTGTACATGGATCCTGCTTCACTCTAACTATACATACCATATAGTGAATGTTCAATTACTTCCTTAAAATGGATTAACTTTCTGTCATTGTTTCTTCACTACCTTCTTCCTTTGCTTTGTCACTTTTCTCGATCACTCTCCCTACATAATTTTCAAATTGATTCAAAAATTCTTTTCTGTTAATACCAAACATTTTTAATGCCAAAATTTCTGCCTGCAAATTATTCTACTTCCGGTTCCATATTTCCTCTCTCCATCCTTTGGTTTCTGTACATTCTAATATACAGTGCAAATTCTTGTCTGCCTTGCCATATAATGGGCACATTCTTTGCCAACTTTTACACCCCTAACATCAATGTTCCTGTTCTTGCCCATGCCATAACCTCCCTTCTAATTCATCACAAACATCGATATATTTTTCCTTGTCCCAATCTTTCTTAAAACTCCTATATATCAGAGTACTGTTATCTCTTAACTATCATGTATTTCCTGCTTCTCTTTATTGTCAATCTTTGCTTTCACTTTATTCCACAGGCTTTGTCCATTTGATGATTGTAAACTAAGCGGCTCTCCCATTCCAATTTATCTTACAATTTCCTTTAATCAAAATAACCAATTTATTTACCATTTAGCTTTTACTTGTGCCCTCACGCAGTCTTTAACAATATTCCCTTCCTCTAATGATTGTATCCTCTGCCAATATTTAACATTTTTTTTTACATTTATAATGTGTAAACCATCAGTGGAATAGGTATATACAAATCCATAGCTATGAGTAATCAACTGCCCTGAGAGCTCTGCATATTAGAAGACTATTTCATTGCTTACTGAAACATATCATTTGAAATGATATATCAGTTGCTCCATCCATTTATATATATATTTAATACAACAGATTACATACCTATATTGTACTGTATCTGCTTTCATTCATTTTCAATCATGCATTATGAAAATACAAACAAGCACTCTTGACTCTTGACAACTGAACACATTAATGTAGTATAAAGCACTCTTGAGTTTGAGAATTTTAATGATGAAACAAGTACTCTGTCCACCCCTAGTCATGTTGTGCATAGTGCCTAAAACAACTTATGAACAATTTAGGTCAGACACCCAGTACAGCTTAGTGCAACAATGGCATTCAACAACTGTTATGTGTTTTTTGTATCCGGGATTTTCACAATGAAATATAATATAATATGACAAATTATTATTAGGATATAATAATTTGTCAAACTGTTTTGTATTTCAAATATGTATTTGATTTTTCCTCTACTGAAGAAAGCACATTTATCAGCACTAATTGTAATCTAGCATATAGTGACCAGATGTTAAATATAATTCACATTAGAAGCCAATTAATGAATAAAGTTTCGATCTTTCAGGTTAGCACCCAAATGATAGGTAGACTTCCAAGGGTATGCAGGCTGTTTTGCTGCATTTACTTGGCACTAATTTAATACATTGCATCATCTTTCTCCACATTATCCCATTTGTGTTTTCAAGTCCATAAGAAGTAATGAAGGCAAACTACATACAACCAAATAAACATAACAATGATTATGGCAACAATGACAATTAGCTGTAATTGCCATTAAAACTGTATAGGCCTAGCATCATTAGAAAGATAAATTTTCCCATATCATGGATATGCCAGATTATTCCCCAGTTTTGTATGCACTTTTAAGATTTTTTTCCTGTATGAAATATTGAAATATCTCTTAGCTTACAAGGTCGAACTCGGTGAAAAATTTAAAACTACACTAGCCTTTTAAATGCCCATAAAAAAACTGTAATTTTGTACTAACATATCTTTGCCCCCTGAACTCTTCAATTGTAATCTGAGTTTTAATTTCCTACGAGAGTGAAGGAGATATCTGCAGAGTTGCATCTTCCAAATTATGCATTCAATATACAAATAAAAATAAATAATATGGCAAATGAACTATGTGCACACAGATATTAGGATTTCTTCAGATAGCAGTACAAATCTTACTGTTACTCAAGTTGCAGTAGAAGGTAGTGAAAATGCTTTACAAGCTCACTTACCCAGCAGATGTTCTGAGATGATGACGGAAAAAATCATTAGCTGCAAGTTTTATTGCTTTCTCCGGTGTTATAAGAACTATGTTCACTGCAGAACCTTAAAAACGAAACATAATTGTATACTGTTTTAGAGAAATATAATACTGCTTAACAAGTTATCAGCAAAGAACATTTACAAATACAATAACACACAAAAACATTTTACATTTTAAAAAGCTCTACAAAGTGACAGAGAATGCATTTGTCTGCATGTGAGTGTATGAACTTTTTACAATCTTGCTGAATGAATGTAATTTTAATTCAAATAATTTATTCTGATTATGTACATGGAACTCCAAAATGGATCTTCTCATAATAAGTGACTTAACTGTTGCATTCCAAAAGCATTTTATTCTAGATTGTCTCAGAGCTGAACTTTAGGGTTAAAATAAAATTAATATATATATATATATATATATATATATATATATATTCTGACTGCCTACACACATATATTTTATTTACCCTAGCCTCTGTAATATGACCCCAAGCAGTAACTGATTTGCAGCCTTAAATGCTTTCACAGTAAAATGCAATTGTTAGCCATTATTACCTATATTAAATAATTGTCCTCAATGCGACTGGACATTCATATTTTAATAGAAATAGGACTAAATGCATAAAAAAGGTTTTCTACATGACATGTGAAATATATATAATTCAGAACTAGTAATTAATAATTAAGATAAAATGCTATGTGGGGTAGAGATTTAGGGAATATTAAACGGTTAGGTAAGTACAGTTTTGATTTTCGTAAGTTTCTGTAAATTAATGTTGAGTCTATCCAGCGCTTCACCCAATGAGATAGCTCTAGCAGAGATAGGATGAATAAATAAATAAGGGAAATAAGGGAAAAATAGTGGAATGGCAATTAAACTATTGGTTAAGCATTAACAGGCTAGAAGAAGAACATATATTAAGATAATATTTAATTTCACAAAAAAGGCTAAAAGAAATAGAGACTTGGATAGTATAATTAAGGAGATTTCGGGAAGGACTGGCGTGGGAGAAATATGGAATGATAGAGAATTAAAAGGAAAATATTTTGGAAAGAAATTAAACTAAGGATTGAAGATATTGAAGTACAAGAAATATTTTACATTTTTAATAATAAAAATCTTTAATTTTATATAGATGTCTAAAAATATATGGAGTAGAGAAAAATATATTAATGTAATAAGGATGATAAAGAAAGATTTGTGCATGGGTCAGAACAGGAGTTGTCAAGATGAAAGGAGCAGGCAGAAGGATAATTCAAATAAGTGTACTTACGAAGCTGTTGACAATGGAGTGGTATATATATAAACAATGTATACAGTTTTTTTCACACTAACTCCATTCACTTACATAAATTTGGAACATATGTTTCGGGAGCGATTCCTCCCATCTTCAGCCTGTTGACAAACTGTCGTTAAATGTGGCAGTTGGGTCTCTTGATGTTCTTGTGGCGGCATCTGTTGGTATTATTAGGAATTTGCTGAGTTCATCCAATGGAGGGATATCGAAATTCATCAAATTATCCTTATTTTTTGTAATGAAAATGTTTTCCCAAGTGGAAAGTTCTATTGCATTATGAAGTTGTTTAAGTAGTTTTATCTCTGATTTAATTTCATGATTTTTATTCCAAAAGTGCGCTGCTATTGGAATAAAAATCATGAAATTAAATCAGAGATAAAACTACTTAAACAACTTCATAATGCAATAGAACTTTCCACTTGGGAAAACATTTTCATTACAAAAAATAAGGATAATTTGATGAATTTCGATATCCCTCCATTGGATGAACTCAGCAAATTCCTAATAATACCAACAGATGCCGCCACAAGAACATCAAGAGACCCAACCGCCACATTTAACGACAGTTTGTCAACAGGCTGAAGATGGGAGGGATCGCTCCCGAAACATATGTTCCAAATTTATGTAAGTGAATGGAGTTAGTGTGAAAAAAACTGTATACATTGTTTATATACAGAAGGATAATATTTGGTATACTATATTAGAATATAAAGAAACTAGATTATTAAGAGATAAATTATATTTAGAAAAATGGAAATAATACTAAATTTAAGTTCAAAAAAGAAAAATACATAAATAAAGTTATTTAGGAAAAGTAAGGAAGAAATGGTTGAAGGGCATCAATAAACCTTTAAAGAAAATAAATGTGTGGATTAAGATGTTGCTTTCAATTATGTGCACAAATCCAATATCCTGATAACATGACATGGATATTGGATCAGTATGAAAATCAGAAACTAAACTGAGAAAGAAAATATATTGGTAGAATGATTTATGATTAATGAATAGAAAATAAAATATGGTGATAGGCTGACTGTGTAATTCTGTATATTGTATTTTACGTTGTATTTATGACATTGAGAATTGGATCAATTTGTTCATTCAAACAAGATAATTTGCAAATTTTAAGTAGTATATTAATGGTGAATGAAGGGCTGTGAAGCACAGACAACTTGCATGGACAATTTACACTGAATATCTGTATGTCAGTACATTAACATAACTTAAAACCTAACAGTAATTCATGTTTAAATTGTCAAAATCAACTAAATGCCAAAATTGTTAATTGGAACATTCCACAATGAAGCATTTATCCTCCAGTTGACTAGGCTGACAAGGGTTTGTGAAACTGGTCCCACATATTTAAACAAGTGGAGCAAAATAGTATTAGTTCAACTCAATCACATAATGATCTTAATAAATTAAATGTCAGTTTATTACTTCATATATGAAACTGCTTTTAACATTATATATTTTACATATTAACCAACCCTGATTTTAATATTAAAAATAAAAATGAACTTGGTAATCTCATACTGTTCAAGGTTTCCACCTAAATCAAACAGTTTTGCATAATGATGTTATGAGGTACACAGTTTCAATGTCAAAGTGGTTAGAACTGTCATGAACTGTACACATATCCATTATTCAAGCTAAAGAATTTGCTTTTTAGTTGCTTCAAAAAATTCTTGCTGCTAAAGACAGCCAATTTATGAAAGCTAAATAAAAATTAAAACTTGTAAAGCAAAGCTAACTCTAGAACCTCTGGCTTTATGAAACAAAATACCATATTCTTTTCACACAATAATTAATTCAATTCAATGATACTTGTATACATGGTGAATTTTCCTTGAACAAAAGCATTTGTGCTAAAAGTGCAGGCAAATTTATTTTATAGCATCAATAAGCAGCTGCTTTTTGACAATTTTGTTACTGCTGTTGCTCAATGGACACTTGCAAAAAACATTAAAAACTAAATAGAATGGAATGTGTATGCTTCAGAAAACAATCTGTCAAAAGTTTTGGAGGAAAATAGGATAGAAAGTCTCCAAGATTTGAATAAATCAACTATAAGTTAGCCTATAAACTATAATCCATTCCTTTACCTCTGTACATTCCAAAATAACCTTCTTTCCTGTATGTCTGCTTAAAGCAGTCCAACCTGAAAATAAAATTAGTAACCATACAATTAAAATGTATAAACAATACACAATATAAATTTTAAAATATCCATTTCCTTGCTTCCTTTCTTAAACCAATAACTTATTTCTCCAACAGCTGTTTCAATCTATGCCAGGAGTTTACACAAGCTTTACTTGAGAACTTTAAACTAAAATTAAGAACTTGAATGCTGTCCAACATTAGATAAAATATAGATGGAATCTAAAAATACACATGTAGAAAGGTTGCAGCACTTCAACTGTTATTGTGGAATTTATGTTTTTATGGCAGTAACTTAGAAAAGGAATATATCAAAAACTTATGTTACATATCTGTGTTTCTGTATTTACTGAAAGTACTATTATAATCTTAACATTGCAGCAACTTTATGTTTATACTTACATGGATCTGTATTGGCGTTCACCATTTTGCCCAACCTGCTGATTCTGTAACCTTGTTTTAACCAGGTCCAATGGAAAAACACATGATACTCCAATGATCCCTGCAATACCGCCATTGATAATCTTTGGAATCAATCTGGTAAAGAAATTAAATATATCAACCTGCTTCTCCTTCAATACAAAAATCTACCTATTTTACTGTAAGTAATCAACTTGAAAACTATTAAAGCTTATGGAAAATATTTATTTCAATTAAATAAATTATAAACAAAGAAAACTCCTAATATATATTTAATACTGAATGAAAAAAATGTTTTTTTGTTTTGCACATGATAGTTTTAGCAGCACCCACATTATATCTAGTCATCCATAGACTACTCTTGCATAGTACTGGCACTCTCAGAGAATGTGCCAATAGTAGTGGAAAATCCTTTAATTTGCAAAATGTCAACCATTCATTAAAAATTATACAATGGTACTAAGGAGAAAAAGTAAGCAAAGGATTGAAGACATTGAAGAGCAAGAAATATTTGATACTTTTCATAATGAAAAATCCTTATTTTATATAGATGCTTGAAAAATGCTGGGAAAAATATGTCAAATGTTAATGCAGATACTAAGAGAAAGATCTGCATGGGTCAGAATAGGAATGGTCAGGTTGAAAAGAGTAAGCAAAAAGATCAATATGGTGTAGAGAAAAGGATAGTTTAATTGAATGTATAGAAATAAGATTGAGAAATAAATTGCATTTGGAGAAATGAACTAATCTTCCAACAGAAGTACAGCAAAACCTCAATTACCTGCCTCTCAATCATTGGATTATCTGACAGTGTTCCTACTCATTAACTTTTTCCATAATTAATCATGAAAATCCCACTAAAATTTTATCTGTGCTTTTTAATATTATGGATCTAACAGATAACAAGGCAAGGTTCGAGGCAACCATATAATGGTAAACTAAGAAAGCACATATACTACTCTTCTTTTAACACTTTGATCATTCATAATGCAGTAACCTTTAAGTTGCAAGTCAGTTTTTCCCTATATTGTGGAATTTCATCCCACTACATCTTCACTATCAGTTAAGAGAAAATGCAAAATTTCGGATATAGAAACAAAAGTGAAGATTTGTCACTAATATGTTCAAAACTGTATAGGATCATAGGTTGGGTATTGAACCTTCTCTTCTGAAAAGGGGGGGAGGGGAACCAGTATCAATAGTTGGGAATGGAGTCAGCAGTGTCTTCAGGAGAGAAAGCTAACGTTTAATATATATTTTAAACTGGACAAACTATCTAATTATGCATACTATATTTAATTTGTGTTTATTATATTGAGTATTAAATAAATTCATTCAATCTTACTAAGTAAGAAAATAGATGTTTAAATGCCAGTTTTCATTTGTCAAGCACCTTTCATATCTGCTGATTATAGCTTGCTTTATAATAGGAAAATATTGAGTGTGCAAGTTATTAATACCACAATTCATTTGAACCTTTACTCATTCATTCCATGCACTGATCCACAGCACAGGAAATTAAAAAAAAAAAAAGTGACCAATAAAAGGTAATGAATGATTTTATTGTGGAGATACTGTTTAAAAGATAATTCAGTCTACAGACTACAACATTTAGAATCAAACTTTTATGTATGTACTTCTAATGCTGGTCCTGTTTTCGAAAAAAGTCTAGATTAAAAACAGTTCTGTGGCTGTATTGCTACAAAAGTATTAAATACTATAATAGTTGGCAAGAATATCGAGATGTAGATTGTGTGTGTTAACAAAAATCTGGGATTAAAGATTTGCAAAAAATGGAAAGCAGTACATTTCTTATTTTAGACATAATAATGAGTTAGAAGAAGACAAAGCAATAGCAAATATTTGATTACAAGAACTTTAATGCTCACTAATCAGCACATTTGAAAACAGAATTGTAGTAGCCAACAATTTCCACATTACAAATGGTTTATAATATGTTACACACTGGCAAAACTGAACAGTCTGAATAAGCCCTTTTCTGAGTTTGGAACGTGAAAAGAATTCTTCAATGTGTGCATTGTGAAACAGAGCTATTAATTTAAAGCTTAGTGAGTGATTCATTAACATATAAAGGTAACTAAGAAAAGAGCATTTGCTATTTGCATTAGAATTAAACTTCCTGATCCCTTTAAATTCCACTAGATGCCTTTCTGATTTAGTGCTACTTATTAATGTTAACACATTTAATACTTTAGACCTTTTGTTAAGTGTCTTTTGTAATTTTGGCCTCTAATGGCACGTTAGAGATAAATATCTTGAGAAGACAGAAAGGTCTTACTGCAATGCGGTTACACAATTTTTCCAGTGACATCAGTCATTTGTCAATGCAGTAACGACTGTATGGCCCTTTAAATTAAAGAGGTACATAACATTAAAAAATACAAAGAAAGGTTTATTGGATAAAATTTACAGTACAAACAAACAAAAACTGCTCAATACATTTATTATTTAATTTTGCATGTAAAAGAGTGAAGGAGTACTAAAAGTGTTGTGAATTGATTTGTATCACCAGTCACATCTCTTTATGCTAAGGACATGAATACATAATTTGATTGCCTCTACGAGCGAGCTATCGCATGTCACTCACTCTCAGCCCCTGATGTTCCTTAATAAATTTTGAACTAATGAACTACTTTTTAGTGACATTTGACATTAGCATACATTGAAAAATGCGACCTATTTTCAAAATTCACTGCTGGTTTGATACTCAGTAATGTTACAAGCAGATAAGTACTATAAAATCTGATAAAGCAACTGGTTAACTTAACAGAGCTCAGGGATTTACATTTTAAGATTGTTGTGAATTGCACAATGCTTATTAAAAGGCAACCCTTAGTTTAGACGAAGATTCTTGTAATAGCAAAATTTGACAAGGTTAAATGTTCGCTTAAGTTTGGCTTAAGAAATTGCTACCCTTTTTGCAACAACTTACATCATAAACGTATTCTTTTGTTTTACATAATTATTTTCTTTCACTTTTTAACTCTGCTTTTTCGATCGACCGATCTACCTATCTCGCATCCAAAATTGTAATTCTGTTCCATTTTAAGAAAGTTCACATTAAAAACGTTCATTATAAGACAGTCGCCGTAATTTTATTTTCATCTTGTCATCCTATTCGCTGCTATTTTAGAAATCACATATTACCGAGAAAAACAAATCACAAATCACAAGGTACCTTGAAATTGATGCTATTTAGCAACTAGCTCTTTCACTTACAATTACATGCCTGTATCACTTTATACAGAGTGAACAATCCTTTACGCAACCGGTTTACCGGCGCGCGGCCAATCGGTAAGGCTGTGTGCTACTGTGTCGGCGTGTGCTACTTGCACAAGATTTCAACTCACAATGAAGCCTCGCGCAGCGGTGGGGAAGTATACACCCCGCCTCCGCCGTCATGGCGCTAACGGCCGGTCCCGTGGTTGCGTCAAGCATTGCTCACCCTCTATTTGTTTTACAGGCTCTATGTGCAAAATATTTAATTTATTACAGGCCCTATGTGCGAAATATTTAATTTATTCGGAGTAATCCATTTGTTTGGACCACGCTTTACACGCTAGAGTAATCTCGGCCGAGCACGTCCCACCGTCAGCGATCGGCAAAGGGGAATAACTTTTATAAATACAGAACGAGATAAAGCATAGCATTAACGAATTAATGGATAAAACTAAATCATAATATTTTTACAATTTAAAAAAGTTTACCTTTCCAAAGAAGGGGTTGAAAATGTTTGCATTTATCTGCGAGACTTGCGCGTTGTTTGTTCTGCCCAAATAAAATTTTGATTCGCGTTTTTTTTTTCAATAATATTTATGTCCTACGGTGACACCGCAGACGGTGAACATGAATCAAATAAACTGGGAAAAGAATTTTGAGAAGGAAGCGTTCCAGACCTATTTTTAGGATACTTCTCCGGCATTCTATATTAATGAGGACTGAGGAAACCCGGGAACAAATACTTGTCAGGAAAAACTGATCTAGCGGCATTCCAACCGCAGATTTCCCGTCCTTGCCTTAGCAACCTCGTAGATTCACAAATGGCAACTCAGTTCAAATTCGTGAAAATTAGATTAACTGTAAAACATGAGTAGAAAAATAAACGCCAACATTTCGGAAACAAGGTTGCAAAGTGTACATAAAACTTATTTAGACGCTATTAAGATCACATATCACCTAACATTAACATTTTCAACAATTTCACTAGTCTATAGGCAACGATGTGGATCAAGGTTCGTACCTACATTGCGATAAGACGTGTGTTATTGCCAGTCAAATGTAAACCAACGTCATGCGGGGGCGCAGTCATTAGAAGGCTACACGTAAGTCTAACAACCGGATGGACCACGGGAAATAGCACAAAAGTAAAATTTGGAGAGATAGCGTATATTTGCAAGAAATTAACTTAGGCAACTCATTTCTACATGAATTGCCATCACTGAAACACCACACTCGAATTCATTTCTTTAAGATCACATGAGGCAAATGGTTTCATCGGCGGCTATGCAGACGTTCGCAAAAGCTCATTGTGACTTTCTAAGGCATATCCTGTGTAATGGTCTCGATCTCTTCCTGAGTGTAGTTTTCAACTCAACAGTACTATGGAGCCGCCATTAAAAACACCTGTTTCCTTGAGGAACTCCACAGGAAAAAAGCAGGGACTGACAGATCCAGCTGAACACAGGATATTCATGAATCGTGAGATTAGTCGATGTGGAAAGAGGCGCTTCAGTATCGTCGAGGTGTGGGTTGTAGCCCCATGCTGATGAAACACCGTTTGCAGATGACCTTGTACTTGCAGCTGGGGAATGAAAAGGTTCTCAATCATGGCCACATACCCACTCTGCATTGCCACATTTACTGTCCGCCCAACATTGTCTTAAAATTGCGATGAAAAGTCCGATAGCACACCAGACAATGACCTTTGGGCCGTACTGACACTTTTTCTTAATGAATTGTAGGCTTTAGTTTTATCAGTACCGTATGTTGAGTTTATTTTTACAAATTCGTGAAGATGAAAGTTTGCCACCAGATCTGTCAAAATGGCCTCCTTATACTTCATTTTCTCCTGCACGTGCCCCGGCCAACGTTAACGTTGCTCGGCGAATGAGTGGCGTGCATTGACGGTTCGATTAAGTGAGAGAATGTGACGCGAATGCAAGTATGCGTAGATAAGTTTTATGAATAAATTACTGAACTTGAACTTCGACGAATGAAATTTATTTGATTTACTCTGTAAACTGTACCGTTGTTTGAAAGGAATGATATGGGCTCATTACATGAAGAACTGGCTGACATCCACGCATCAGACAGTAATGCATTGGCAGCTCATTTTGGGCATGTATTACGGCACGTGATCTGCTGAAGTAAGGGTCCATTCACAATGAAAAGTAAGCGTAACGGGAACTGAAATGTAAAAACTAGATGCTATGTATTGTAATGGAACCGTTCACAATGAATCACGTAAACATAAAAATAAACGTAAACTTTGAAGTTTGCAAGGCCCAAGATTTTGCGTCTATGTCTAAAGGAAAACGTTAAGAAATCAGCAATCAGAAAAAATTGCTGGTCTGTTGATAGAATGGCATCAATGGACGAAAGATTAATTGCCTTATATAAAACCTATCTTTGCTTGTATGACCCACCATCCTCTATGCCAAGATGATCTAACTTTTAAATTATTCCCAGCAAATTAGTTACTACACTTTGCATATGCATAAACGCTATCGCTGTCTGCTCAGAAGTAGCCATTTTCAATCAGCTGTTGGTTGATTTTCGCTTGTTTAGGATAAATGGACTGTGTTTTAAATCCTCTTGACCATTCATAAACATATTTGTAGCTTTTGAGTTAATGCCTGCAGCAATACCAGGCGTCCGAGACCACTCCCCTGCATGTACATATAAGAGGCAACACTATTTATAAGAAACGAGCTTATAGCAAAAGAATCGCATATAACAAGTGAAGTAATGTATCAGCACAATGCAAGGATCTTCATATAATGAGAACCTACACCAAAACATATTAAAATAGTGCAACTCAAAAGCCCATCATTACTACTCCAAATAAAAGCAATTGAAAAGTTCACTTTATTTAAAAAGGCAATACTGGCATATTTATTTGATCACTGTTTCTACGCATTAAATGAGTTTTTAAATAATGGGAGTACTTACACTGTATGAAATAAAATGTATTTTATTGTAACAGTTAACTACATTTATAAAACCGCCACGGGTGGCCGAAGTCGTTAAGGCGCGGACTCGTGAGCGGGAGGTGTGAGGTTCGAATCCCGCCAGATGTTTTATTCAGGTTTCCCCCAGTCCTCATAAATGGCAAATGCCGGGGAGGTATCCCAAACTTAGGCCTGGAATGTTTCGACACTATTTAAAAAAACACACAAATTTTTAAAATTGTTGAAATTAGTCCATATATTTTGCTTTTGATTAATCATTTGATCTAGGGTGTCTGAACAGGTTTTTAAAGAGTTATTTTATTCTATGGTGTAGCATATGATAAATCCGTACATTATTTCTAGCCTTGTACTTTGATTTTACTTCAAACTATTGCCGTGTCTATCATTATACGTTGTACATGTATGCGATTCAACAGGATGAATAAAACACACACATGCTCTTACTATTTTTCGCACCTCTGTATCTATTGCGTTTTGCCGATCGCCGACAATACCGTGACCCACTTGCCGGCTACCGACTGCGGTCACTCTGCTACGTGAACAAATGAATGGAATGATTACAACATAATGTGACTTGTATAACCTTAAAATGTATAATAAACTACATCTCCATTTGAACTACAATTACTAGCAGGCTATTTGTTTCATTGTTTCAAATCTCAGCAGGGGGGTTACGGTACATAAATTCCTAAATACTCATTAAATTTGTTGATGGGGTCTCTTGACTTGCATTTACACAAAGGTGGGTCAAATTCTGGCAATATGCCATGGTCAATCAATTAAAGAAGCTTGAGAAACAACAACAGTTACATTAATTACACAAGCACATTCCCAACATTTGTGCCAAAATGAAGGAAGGCCTCTTACTCTCCTTTTTACCAGAATCGTTTTAAACTAGGAAGGTGTTGCGTGAGATGCTAATTGCCTCTTGTCTCCCTGCCGTTTCTCTGCCATCTCAATGATTCACTGTAGAATAAATAAAAGTGATACGACAAACAAGACCTGCAAGATGTTTCTATTAGTCTGTCAGCAGAAACTCAGTGATGTAGCTCTACATGAATGAAGCATCATGCTTCACTTTGTTTGGCCAAATAGCACTGCAAATTTAAATCGCATAAAGCGTTGGATGATGCAGACCATACTATCATACCTTCCGGCCGAGAAAATGGGCGTGATATGTTGCCGTCATCTCCAAATGAAAAAAATTGCTTGCTGATACTATATCAATCTGGGAATGCTTCAAGATCAAAGGTAACTATATACACATTATTAGTAAGAAGTAAAATTACATTTAACGCACCAAAGCCCTCACTAACATGTATCCTAGCTGCTACCACGCGTCCCAGCCAGCCATCTGCAGGCCATGTGTGCTTCACGTGTCAACCATCGCAAAATTAGTCGATGTTTTGCTTGCAGTACGTTAACAATTGCTCTTGGTGCGTAAGTTGCTTGGCTTAAATTTGGTGTATTGAAAGGTTACTCCACAAGATAAACCAGAACAGAGACTATTTAATATGACAGCTGCGTATAGACAAATTTTAAATAAATTTCCTGGAAGAGACAACAACAATAATATATTGATACTGGTGAAGTTAAGACCGTAAGGCCTTTCTGACACTTCAACAGGGAAAATTACAACATATATATATATATATATATATATATATATATATATATATATATAATTAATGGCATTAACAATTTGAACTTAGTACTTGTTAAATACTGCAATTGCCACAAGTCAATAGTTGCATTGATGTGATGTGGCATGATTTACGTAGATTCATACACAGGCATTATGAAAATGTAGTCTTTGTTCAAGGTTTCTCATAATAGCAGTAAATAGAATGTAGCAGTAATCGAAAAATGGCATAATCAATGTTGGTAAAAGTGTTGTTTTTGTCTTCCGTATTGAATATGAGAACATTCTTAAGTCGTATCAAGGAATGGAATTTTGAACATATTTTACAGGTTTATTTTGTTTGAATTTGCTAGTTAATATTACTGTTAAAATAGACACCGAGATTTTTATTAACGATTTTATTAGCATTTTTGTTTCATTAAGTTCCATGGGCGCCAAGGACTCCAAGCTCATTTGTACCATCGTTAATTCATTCCATTCATCCCTAAAGACTTACATCTATAGTAGTGAGTCAACAACCTACAGACGTCGTGAGAAGCCCAATGCCGTCAAAGCGGCAATAAATAAGTAAAACTTTCCCGGGAATGAGTACGGTGAAGCGGTTTAGGGAACTGGCTCTGTTGTAGGTAGTCCCACGTGGGTGAGCCAAATTATGAAGCGGTTTGGTATGACAGGCACGTCAGGTGCCAGATTTATGAAGTGGTTTCTGAATTGATTGTTGGCCACCTCGGTGTTGATGCCGAGGCTTCAGCGGCAACAATATCTCAGAGTCATTTCGCTCTTTCATTGAGTGGGGCTCAACAGGACTGGGAGGGGAATTTAATGGCGTAAATGAGCACGCGATGCAACATAATGGGTACAATTGCGTAGTTTATCATGTCCAAATCCTTTTGCATCCTTTGGCGTTTAAGCGTTTGATAGACTGGGCTGTTTCGATTATAAACTTAGGTGCCACGCGTGAAACTTTCAGACGAATACTGAGAAGTGCTTAAATGAGTCGCACTGAAATGAATTGAACTGAGTAAGTTGAATGAATGCGTACAACTGAATGCTAAGTGCGTGGCTTGACCGCGAACCGAGTACTGCTTGCCTATAACTGAATAAACTGCATGGACTCCTAGGTGTGTAGTGCATACGACCGAGTGAACTGATTGTCCCAGCGGGGTGATCGCCTCCTTATACGAGGTCTCTTAAAAAAGTATCGCGAATTTTGAATTTCCGCGGGCTACATATATTCGATTTTCGATTGTTTTGTGGCGTTATGTTGGTACTCATGTCCCTCACTTATGTTGACAAGCTCGGCCATTTTAAATGCTCAGTTAATTGTTGACGGCTATTTTGCTTGGACGTGTTTTGGTTCGTCTTCGATTTTTGCCTATTCCAAAAAATGGAACAAAGAATCTGTATCAAATTTTGTGTGAAAAACAAAATTAAGTGCGCGGATGCATTCCGAATGTTGACTGTAGCACCTTGGACCAAAGCAACGTTTATCGGTGGTACAAAATGTTCTCAGAGGGTCGAGAAGATGTGAACGACGAAGAGCGTCCCGGACGCCCGAGTTCGTCAACAACAGACGAAAACATTGAAGAAGTGAAGAAAATAGTATTGGCCAATCGTGGAATCACCGTTAGAGAAGTTGCTGAGGACCTAAACATATCGATTGGCTCGTGCCATTCGATTTTTAACAATAATTTGGGCATGAGATGGGTCGCCGCAAAATTCGTACCAAAAACACCGTGGCCTTAACGTTGCTAAGGAGCTGTTGAACTCTGTCCGCGACGACCCAAATTTGCTCCAGAGGTTCATAACTGGTGACGAATTATGGGTTTATGGTTATGACGTGGAAACTAAAGCTCAATCATCCCAATGGATGCTGCCACACGAGCCAAGTTCGGTCGAATGTGAAGGTTTTGCTTACAGTTTTCTTCGATTGCAGGGGCGTGGTGCATCATGAGTTCTTGCCACAGGGTTGAATGGTCAATAAGGAATATTACCTGCAAGTTATGCGCAATTTGCGCGAAGCAATCCGCCAAAAACGCCCGGATTTGTGGAAGAACAAAAATTGGCTTTTGCACCATGATAACGCCCCTGCTCACACATCGTTGCTTGTGCGCGAATTTTTGGGCAAAAACAACACACTTATGATGCCGCAGCCACCGTACTCCCCAGACCTGGCCCCCTGTGACCCTTTTTGTTCCCAAAACTGAAGAGGCCCATGAAAGGACGACGCTACGCCACTGTTGAGGAGATAAAGACGGCATCGAAGGATGAGCTGAACAAGATCACAAAAACGATTTTTTAAAGTGCTTCGAGGATTGGAAAAAACGTTGGCACAAGTGTATTATATTTGGTGGGGATTACTTTGAAGGGGACAAAATAGATATTCATGAATAAATAAATACTTTTAGAAAAAACACAAAATTCGCGATACTTTTTGAACAGACCTTGCACATCAAATTCGTATCGGAAATCGTTGGCTAGACGCTGAAAACTACGCGCAAGCCTCTCGCCTTACTTTAAAAGTTCAAATACACTTTTTTCGTCGTCTGGTTCAATTTTCCTACCTTACACTTCATTTGCTATATTTGAACGTATTTAAGACGTATATAATCATTGGATACCTTGAAGATCTTACGAACTACCAGCCGGTAGGAGTCAGGGAAAAGACTTTCTTTTCCTGCAAAAGAACGTCTTTTCCCTTTAAAACTCGAGAATGATGCCATGCATGCGACCGTCATAAAATCTTTGAAAAGGTTTTATGGCGTTGTTGACGCTTCCAGCTACTGCCAGAGAAGACGCCATTTACCATTCATACGTTGTAGTTATAGCTTATAACACAGACATATATATTGTTTATATTATCAATTATAATGCAAAGGTATGTTAAGGCTGCATAAATATACATGATAATTATATTTTATTGGGGGTGAATTGGAGGAACGGTTTCAACGGTTAAGATTAATTTTGTTTTGATCGGTTATGTCCCATTAAGATTGCCTACGTTTTTCCCGCTTTGTTCGGCCCATGTTGGTACTAGGTCTAGGTCTTCGTTAAGTTAGCTATGGAGTTGAAGAGTAAGTCAGATCGTGAATGGCTATACAGTTGTAGGTCGCCAGAATATATATATGATATCTGCAATGTTTAATGTGGCTAGTGACGTAATTTATATAAAGAGAAAATAATATCGGTCACACTACTGACCTTCATGGTGAAAAGCGAACTCCTACTACAACACAATGTAGTCGGCCAGAGAGATAGAAGGGAAACCACTGGATCGATTTTTTTCAAATAAATGCAGTGACTTAAATTTTGAAAGTAATTTACTTATATTAAATGAATCAAACGCTCTAGAAACAATGTGTCAAAGCGGTTCACGTACATCCATAGCTTCCCGGACGTTCTCAGTGACGTTAAGCACGGCAATTGCCATACCGCAATCAGCCCGGAGGAATAAGGGGGAAAATTCTCAGGTTCGAACAAACAAAACTGCACCAAAATTCAGTTAAAGGCCATTTACTGCTCGAGCTGAAGAGATGGCCAGCGACGTACGCGGGAAGATGAGGGCTCTATATGCCAAGTAAAACGTTACGCACTGCATGTGTATCTTCGATTCAAATACTTGTTCGCGGTTCGTTCTCACTGCATTAATGAAAGTAGAATATTAATAATACACAGTTGGACGTTTTAAATTGCATGTTTTAGTTAAGTGTTAGTGTATATGTTTCTCTCTCTCACACGCATGCATGGATGTGTCACAACGAAAGAAAGGAAAAATTGTACATATTAAAGTTCAAGGAATTGACAATATTGATAGCTGCATGTGATGAGTCGAGGCAATAAATTTTAGATTAAAACAACCAAACTACGTGTATTCCACTTTACCGGTGTTCCAGTGAGAACAAGTACCAGGGTAAGAAGAGCAGGGGTTGAAGTTCATGCATGTCCAAAAATGTTATATGATATTGGAAAAAGAAAGAATTGCATTTCCTTAAGGGTTCACACTCTAAGAAACCGCCACGGGTGGCCGAGGTCATTCAGACGCAGACTAGTGATCGGGATGTCTAGAGTTCGAATCCCGCCAGGACCGTTTTACCTGACTGAGGTTTTTTCCAGATTTTCCTCAATCCTCATAAATGGCAAATGCCGGGGAGGTACCCCAAACTTATGCCTGGAAAGATTCCTTTCTTAAAAATAAATCCTTTCCCAATATATCATTTTATTTCATGTATCATCCATCAGTGCCCATCGCCTGTGGTGCCTCTGTAGCAAAAACGGGCGATAAACACCATTCATTCATTCACTCTCTGAGATGAATTCTTAAGGAAATGAGCTACAAATGGAAAAAGGGCCAAAATTAAAGAAAAATATTAATTGAAAAGCCAAACATAAATGGAATGGTGATGTATCTGAAAGCAATACGCCGCTTTAGGGAACAGACTCGTATTATTGTGTGTGTATAATACACACACACTTACATACACAATAACACAGTATTATATATATTTCTGCTTCTCTAGTTATTTGTTTATATATATATATATATATATATATATATATATATATAACGTAACACTATTAACAATGTAACAAATTAACAGTAATTATAATAGTAAAAACACTCAGAAAAAGTCACACTTCAGATCGCTATATTTCGGACTCGTGGAGTCCTTCTATGGCAAGAAGACATAACTGTGGTCACTTGTCTTCTTGCCATAGAAGGACTCCACGAGTCCGAAATATAGTGATCTCAAGTGTGACTTTTTACTGAGTGTTTTTACTATTATAATTACTGTTAATATATATATTGACACTCGGGTGGACAATTATTTAACAATTACGAAATGCTGGCAAAATGAAAGTCAACCAAGTGTATTGACTAAACCGAATTTCGGTAACCGTCTCATTGTCGTCCATGCAGGATCCAAAATGGCGTTTATAAAGAATTCATTATTAATTTTTCAAGCAGGTAAAAATTCGGGAGATTATCATGGTCAAACGAATTTCAGAAACTTTGAGCTTTGGATTAACAATCAGCTTCTTTCCAACCTCCCATAGGAGAGTGCTGTGGTTATGCATAATGCTCCGCAATATTCAGGAAAATCCTTTTATACGCCATAAAAGAGGTGAAAAAAATAGCATTCCTCGTTCGTCAAGAGACATGAGAAAATTTATATTCTACATATTGATAAAGGTCCATAAATGGCAAGGAAAGGTGATCCACGTATATTAAAATTACATAGCCATGAAGCTTTAAGTTTGCCCACTAGATGTGTTTGAACTTGCATGGTCCAAAGTTAAACTACGAGAGAAAATATGCTAGTGGAGAATGCAAGCGTTACTGAAACATACTTATCGCTTTTGCTTCCTTCACTCCTGAACATAGGCGCCGACTTCTGTTATATATTGTAAATACACACGCCAGTGATATTAACTACAACACAAAGTTTGTAAATGTTCAACCCGCTGTAATTAAACATTAAATCTCTAATATTGGTATGCATTATTATGCAGACAAATTAATATAAAGTAACAAATTTATGGCATGTAGTGACCTGAAACGAAGTCTATTGTTATTAAGTTAGGAAATGATAGGTATATTAACTTCAGCCTGTAAGTGGCCAATGCTTTCTAAATGCATAATAGCACAGGCTCTGTTTACGATATTTGCGCTATTCGTGAACAATGAATTCCTCTAACTAGCCATCTTTCCAGTTCCCAAAAGTACCTTTGAATTTAATGATGATTTTTCCCCCCTGTAAAACACCGCAGTTGCTCAATAGAGGTCTTGGAGACAAGCACCACTTCAAAGCTTAAAGGTGCGGATATGCATGAAAATATGTTATGTACCTACATAGGACTGCTACTTCTGAGAATGGATATGGCGTGCAAGCGTCCCAGATTAATACAGCGAGTTTGAGTTGTGGGTAGCTTGAGCTACACTGCTTACTGGGGAAGTTCAGCTGCCGCAATGAAAGCACCGAGAGGCACACGAAATACTTTATAAACCTTGACCACTGACTTTTCCAAGTACGCAACTGCGCTGTCGGCCCATAACTCAAATAATTTCACTGTATAAAAGTATCAAAGCTCATCTTTTAGATGTCTTCATCACACACCTTACATCGTATTTTCAACCCAACCAATATATTTAAAAAGGCAAACAAGTCATGATACAAGCACCTACACAGTTCAGACAGGTGTACTGCAGAAGGCGAGCAAAGAGAGACTAAACGGAGCTCTCTAAGAGTAACAGTGGCGTTTTACAGAAAACGAAGATCGTCATTGAATGTAGGGATAAGTAAATGACCTATAACTAAAATATGGTCTTGTCTTGTTGTTCGAACATGGTGTATCATATCAAACAATTTGATAACTTTGGAAAAACATTGCACCGTTCTCCAAAGAAATCTGGCCATGTGTATTACATGAAATAGATATTTATAGTCCAAGAATTACAACAACTTGACAACACAAACCGTGTGAATTTTTGCAACTGGGTTTTGCAGAATATTGTCGACAGTTAATAATTTTCACCGATGAGCATGCTTTCATTTATACGGTTATATTTGTTCGCAAAAAAATTACAGGCATTAGCACAAAGAAAATCAGCGATTAATTCATGAAGTTCATTGCAAGTTGAAAAAAATTGGGTGTGGTGTCTGCAATTTCAAAATGAATTATGGCACTGTAACTGTAAAATTAAGTTTAAAGACTATATATATATATATATATATATATTTTAAGTTATAAGTTATCTCGGAATTCCGATGATGTATCCGACATATATTTTAATATATGATGTAAATTATGTAATATGTCATGTAAAATGGAATTTAGCCCAAGATCTCACCGAGTGGGACATCCTAAAAAATTAGTCTATAGATCTTCACACAGCAAATGAACCGAAAGAGAATTAAAAACGAAAATTCGAGTAATTTCGGAAGCAGAAGTTTTGCGTGTGAATGCTAATTTTATCCGAAGATGTCAGGAATATCTGAATGTATAGGGCCCCTTATGACATAAAACTGAAGATAACTTGCGTATATTAACCAAGATGCGCGGACATTTAATATAAGGGAAGATTACTAATCAATATAGCGGTATCCAGTCAGTAAACCTACTGCCTGACCCGTGAGCTTGGCCGGCAGATGCCGGACTGGGACGCAAGGCATTTCATAACTATTCTATTTTCATATTCGTTAAGCATAGCTGATAAAAGCATAAATAGACTGAAAAAAATACAGCTTTCCGTTCACAGCATAAACGTTATTTGTGCTTAACTAATTAAGAAGAAATAAAAGTAAAAGATGCTGAAAACAATAGTAAAAGCACAGGAAAAGAAATGTCAATCATTAATGTAACCAGAATGACAGATAAAATATTGTAGAACCATTGTAAGAACAATGTCAGGTGGCTTTCAAAACCATTAATATTATAATCCCAACATAGCTATTACGTTATTGCAATGAAAAGTACGCAGTTCAAGACTTCATTCATTTCTAATATGGAGTCATCCAATTACCTGGTGACCGAAGGGACGCGGGGATGCATCGGCCGATGCCATGCGTATGCCAGTCAGTTCACACTAGAATAGCAGTGGGCCGGCGGGCAGGCGGCTGGACGGACAAAACTAGAGCCGGTGGTAGAAACATAGGAGTGACAGTTTAATACATTCTATTAATGTTAAATAATCATCCATGTAATGCAAGGAGATAATTGGACTGTTTGCCTTCAATACATTTCTGGCATTTGCATATGAAACTACACATCACTTTTATTAATTATCCTTCAGACTTTAAACTGATCTCTTGATGGATGTTGCCCTTTGGATTGTCTATACCCAGGCCGCCGACACCTTCAGTTCAGTTCAATTCAATTCATGTAATGTTGGCTATATTGCAGTTGCAAAGGAGTTTTCAATTTCGTCTATTAAACGTATATTAAGCGTCCGTGTAACACCCCGACGCAAAAGGATTAGGTATTACTTCGTGAATCACTATAATTACCTTTTGGGACATTTTTAACTACTGCAAATTAACCAGTTCAATTAATCAAAGTAACTCAATTGCAAACATACAGAAATCAGCTGCACACACTGGCAACATAAACAACTGCAACGGCACGGCTGATTGACCGATAAGTCTAGTTTGTAATTGGATTCAAAAGATGCATTCCTCATTTGTTAATATGTCGTATTTCCAACTGAAAAGGGAGCAGTCAAGTACAAAGTTTCTGCGGTCCGGGTATAAAGTGTGAGGATATTACTAATGTATGAATTCCATTACGATTTAGAACTGTATCACCTCGAAATTTCTCTTCAAATAATCTCACGACAAGACCAGAGGGCTAGGACGAACATAGAATTCATAATTAAACGCTCGTTGTGGAACAGAATAATTAAGCTTAGTGTTTGCCATTTAGTATTCTTAGCAGATTTTCATTCTAGAATTTGGCATGTGTTGTTTCTTCCACTGTTCAGAAGACAATGAGCGGCGTGAGACGGCCAGTGTTGCAGTTCGGTAACTTCGACCGTTCACCCCAAAGCATTGAACTTATCTGACGAATTTCTACTCTATTCCTCGCACTGTCGCGAGGAAATTCCTCGGCCTTCTCAATTCACTATAAATAATTTTGTCTTGACTCTTTCTACTGCTGAATGCCCAATCATATAAATTAATAAACTAAACAATTTCCACTAGCTATATCACAGTTCAACCCCATGATAGAGGGGGAAAATGTGTGCTGAAACAGATACATGCTATTGTTGCGCTATCTTTAACAAATCAAATAAAAAGTAAGTAAAATTGGAGACTAACAATGGGAAAACTACATTTTTGAATTGTTTCACAACTTACACCAGTGTCCTTATGTTAATTCTGTTGTACACTTACACATTCAGCAAAATCCATAATTGCTGTTGAATTTCATAAATTCAAATGCTATGTCCATCTGTTCTTCTACCTCTACTTGCATTTTTGTGGTTACTATACTTGCCTCCTAAACCCAAGATCGCGGATCCGATCCCGACCAGGTCCGACAGATTTTTCGGGCGTAAAAATCCTGAGTATGGCTTTCTTCGGAAGGGAAGTAAAGCCATGGATCCCATGTCGTACATTTACGGCACGATAAAAAACCTCAAGCCTGAAAGAAGGGGCCTGTGAGCAAAATTTGTCTGCCGTTTCACGCCCTGAATAAAATAGGACGCTGATGACCTGGGATGTTAAAGAGCGTCCGTAAATAAACCAAATAAAAAAAATACTTCCATTTACATTTTTAAATTACACCTTATCACTTAATTACGCTTTCTTTGGTTACATCTAAATTACATGAAAAATCTTGAAAAATAGATTAAAATGGTGTTCCATTGTATAAGGGTGGAAGAGATTCCCCCCCCCCCCGTTTTTTTCCATCTGCAGAGGTGAAAAAATGAAATATAATGGAAATAGTATCTGTTATCATGGACACTAATTAAAATCCTGACAAATGAAAAGTTTGTCTAAAGCAGTGAAAACAACAGAAATAGATTGTGCACATTCCAAAAAAACCTGCCTGACCTATATAAACTGAGAGTCTGCCAAGAAAATAACACTGACTACTCTTGGTACGTTGCCATTTTTTTAGGCACTAAGTAAGAAACATACAAAACAAATAAACAAAGCAAACAAAAAACTGCTGACTTTAAAGTAGTAACATTCTTGCCAGTACTCCACACTTCAAAGGAATTTCATTGAGGGCTTAATTTAAATGCCTTCTCATTCTCTTTAAGCTACAAGTGAGATGGAGATAGTTTAAATGCACAGTTTAAACGTCAATGGCCTGTGAAGAACTCTAATATATACTATTTATTTAAGGCTCAAAGGTGGAATAATTGCTCTGAACTGTTGGCATCAAATCCCTTATGCATTTCTTTCCAATATGTTACTAATTAAGAGAAGATAAATACTGTGTTGCTTGATTCATTTTCACTAGAGAAATTCATTTCATACATTAACACACAATCTACATAATCTCAGACTTTGTTTATCCAAGATAATTTTCAATATTCTTCCAAAAAAACAAATACTATAAATGTTAGACAGGGGCTACATAATCCGCTATTTGATCTTTACCAAGGGATTGCAGTAAATTAAATGAATGAAGATAAACATGTCCTGCAAGAGGTTAATGCATAACAAAATTTCCATTTGGGATGCTGACAAAGACATGAATATGTTATTCAGTGAAAAATGTATGACACTCAAATCTTGCTTAATGCTGTTATATAGCTAACATGTACCTTAATATTCTTAATTCATCATTGAAGTTTACTTGGTCACATATATGATACTATATATACCATGAAGAACTATAACAGTCAATTTGTATCCTACAGATTAATGTATTACAATATATAACAACTGCTTCTGTAGTCTAGTTGTACTAGAGGTCCTGGGTTCGAATCCAATTCAGATCAAGCTGTATGGTTCGCCCCCTTTTTTTTAAACTCCGAGAAGATGAATGCCGGATAGCTTTACGGTGCCAAGGACTTTGAGCTCATAAGCACCATCATTAATTCATTTCTTTCATCACTACAGATTTACATTTACAGTATCAGTCCACAGTCTACATTACTAAGAGCAATGCTTAACCTTTGTACACAAAATCTCTCAAGAACACTGACGCACTATTACTTCCTTGAAATCGTGCAGTAACAACAAATATTATTAATGAAATATTCGAATGTTAAGAGCTGCTCAATTCTCCTTCCAGAAAAAGAAAAATATAGTTGCTTTCCAATATCTTCTATAATGTGGTAACATACTTGATACCCATGCGCCAGTTTACTTAAACTAGTTCTCCAATACCCCAAAGAGAAAAATGGTCGTCATTAAAGAATTTAAATACCTTTCACTGACATTTGGTTGGATTTTGGCATACCGAAAAATATCTATCTTATTACTATTTTATCTAGAAAAATTACAGCGAAAATAAAAATTCAACTAATCAAGCCAAAACGTCTTTTATTTATTAAAAACGACAAGGATGATGTAAATAGAGGAATTGACATTGCCCAACCCCTTAAAATGACGGGTAGACCTTGTCCGGTAAATCACTGTTGCTATTGTACTTACTTAAATTGCTTTTCCGCCTTTTCTCCCATTGAGAATATTAAATGAGAGTTTTGAAAAATAAAATGTCCTCCGTACAAAATCAATTCTGCGATGCAAATAACTGGCACAGAAATAACATTGATGCAATGCTACTCATAACCAAACAAATGAAATATATTCAAGGATGCCCTCTAGTGTTTCATTTGTTACTCAAGTGTCGAAACACTGCTGCCAACAATTAATTATTTCTGCAAAAACATTTAGGACTTGGCTGTGCTGCTTAGCTTTCAAGTTCAATCCAAAGGCTGTTCAGGCTAAATGTCATATAACCAAAATACGTCTTGCAGGCATACCAAATGTGGAAGGTAATAAAAAACTGCAATTTTGGAAAGATGGAAGAAAAAAAAAATTGTACAATGATTGTATTTCCTTGTTATAAGTTCGCGTAATGTTAAAATTACCCATCTTACTTTAACTACAAATGTTAATAAACATTTTACTGTTGACACATAACTATTTAAGTAATATCAAGATATAAGTTTTTGGCGGTCATAATTACGTCACTGGTGCGAAAATGCATTATTGTTCTTGCGTAGGCATTCTCACTGATTACGTATTACGTGGGTAACTCAAACCGCGGGTTACCAAAGTTTGTCAAAGTGAAAATGAAATATAAAATTTACATTTAGTATATTCTAGAGAGAGAGAGAAGAAATGTATATAAAAGAAGGGAAAACAATAAAAATTATCTTAATTAACAGTAATGCTACGAGCCACGTTAATTTCAAACAAAACATTGGTTTTTAATAGATAAAAAACACATGTTTTAAACTCCCCAGAACAATGTGCTCTATCATCCATTTTATTGCACCAGAAGCAATAATATTAATAATGAAACAATGATCAACAAATTTTTTATATTTTCACATAAAAATGTCTAATTGTTATATCTTTGAACTGACTAATTTTTTGAAATATTACAGGTAAGCCAAAGTAGTCAAGATTGCCTCCAACATTTTGACTACTTAATTATAATAATTTTTAACAAATTAGATCCATTTTGATGAACTCATAAATATTAGAAGTAGGTCTTTGTAAAAAAAAAAAAAAAAAAAAAAAAAAAAAGTAAGCTAATGTGCTTAAATTATACTGAACAAATAACATGTTCTTTAACTGAATCCTAATAGCTTATTTTTTTCTGGTGTTTACTGTGCTTTGATTAAATTATGAGCAGATATGGCATCAAAATTCACGTGTCTTCAGAAATTCAGAATATAACGATTGGCACTTAAATAGTTAACTCAGTTTTTATCAGATAATGCCTTACTAAATGTTTTAAAATTTCCCTTTCTTTCATCAAATTTGAATATTGATCAAAGGATGGATTTCTACGATGCATTTTTACATCATTAACTCTGCACATTTCGCAATATCTGTCCATTGTGGAATTTTCTGAAGCTTCATTCACTGAAAAGGTGAAATTATTCACAATTTTTAGCCCATTTCATTAGGTACTGCAAACAGCTGCATATACATAGCAGTAATCTTTTTCTGAAAGTTAAACACTACTACTCCTTTTTCCTTACTTCTTTAAATAACATCTTAACTTTTAATACTAATTAATTTTGCTTTCCTTCTTTGTTATTCTTTCCAATGAGTGAGAATTTATATTATTTCCACAAAAGAACAATTCTCATTTTCCACGACTTTTTTTTTATGGAATACAAACATCCAAATGCAGGCATTGATACATCCTTCTTTAACTTATGTGAAAAGAATTTTTGTAATCTGAAATAGAGTACATATATACTTAAAGAGTATCTCTAGTAACTTTATCCTTGGACCATAATTAGTTTAGATATCTGCAGGAGATCAAATACATGTAGTAATATTAAGCCTTAATTAAGACTTGCTTGACTGCCAAAAAAACCTTCATATTTATGGAAAATGGATATAGGTACATAATTTTGGCTGAAAAGACCAGAAGCAGGTCATTACATCTAAAGAAGTTTTGCATGCAGGCGTGATAATTGTTGATTTTTATTTATGCACGCTCTTTAACATCTCAGGTCATCAGCATCCCATTCAACTCAGGGTGTGAAATGGCCGACAAATTTTGCTCAGAGGCCTCTCTTTCAGGCTTGAGGGTTTTTTTTGTGCCATAAATGTACGATTCTGGACCCACAGCTTTACTTTCCTTCCGAATGAGGCCATACTTAGGATTTTTACGCCCGAAAAAATCCACCGGTCCTGACCGGGTTCGAACCCGCGATCTTGGGTTTAGGAGGCAAGTATGGTAACCACTACACCACCAGGACCGACATGCAGGCGTGAGCAAGGATGGTGATGGACCTTCTTTCTTCTGGAACTCACAAGTTAAAACAGTTGACTCCAAATATTACTGTAACCTCTTGCAGATATTGTGGGATGTAATTACTAAGAAACATCCTGGAAAAATGGAACATCATTATCTTCCTCCAATACAATTGTAACCTGGTGTTAGAGTTTAGTTTGCCATAATATTTCAAAGATATTTACATATTAACAAAATAATATTTCATTCTATAATTAATGCAGTGATCATATAGAACACAAAATTATATTCAGTTTTCATAATTCAAAAGCATTTAATTCATGCATAAGGCACATGCACAGTTAGAGAAGAAGCCATAGGAAGTGGAGGATTTAGTTTGAACAACTTGGCCAAGTGCAATACATGAACCACTGCAGAGGAAAATCACTGAAAAGTGATGAGAAACAAATTTTTCTGAATGTGTGTGAATAATATCAGATATTAGTTCATTTGTCAGCAGAACAGTTTTTCAGTATCAATCTAGATATAAAAACAAGTGAAACAAGCTGCAGTAAAGAAGGCGCAGAACCACTGAAAGTAATTCATGTTGTCAGATAGATTCAGATTAGCTAAGTAAAATATTTATTTCATAATTTGCATTAATCTCCACATTTAAACAGCAGTTAAATCCAGCAGTTAAGATTATCTTGATATGGTTGCAATTGTTTTCAGTTTCCCACTACTTTCTCTGTAAAATAAAAATTCAGAAGTAACTAAATTCATAATATTAAACTCTATAACAAAGTTACATGGATACAGTAAGCAGCAAAATAGCACATTTCTCTAACTAGTGTTGATAGTTGAAAGTGTACATTCATGCTAGTCACATAAAATAGTGCAACTGTTCCACAATTGCACTTGCTGCAGAGTAATACATTTTTCTGCATTGTTTACTTCAGATATTCTTTGCACATTAGTATACCAGTATAAACTGTACTGTCATTTTATAAAATCAAAGCTTCAAATAAAATAAATATGAGAAAGGAAGAAGGTTAGGGTTTAGTTAAAACTAATCACCACATTTGGTTAACATTAAGTGAGCAGAGAATAATGACAATAATAATGAAAATTAATAAAATAAATTTTTATTGCATGAACCATCACTATGCACCATTCCACAACACCAGCAAAATTACAGTTAATGGCTTTCATTAAATTTTTTGTTGTTACAATAGTATGAACACTGCTGGGATAAAAAATATTTTTCCTGCAAATCCTTTAGCATACATATATAGAATACAAATGTAGCAACACACTTACATGGATGCTTTCCATTTTCATTCTTCAGCTATAAAAACACTCAAAGGAGTTTAAGGAACAATTATTTAAAATGATTAACTTAGGAGTTAAAATATATTTTTCTTGTTAAAAAAAAGATATACAAACACATAGTAAAACTATTGAAGACATCAATGATGTGCACATTAAATGAGCAAAATGCCTTTTCAGCTGAATAGAACAAAACTGACTGCCCAGCATGGCTTCCATTGCTGTACTATTTTGATGGAGAAACACTTTTCAATGATTATATTGCACAGTACCAGCAATAAAAATATGCTGGAATTTCATTGTGTTCTTTTATTATGCTGTAAACTGCTAATTAATTAGCCATTGCACTTTCAACAGAGCTCACTTCAAAGCAAGTGGCAACCCTTACAGAATATTCTCATGTAAGAATAAATTAGTCTGTTACTGTAAAATGTATTTGTGCTCAAAGAGCTAGTCTATGAAGTACCATGATTAGAATGCTATTATTTTGCTAACTTCTATATTATTGACAGCACTTGAAATGGGTAAAAGACTGCATATTCATTATAGTATTACTTATCAATAAATAAAAAAAATGTTAACTAGAAACTGTTAATTGGAACTTGTACAGTGAAGGTAATCATATAATTAAGATCATTGTATGATTGAATAGTCGATTACACACTCACTCTTATTACTCCGCTTACTTGTTTATATGTAGTGCTAGTTTCATGAACCCTTTGTTCGCATCATCAGCTACCTGTCGACTGCTGGATAATTTGTTATGCTATGAGAACATGTATTCTGCTTTGGTGGAGGTATGATGAACTGAAAGTTTATGTTTTCATCACACCTTTAACAGAGCAGAATACACATTCCCTCAGCATAACAAATAATCCAGAAGTTGATGGGTAGCTGATGATGCAAACAAAAAGTTCATGAAACTAGTACTACATATTATAAACAAGTAAGTGGATCAATAAGAATGTGTAGTTCGACTCAATCACATAATGATCTTAATTAAATAAAAACATATTTTTAGCCCCTCTTTCGATACAATGCTTTACTTTGTCTTTGTTTATGCAAAAATATATTCAGCTCATTAGCATTATACAGTGAAACAATAAAGAGCACTAACTACCAGTTATAGTTTCACAGAGATAAAGTTTAGTAGTGTACTTAAAGTATAACACAACTGGAACTACCAAGTGAATCAAATAATATAATTTGCAATTGTTATACAGTTTACGTGCTTATGGCCAATGGATAAATGATATGTCATTTGGTTAATTAGTGCTGTGCTATTTAGTGATTGGTAGAAGTCCTGCCATCTATCCAATTTTGCTGTGTAAAACTAGGCTGCTTCTTGTTCAATGCTGGGCCTAACTCATTTCTGCAGAACTGTGATAATCTATAACACAATGGATTAGTTTATTGTTCAAAAAGTAACATCCAGGACAAACTTGGTTATTTAATGTATGGATTTGTTTAAAACAAGGAGTAGGATAACTCTCTCAGCCTGTTTGCAGGGAAACAAAGCAATTGGGCCTCTAGCAAGTTAATGCATATCTTATCATCAAGTATTCTGGTGTGTAAGATATAAGTTCTCATACCTAAGAGAAGAGTAGAAGAAAACAGCTTTTAAATAGTTAACAGATAAGACCCTAACTCTTGAAGTTTTATTTAAAATTGCAGAAAAAATTATTGAGCCTGCAAGCAAAATTATAAATGAAACACACTTAACCAGATGATGGAGATAGGTTTCAAAGTTATCCATCTTCAACAATACCATTAGCTGTAGGATATCTTAAGATGATGTCCAGTATAAAGGAATTAATCCCTACATCCCTTATTGGCTGGTGGGCACAGATCCACTTTTTGTGATAGTACATTCAAAGAATTTCATGAAATTGTTGTTTCCTTTTGAATGTGAAGTACAATGCATGATAGCATTGACGCATACAGAGTTCATGCAACACAGTATCGTGTACTAGGTAGGTGGTATTTCTCAGGTTAACCATAAAACCTGCTTCATTATGATATAGGCATGTGACTTGCACTGCACTTGTTTGATGCTCGACCTTGCTCAATGGAGAGAGCAGAGAAAGTCCAGTTTATTCATTAGGAAAGTTCACTATTCTAGGTTATAACTTTAATGACATACTTCTTGCATGATCCCTTAACTTCCTACAATCCTGGGGGTTCTCCTTGCATACTTGCAAAGTTAAAACTTGTCTTGGCATAAACGGGTGTCTAAATTAAGGTTATTAAATTATACAGGGCGAGTCTGAATAACATCAAACAAATCTAAAGTATGATTCATGGGATTTATTTGAGTATTTTCTTACAAGATATGTATACCCATAAATGTCTTGCTATTGAGCTAGAGGATATTAAAGTTTTTCAAAAGATGTGTCAGGTCATATGAAATTCTGCCGAACAGATCTTCCATGGCATTTGTTTTTTCTTTTGCTTTTTGGAATTTTTCTAACATTGTTTATATCATCATTTACTTAAAAGCATCATGCATTTAAGGGGTAAAGAGATTGCGTCTCATATAATACAGCAACTTTGTGGTTCCCACATGAGGTGCAGGTAGGCAATTTCAGCATATACCAGGACATACCAAAGTGCTTCGTTTACTGGATGGACTTTCATTGTTACATACTATTGTAAAAATGTTCAACTTAACATATACAGAACAGGCAAAGATGCATTACGTTTATTGTGCTGCTTGGGGAAATGCGAAAAAGGCATGAGATCTTTATGCTCAGCTTTACCATGGGAGACATTCGCCTCATTACAACTCTTTTACTGCTGTACATCAATGACTGTGAGAAACAGGAACTTTCCAAAAACAAATACATTGTTCGGGAGTTCACAGAAATATGAGAACAGTGACTTTAGAAGAGGATGTTATTGACAAGCTTCATAATTCTCCAAACATAAGCTCGAGCAATAGTGCATGCAATACAAACAAAACAGTCTTTGATTGCTAGAATTCTGTGTGAACAGTAATTACATCCATATCATCTCACCGGAGTTCAAACACTCGGGCAAGATGATTTTTCATTCCAACTACAGTTTGTCCTGTGGTTTCTTCATAAACACATTCTTCAACAGAGATTTCTTACAGTCATATTCTGAACAGACAAGAAAGTACACCCGAAGGCATGTTTAACACACATAAAAGTCATATTTGGGCACAGGAGCTGTAGAGCTATCAGAGTTGGAGATTACCAACACTGGTTTGCAGTGAACATATGGGCTGGCATTGTTAATGACAACTCATTGGGCCTTATTTACTACCTCCACACTTGATGGGGCAATTTACCTACAGTTTTTACAGCATACTTTGCCAGAACTTTTGGAAGATGTTCCTTTAGGAATACACCAGTTAATGTGATTCTAAGGCAATGGGGTACCTGTGCATTATTCCAGCACGTAAGGGATTTCCTAAATGTAATGTATCATGATCACGTGATAGTACAGGAGCACCAACATCATGGCCAATGCATTGACCAGATCTAAACCCTAGATTTTTCCTTTGGGGACCTGTTCTTGTGTACAAGAAGCCGGTTAACAATGAAGAGGAACTGATGGATAGGATTTTTGTAGCATTTGATGCTATTCATTATATGCCAGGTATTTTTAAAAGAACTCTACAGTCATTACAATGCTATCAACTATCCTCCGAATTCAATGGTCGGCATTTTGTAATTCTTTTATAATCACTTATGCACTTTTCTAGTTCTTGTTTTGTAAAATTAATAAATATTCACAAGTTACTATGTAATTTTAAGGATATTTTTGCAATGTTTAAAATTAAGGATACATGGCTATTCTTATTCTAAAACTATCTCAATGCCTTGAAGCAAAAGATGCATAGCGACTATTTGACAGAATTTCATCTAACCCAATGCATCTTTTGAAAAACTTTAATGCCCTCTAGTTCAATAACAAAATGTTTACACCATACATTCCCTATAAGAAAATACTGAAACAGATCCCTTGAATCATGCCGTAGAGTTGTTCAGTGTTAATCTGACTTACCCTATATAACCATGACAAATTTGAACTTGCATTTAATGAAATGTATGTTTATAGCACATCAGTTTATAGCACATCAGTTTTGTGACATAAGAGATCAATGATAAAGATAAGCCAGTCTCAATGGTCTGGAATAAAACACTTGCCTCAAAATCCCAGGTTCACAGGTTCAATTCCAGCTGAAGTCCATAGATTTTCAAGACAACGTAAAGCACTGGTTCATCCATATCATGCCCAGCTTCTTAATTTCCTATTTGATGGTGATGAAGGCAATGACCTTACCACTTATCATTCTGCCCTCTGTAGGAAAATAAGCATAACTCAATTCTTCTTGGCAAATGCAACATGGGAGGTCCCATTCTCCAAAATGGAACTAGGATTTGATCATGTGGGTAGTAATATACATTATGCAAGATGAGGGTGATGAGATAACAGCTGAAAGAATTAATGATGAGCAAATTGGAATACGTAAACAAAATCAAACCAAATGCCATTTTGCCACGAATTGTATATCTGGTCAAAGCTGATTATCAATATGATAAGAGTACTTGAGCAATCAGAGACACATACATTTTATTTTATATCTAACGCTGATTTAATGGTTTTCAAAATTCAAGCTTAAAAATGTAATTTACTACTGCCCACTTTTCAGTATCACTGCCAAATGGTCCATTTCAAGTGCTGAAATTAATTTATAATAAGAGCAAAAACTGTAATAATAAATGTGAAAAAAATAGTCATCTATGAAGTAGCTCATTGATAAAATTTCATATTTTAAAATATTTGAAATGTTTTAGCTTAACAGTATGAGTAATAGATAAGATAAATAGGAAGAAATATGGATATCTCAAAAAGCATGACAAGTGATTTATAAAAAATGGATTATCAGCTAATGTAGCTTATTTACTTCTAAGCAAAATAATAGATTAATATTATCATGTATTTACATAATACTTAACAATTTTAATGGATTTATTTGTATGCACATAAGGATCACTGTAAATATTATTTATACTGAGTACAACATGAGAATCTAAGAATATACACAATTTTAGGCAATGACGTAACGAAAAATAACTTAGGAACTCTTATGGAGAGGTTGCTATTTTTTTTAAAAAATCAGTATTTAGATTAATCATATCTTAAGACATTTAGGATCACTTTTAAAATGTTCATTTCAAAACATTTGTTTTACTTTCATTTGCTTATAAACTTGAATAATGATTTCAAAAGAGCATACTCACAATATAAAACATAGAAAAGACAAAAGATGCAGTTCTTGAAATGAGCTATCTATACAATCCAGAATATAATTGTAACAAAATAACTGGTATTTATATGTGTTTAGAACAATAACTGATTTTAATAAATGAACACAAGTTTTATAATTAAAATTTTTATAAGAAAAATTGAAATCATGTGTAAAAATATTATAAAATTCTACTACAGCCAATACTTTTTGGGACATCCTTAGAAATCTTTGCATTTCTCAAAAGATTAAACTATTTACAGCACCCATAGGATTACTTTTTAAAAAGTATTGGAATATACCTCCACAGATGAACATGGCTTCTGACTATTTGCCATTTCATAACTTTTGGAAGCCTGTAAGTACAACTTTATCACAGTCAGAGTCCTACCAACTTGCCTGGTCCATTAACTGTCACTGCTGCAGCTGGACATAGTTGGCTGGAAAAAGACCATATTGCCCTCGGCAATATCCTCTCCACCACCCCTCATCAATCTAAAACAAAATATAGTCACTTTTATATTGTAAAAATTCTTAAAGTAGAAGTTAATGTTTAAGAGAATGAAAATATACATTATCCTTTAAACTGCTGTAACTCCAGCATCAGAGATTGTTCATTAATGATGAGTTTACCTGTCTCTCCCAAATCCATTCACATGACAAAACATCTGCTATAAGAGTATACATTTGAGATGAAAGCTTTCATAAACAGTTTGACAGTGTTCATTAAATGATTTCTTTTAGTCTCCAGTTGATCATGTACCGCATGTACAAGTTTTCCAGGAACGAATGGTGGGGTTTCACAACTTTGCTGTAAAGTGTATATTATGTGTAATGGAAAACCAATTTAGTAACTCTAAATAACATTACAAGTTTCAATATGTGCACCATTAATAGTATGACAGGTGTTACAATACAGTTCAATTTCAGCCCGCACTCTGACAAGAACATCTGGAATAACCCTTGCAATTGTTTCTGTGATTCTTTACTTAAGGTGGTCAAGACTCTTAATTCTTCTAATGTTAACCTTATTCTTGACATAATCCCACAAGAAGAAGTCTAATGGAGAAACAAAAGAATTTGTTGTGAGCCATGGAATAGGTTTATTTCTGTCAATCCACCAGTGTGAAAATCAATGATTCCACTGTTCTCAATATTATCCATTTCTATTTGTTCAATTTGAGGAAAATTTGTAGTACGTCCATGTGATCAATAGAGTTGATAAAAAAAATAACATTCAATTTTATGTCGGAACCATTACAGTGAAGTGACTAATACATTCTTAATTATCAAATTGACTCACTACATAATTAAGAATGAAAAAAGAGTTGATATTGGTTTCAAGGAAAAATAATGGATAAAAAATCTTGTTGTTCATTAGGCAGCACCAAATATTGATCTTTGGAGATCTCAAATGTGTTGGTGTGTCAAATGTGGATTTTCTAAGCTCCAGATTTGGCAATTGTGCCTATTTACGCAACAGCTCACAGGAAATGTGACCAATCCAAAAACAGGATATTTTCTAGAATCAAATTCATCAAGTCTTTGTAGCAGACTAACAGTGCATGCACCTTATCATATGGTTTGATTACATGCAAGAGTTGATTTTTATAGAGACATAACTTCAATCTATTCCACACATCATGCAAATTGACTTAGCAAGACCTAAGTATAGAATGTGACATGCAATGAACTTCCAATTACTCTGAACACAGGACTGTTGACTTTTTCATTCATTTTCTTCAGATGTTCTAGGTCTTCCTGCTGTTTTTCATTTTTATACACTATTGGTCTCCTGGAATTATTTGTATCATTTCTTATATTTTCACGTGGTGGATCCTTGTTCTGCTCTCATTTTAATTAACTTCAATCACTGATTTGTGTTCCACCAGCCATAGACACATGTAGCTTTTTCTTGTATAGCAAACATCTTGAACACACGAAACACTTCTATCCTTACAATTTGTATGCAGTTTGATTGACTTCCATAGAGAGATTGCTTTATTTTTCAATCCATTTATTTTGGCATATTACAAGAAAATAAAAAACAATGACAGAAATTAAAAACACATCAACTCAATCTGTTTGAGTTACAGAATTAATTATGGATACTTTGAACTATTATGCATTATAAATACTTCGGTAACCTCATAGAAGCCCATCATTCATCATCATATCGCCACGGGGGGTCATTCAATCGCAGACTCGTGAGCGGGAGGTCCGGGGTTCCAATCTCGCCAGAACTGTCCTCCCTGACTGAGGTTTTTTCCAGGTTTTCCTCAGTCCCCATAAATGGAAAATGCCGGGGAGGTACCCTAAACTTAGGCCTGGAACGTTTCCTTCCATAAATATAAAACCTTTCCCAATATATCATTTCATTTCATGTATCACCAGTGTCCATCGCCTGTGGTGCCTCTGTAGCAAAAACGGGCATTAAACACTAATCCTAAGAACCCTGTATCATTTGTATGGGTAAGCAAGTCTTGTGCCCACAAAATTACACCAATTCACTTGCAAAAAATTAGAACCTTTCAAAACACTGCAAATTTAACAAATTCTGCACTAATTTACGTTAATTCCTGTGTCATTACCATCATAATGCTATCTAAATATTTCAGAGAGAAAATTATTTTTTATTTAATATCACTCACTGTTCTGTAATGTCATTAAATTAAAAGTTCCCATAGAGATACAATGAACTGCTTAGTAATACGAGAAAGACAACACTGTCCAACACCTCTCACTTGCAGAATGCCAATCAATTCCATTGCAATAACTGTCATGAACATAATTAAGAAAGTAAATGCTGAAACAGCAGACTCTTAATTTTGCACCAACTGATGAAGTTATCAACTGCTTGCTCTAATTCCTTTTGAAAAAAGGATACAATCTCAAAATGGACATTCATTTCCAATTCTCAAGGCTTATGCTTAACTAAAATTTTATCAGTTTCTTGCTGGAATAAGGCCATAGCAGAACACATGGCTTGCTGGGTGCATTAGCAAACTATGCACAAAGAGAGATGGTTTAAATATTGTACTTACGAAGCTGTTGACAATGGAGTGGTAATATAACCTAAACTTAGGTATTGATTTTTTACACTAAATTCCATTTATTATGTAAAAGTAAGACGCATTTCGGGAGAATCTCTCCCATCTTCAATTGCTCACTGAACCGCCGTTACTCGAAATGATGGCTAGACAACCGGATGTTCCTGTGGTGGCCCCTGTTGGCTGAAGTAGGAAGTTGCCGAGTTCATCCATAGGAGGAAACTTGAAATTCATTAGGTTTTCTCTATTTTTTAATATGAAAAATTTTTCCCAAGTGGATAACTCCAATGGGTTGTAGACAAATACATAAAAAATGAGAGTTATAACCCTATTCCACATAAATATGCAGTTTGCACAGTTTGGCACACAGATTCATGAATATTCCACTCACAGAAGCAGAGTACAAAATAGGATACAAACAAATAAAGACAGCTATAATCAATGGTTTCAACAAAGACATTGTGATAAAAAGTATCAATAAATCTAAAAGACAAAAAGGGAAAAGGGAAGTTTCCACACTGAAAAACACAAAAGAATACAAATTCAAAAGTTTCACCTACCATCCAATTTACCACAAGTTCAAGAAAATCTTCAAAGAACATGGGATAATGTTAGCCCCAAAGAACAGATACAACATCAATAATTTATTAGGTTGCACAGTAAAAGACTACATACCAACAGAACAGAAATCAGGAATTTACGAAATAAAATGTGCACATTGTGAACAGAGCTACATAGGTAAAACAAAAAGAAATGTGGAAATTCGGAGGAAAGAACATTTTAGGAATATTCGGTTTAAACAGGTGGATAAATCAGCAGTAGCAGCTCACTTTTGGACCAAAAACCATGAAATAAAACTAGGAATGAAACTGCTGAAACATCTTCACAGCCCATTGGAGGTATCCACTTGGGAAAAAATTTTCATATTAAAAAATAGAGAAAACCTAATGAATTTAGGATGAACTCAGCAACTTCCTACTTCAACCAACAGAGGCCACCACAGGAACATTGGGTTGTCCAGCCATCGTTTCGAGTAATGGCAGTTCAGTGAGCAACTGAAGATGGGAGAGATTCTCCCAAAACGCATCTTACTTTTACGTAAGTAAGTGGAGTTTAGTGTAAAAAATGAATACCTAAGTTTAGAGATGGTTTAGTTTTAAAAGTATTCCATTCCACAATCAGTTTTCATGTATGATGCACATGTAGTCAGCATATGAAATGTGCAAATTTAAAATTTCCTGAATAAGGTTTCAACATTTTTTCCACAGTGAATTATTTTAAGATAAAGTGTAAATAACAAAGAACTAAAGTGAAGCAAAGAGCATTCATTAAAATGACTTTCAAATGAAAAACGCCCATGACTTCATCAGCATATCTCACCACAAACTGTTTCACATGTTTCAGTGAAAAAGCTACGCAGTTAAAAATTATTTAAAACAGTGACCTTATGAGCATAATTTAATAGCAAGTTTGATGAGTGGGTTCTATGATTATGTGCCTGATAGGGGAATAGACATTTATCTCATTCTTTATTCAGACAAGTTTTGATGGCCAGTAGCTGGAAGGGTGGTCTGGGTCCTTCCTTTTTTCAAAATGCAAATAATTTCAGTTTTTTCACACACTTGTGAAAAATAGCTGAGATTAATGCTTGAATTGAAAATTTTTGTAAGGTAGATTGTAGGTTGCCTTGGGAGTAGGCTGATTATGTCCCAGAGTTGCTGTCAGTTTGGACAACATCTATGAGGCAGTGTAAGAGGACAGTGTCACATGTTGCAATCACAGTGATAATGAAGTGGGAGGAATTACAGGTGTTTTTGATATGGGGGAGGGAAGTAAGGAAGAGTGGGAAGATGCAACAGTCAAAACCATGCTGATGTTTGCTGAAGCTCTGAGAGCAAGTGAAACTGTACGAGCATATTCTATGCACATGGCAATGGTGGTTATGGATGGTAGTAAGCAACAGAATGTGTTGAATGTGGAAAATTCATTTCACCTGAAAAGAAAAGCAGAAAGAAGCAAGTGTCAGTTAACAACCTTTTTCAAAGAAAGTGACAAACGTTTTGATTTTTGTTAACTTGTTTGATTTACGGATCTTTTACTTCTGTTTTATTTTAACTTCTCAGGTCATCAGCGTTCCATTCAATTCAGGGCATGAAATGACTGATAAATTTTGCTTAAAAACTTTTGCTTTCAGGCTTGAGGCTCTTTTACTTCCTGTAAATGTACAACATAGGAGACCCTTGGCTTTACTTTCCTTCCAAAGGAGCCATACTTATGATTTTTATGCCCAAAAACAATTGTCAACCTTGGCCGGAATGGAACCTGCAATCTTAGGTCTATGAGGTAAGTTTGGTTACCACTAAACCACCAGGACCGACAAGAAAGTGTAAAATATGTACATGGTAACATGTGAACTGATGCAAAATAAACTTGTTGCTTATATACGGCTTTATTTATTTTTGAACTTGATTTATGCACCCTCCAAAAATGATGAATCAAAGTTCTACTGTAATTACATATGAAGTCATGAATTTCTTCCAATCACGCTGTTATATATAGCATTAATGTTCTTCCACTTCTACTTTCCTTTTGGCAATTGGTGTGGGTCTTTGGCAGTAAATGTTGAAAATGTATAAAAAAGAAAATTAAGACTTTTTTTTTTATAATCTAATGAGCTGATGGATTTTCTTACTTAAACACTTGCAATTTTTAATATCTTTACTCAAAAGACCTATTTTATATACATGTAATTCATGACAAAATATACAACTTACCCATCAGATTTAATTACATAATTATGGCCTTCCAAGTTTTGCACAAAGCAATGTTGTAGAGTGTATCTCATGGAATATTTTGAAATGTTTAATTTGAAAATTCTAATTTTCAAGGGGGTACTTGAACCAGTATTATGATTATGCTTATTACAGCGGATAGTTTGCTTTTTCTATAATACTTATGGAAGTATACAAAATTTTGGATGTTTTACACCACCATATGACTCGGGTTTTCTACATTACTATATCTCATAATTGCTTTACTTACCATTTCTACATTTGTTATGATATCATCAGGATCAAATGATATCTCATCATCTGCAGCTGTGGGCAAAATAAAGTGCATACTGTTATTCATGATGAACAAATTTTTACCTTAAAGCTGCAAAATGCAAATATTGCTTTTACATTTATATTTTATTAACAATTAAAACAAACATATGTACATCACATAGCTGTTTCTTACTGTGAATATGTACATTTCCACGATTTTTATACATGAGCTTATAAGCATAGCAAGTAGATTTGATTTTAATGCTGGTTTTTCATGAGCCATAAATAGAAAACAAATTCAAAAAAATCAAATGTATCTAAAATAAAATAATGTAATAAAAAATTTTGCTTGCCTGTGCATTGCATTATAGACATTATTGTTTGTCAACTACATGTTTTATTGTTTTATGCTCATTTTAAAGGTTTGTGTGTGTGTTCTCCATATGTATTTTCATCATAAAATGTTACAAAACACTCTTATTAAAAAAGAAGCATATTTCAAACAAACTAATACACAATAATAAGCTGTTTTTAACAAAAAGTCCACATAAAGTTATATATTGATAATTAGCCAGTGTGTATGAAGACCCCTTATCTCTTACTTTTTCCATAACTTCAATGATTCTATATTAATGATATTGGTTATAATGATGGGAATGAAGAAATAAAACCACCAACATTTGGTGAAGCTATTGCCTGTGTAGACATTTTTTGAGGTTTATCACATCATTTAAAGTGGTCAACTCCATTATAGAGAGATGGTTACAGATGGACATTTTGAACTTAAAATGTAAGGGTGCTAAAAATGACATAGTGAAAATTGTGTAAATTTGTCTATATGCAAAGTAGCATCTTTTACTGCTGTTATTACGTAAATATTTATTTTATGGATGTTTTGATAATATTGAGCAATTTTCAATGTGTTTTTATAAGAGAGAGTTATAGTAGGGATTTGTGGCCCCGAGTCCCTGATTTAACAGTCCCTATGGGGTAAATTAAAAAATGCTATGTATAAGATGAACCCACACACCATACAGGAACTCAAAGATAATATTTGTCAGGAAACTGTCCAGATTTCTGAAAAGAAACTACAGCAAGAGATGAATAATTTCCGAAAGAGATGCAAAAATGTGTGGAGAATGAAGGTGGGCGCCATCAACACCTCATTCGATAATTTTGTAAGTAATGCCTCTGCTTATCACACAGACCCACCTAACCAGCTAATGAGCTCGCCCATAGGCAAAACACTCCAGGGGGAAAAAACAAAACTGAACATACTGTATTTGTTTGTGTTAGTGTTGTAATGTATATAATGTATTTTGGTACCAGTTTTGCTAAGACAGACCAGGATTTACAGAAAATATGTGCATTTTGCTGAAACCTTCATTTCAGGTAAAAATGTCACTTTCTGCAAAAGCACTGAATAGGGGTTATACTATATCTGCTTTAAATGAAAATCAATTACCAATTAAATATTTGATTGAAGTGATTGTTGCACCCATAACTGTTTATAGTGCCATGCCATGGTAGGTAAATTTTGTAACAATTTCTTTTCTTTTATTGCCAAGAGAGATAAGGTTTCTTTTAACTGCTTACATTTCTTAACATCTGTACCTTTTTTCAAATCAGTTTCCTAAAAAATCCATTATTCACTTACGCTTTTCCTATATGATTGTATTCCTGCTAAACCTTAGAAAAAGACAAAATACACAAAAAGGAATACAACCAAAAAAATAAATAAATAATGTATTCTGTAAGGAACTGATTTTAAAAAAGGTACAGCTGTTCAAAAAATGTAAGCAGCTAAAAGTAATCTCAACTCTAGTGGCTGGGGAAAATAAAAAAAAAAGTACCTACACAATTTTTAAAGATCTTAATGGAGTTAACATTACATTGGCACCAAGAAATAAGTTTAGCATAAAAATCTTATAACAACAAAGTTAGAAGTGTATTACTAGAAAAGAAATAGGAATCTTGCATAACTTGCACATATTGCAATAAAGTATATATTGAAAAAACAAGAAAAACATAAGCACCTGATGGAAAGAACACTGCAGGAACATAAAGTATAAGCAAATATAGGCAGCCCATTTTAGGACTGGAGAAGGAGGAGGAGGAGGAGGAGGAGGAGGAGGAGGAGAAGAAGAAGAAGAAGAAGAAGAAGAAGAAGAAGAAGAAGAAGAAGAAGGAAAGAAGAAGAAGAAGAAGAGTACATTTGTTAAAGGCAGTAGAAGGGCATATAGAACTTTTAAAATTATAAAATTTTAGCATTTTGAGAATTGGATTTCTCTACAATATTGAATATTTTTTATCCAATGAAGAGCAGTATTTTATGTTCACTGCTGACATTGCTTTCTGATGAAGGGCTTTGTTCTCTCCAGATTAATCTTCTGGAGACAAGGGGTGAGTAAGTGGCCAATAAAATCTGAGTGTAAGATGTTCACGTAATGCACTTGTCAAACTTAACTTGAAAATTTCATGCACCATGGCACAATTTTTCCTTTTCTGACAGGAATTTTGCCGATTCACATTCAAACTTTCTTCACCACTTCCATGGTTTGAAATGAAGACAGCCAGATCTCATTATAGATTCAAGATAGCAGAAGATAGCACAAATAAAGCACAGAAATATAAATGAAAAAAAAAAAATATATATATATATATATATATTTAAATAAAGAAATATATATGCAGCTAGAAATGTTAAAATTTCATCTTTTAATTAAGATCAACTACACGCTCTTATTGGCTTCACTTACTTGTTTAAAATATAGAACATATTTCGCCGACCATCAGCCGCATCCTCAGCTAACCATTGACTGCTGGATAATTTGTTATGCTTTGGGGATGTGTATTCTGATCTGGTGGAGGTGTGATGAACTTCAAAGTTTATGTTTTCATTCCCAAAAGTACTGAAGTTCATTAATCTGCCTCTGTATTTATAAATGTAGATTTTTTTCCAAGTTGCTAACTCTGTAGAATTCTTGACTGATTTTAATAATTTTTCTTTTTTCACTATGTCGTGGTTTCTTGTCCAGAAATGAGATGCTACAGCTAATTTTTCCATTTGATTGTATTTTATGTTCCTGAAGTGTTCTTTTAACTGTGTATATATGTTTCTCTTTATTTTTCAAATATATAGTTTTTTGCATTCTGCACATCTCATTTGGTATATACCTGCTTTTTTCTCCACTGGAATACTATCATAATATTGTAATGTAGAAGATTTTAACATTAAATCTGTTTATTAGTGCTAATCTAATATTAAAATCTTTTAGAATATTTTGAAATTTTTGCATGGCCCATGAATGATATGTGAAATTTTTAAAATGACCTTATAATCTTATCTTTTCCTGCTGAAAGTGTTGCTTAATAAGTTTCTGCCTCTTGAATTTCTGTACTTTTTTTGAGAACCAGTTCTTTGCTAAATTCATTTTTAATCGCATTCTTTCTATTTGCTTGTATTCTTCCTTTTTAATGTGTAAGTTAATGAGCATATGCATTCAGCTCTTGATTATTGCATGTTTATGTGTTTTGAGGTTAAATACATCAGCTTTGGTGGATTGTCTGCATGCAAGCACATAATTAAATAGAAAAAAAACACTTCGGGAACATGAAATAAAAAACAAATGGAGAAATAAGTGGTAGCATCTCATTACTTGACAGAAAACCATGACATAGAGAAAAAAGTAAAATTATTAAAATCGGTACCAGAAACTACAGAGTCAAGGGAGAAAATCTACATTTATAAATCGGAGAAAGATCAATGAACTTTGACACTTCTGGGGATGAAAACATAAACTTTTAAGTTTGTTACACCTCCACCAGAGCAGAATGTATATTCCCAAAGCATAACAAATTACCAGCAGTCAACAGTTGGCTGAGGATGCTGATGATGGTTTGCAAAACATGTTCTATATTTAAGCAAGTGAAGCCAATAAGAGAGTGCAGTTTGACTCTATTATCTTAATTATATGAATAGCTTCACTGTACAAATTTCATGTCTTGTTTTCAAGAAATTATAAATTTAGAATTGATAAATAATGAATATTGAATATTTATTGTAATGCTAAGATAAGAACAAGCGGTCCTCCATCTATCTGGTTCAGGCCATTCTAATATGTGACCCCTCCACAAATACAATTGGTATATTACAATAAATTTTCTTAATAACTCAATAAACTGATTATAAATATTCTTATTCCAATTCTTAAAACAAAATAAAATAAAATTAGAGTACCCCCTGGCTAATATCTACTTTCTTATGTTGAGCTCTATCTTCTGTTTGCCAGTCTGCTAGATGGTACAACTCACTCCTGAACTGACAGAATGTCCTGTGGAGTTTGTGAAACATGGTTACAACATCATGAAACCAAAGGAGGTGTATAGTCACTGATGATAAACAATGAGTCCACTACTTCCAGCCAGAGTGGTGGCATTCACCATTGCCAAGACCAAAAAAGTTCCAAACAGTTATGTCAGAAGGTAAAATGATATTCGTCCTCTTCTGGGACTCTAAAGGATCAATCATGGTACACTGTATGCCGAGAGGCTGCAATGTTAACAGCAAGTCATATTGTGATCTGCTAGAGAATAATTTAAAACCTGCATTTAGGTTGAAACATCAAGGTTATGTTCACAACTTGTGTACTCTTATGATAATGCAAGACTTCATACAGTTCATGCAAAGGCACAAAAAATTGCAGATCTTCATCCTGCTTATTCACTGGACCTAGCAGCTTCCAATTACCATGTCTTTGTACTCAAAGAGGCACTAGTGCCAAGAAGTTCTGCACTGATGAGGTGAAAGCTGTGGTGGTGGTTAAATAGTCAGCTACAAGAATTTTTTTCTCACGGAATCTGGGCATGAGCTAAACACTGGAATACCTGCATTGAGGTGGAGGCTCTGTTGAAAAATGAACTGTTTTCAAGCCCAAGGTATTTATTTTATGAATAAAAATATATTAATGCTACTTTTTGACTCAGCCTCACAGTTTCTTCATTACTTCTCTATTTTAATTTCCTTCTTTATTTCCAAATGTTAATTCTTCTTGAGTTCATTAATTATACACACATCTTATCAATTGACCATATCTACTTATTTTTTACTTTGAATAAATGTTGCTTCAAGAGCTTCATTTGTGATCTGTCTTTAAAAATTTGTGTACATGCTACTTCTTTATTCATTTTGAACCATTTTTGTTTCAATGATCTTAAATCTCAGTTGTTCTGTTCCTGTACATTCAAATATAATATATGCTTATAACAATGTATACAGTTTTTTTCACACTAACTCCATTCACTTACATAAAATTTGGAACATATGTTTCCGGAGCGATCCCTCCCATCTTCAGCCTGTTGACAAACTGTTAAACTTAAACAACTTCATAATGCAATAGAACTTTCCACTTGGGAAAACATTTTCATTACAAAAAATGAGGATAATTTGATGAATTTCGATATCCCTCCATTGGATGAACTCAGCAAATTCCTAATAGAGCCAACAGATGCCGCCACAAGAACATCAAGAGACCCAACCGCCACGTTAACAACAGTTTGTCAACAGGCTGAAGATGGGAGGGATCGCTCCCGAAACATATGTTCCAAATTTTATGTAAGTGAATGGAGTTAGTGTGAAAAAAACTGTATACATTATTATATATATACCACTCCATTGTCAACAGCTTCATAAGTACATTTATTTGAATAATATATGCTCTTCCATTTCCACAAATTGGACACTGCCCTTGCTCTAGATTCCTTCTCAACCCCTTTGATCTCTATACCTCTAATTTCAACCATCAATTCCTTATCTTTCCCTTATATTACAATTATTAATATACCATTCTCTATTTGGTTCCATCTTAACTGCCATATAAAATTTAGGTGAATTTTTTTCTTTCCTCAATGCATACATAATCTGACAATATTTTCTAATTGTCTTACTATCTATCAACATCCTCTTCATAAATCACTTCTTTCTGTCCAAATATTCCATTCCATTTATCTGTAGTTTCCTTCCAAAAGTTATCATTCTTATTGTTTTCCTTATATATCAAATGATCTTTTAGTATGCGTCCATCTGGAAGTTGTTGAATACTATATCATTTTAGTACCCTCTCCATATCCCTTGCACACCAGATTTACCCATTTCTAAAAGTGCACTGTTAACAAAATATGGTAATTTTACACAATTTTATTCATATCCTCTCATCCTTCCTCTACATCCCAAACTTCTACTCCATATACCCATCATGATGCAACTAAAGCAGCATAAATTCCCTCCAGCCATCTTACACCTATTATTTGTGCTATATGCAAATATTTCCTTTCAAAATTCATCGCCAACTTACCTTTTCTTAATGCCAACTTGGCTAAGTGAGCAGTGGTGAAAGAAGGATGTGTTACAGGGAGTTCCTGCATTTTAAGTGAAAGAGTGAACCAAGTACCAATGGGGGTTGACTTGCAGTATATCAAATGAGAATGGGGGTATTCTGAAGGAAGAAATTTAGTCATAATAACAACAGAACCTGAGACAACATAATAATGATCATCTTAGTAATTGAAAATGTAATTTTAACCCTGCGGTGACAGAAGGTATAGAATTAAACCCAGGACTTGTGCAAATACAAACCATAATATCATGGAGAAAATGATTTAAAATGGAGGGGATGGAGGAGGGAATTAATAAAAATCTAAGTAAAGTAGACAAAGAAATAAAGGAAGCCCTCAAAATGAAGTTCAACGAATAAGAAGAAAGATGAGCAAAATTCAAAATAGGATGGAAAGAATGGAGGAAAGGAATAGACTATCTGGTCTTCATAGGAGTGGAAGAAAAAAGAGGAATTTGGGAAACAGAAGTGTTCAACATTTTAAATGAAAAACTAGAAATGGACTTACAGGGATGAGAGATTTTGGAGGATTTTAGAGTGAGAAGAGGAAGGGGAAAGAGGCCAATCATAGTCAAAATGGCCACAATGTAGTTGAAATACAAAACTCTGAAAAGAGCAAAAAACTGAAAGGTTCTGAATAATATATTAATAAGGATTTGACTCCGAAACAAAGGGCTCTAAAAAGGGAATTGATATAGAAAATGATACAAGCAAGATCAACCATTTGTAAGAACTTTGAATAGATGTAGAGAGGATACTGGCAGGGAACAATGACATATGGCACAAAAGAATGGAAACAGAGGAAATTATATGGCAAAAAACTTGTGAGCATAAGAGAATGGTAGAAAGTACAAGGTTCAACTTGCAGCAGAAGACAACATGTGCAGATACAGGATCAGGGGAAGAAGAGAAACTAAGGAATGGGAACAAAGCAAAGAAAGGGGCAGAAACATGCAGCATGTGGAATGCAGTATATCATCAAAGTCAAGGATAACAGACAATCAGCTGAGTGGTAAGCCTATAGTAAGGATGATGTAATATATGTCATGGCAGGCCAGGGAGATTTCATCAAGGAAGGTTGTGTCCCCATCACAGAAGGAGGTGCTAGCAGCTGGGAGTTTAGCAATTATGAACAAAGACTTAAAAGCATGGCTGCTGAGTGGTGGGTAAAACACAGAAGGGGAAGAAAGAGTGATATCATCACAGCTTGGATCTTTAATAGTTCTGAATAAGTTTAGTGGTAAAACAGAAGGAATTCAATTAAAAAGCAAAAAGTGATTGGATGTATTTAAAACATAAATCAGGTTCTCAATAGTAGAAAGCAGTGAAAAATTAAAGAGTTTTGTGAATCATATTCATTTGACACCTTGAATGGAAAATAAGGAGAGGATGAGTGTAGTGATTATACATTTGTAATAAAAATGGTCAAAGTGTAATAGTCTATATTTTATGCCTTATTAGTATCAGATACTAGTAAATGATTTTAAAGTTTTAAACTTATGTTAAAATAGTGGTCATTTTCCACTAGTAGTGTATATTAGGGCTAAAGTTGATTATAAGTTATGCAACATTTAGAACAAAATAAATGTAATCATGATTATTAGAGATTTAAAGATGAGCAGGAGTGTGGGACAGTATTTATTAAGAGAAAAATCAAATATTGTGTTAAATTTTTTGCAATTATGTGGATTTACACCTGAAAATGGCCTGGGCCAGACAGGTGAAGACCTGTTTGTATTTTGTATTTTTCTTAGTATTTCAACAATGCCAACTTCTTTTGATTCTCCCAGCTACCTGTACTATTGATTTTTAAACCTAGATAGATGAAATCACTAACGATTTGAATTTTTCTACCTTCATCAACCACTCCTCTTTTCTTGAACCTTTTTTGCACACCATTATTTTTATTTTCTCCTGATTTACAACTAGTCCGCATCCCTTATAATAACTATCTATTTCCTTTAAGACCTTGTTTAAACCACTGCAAAGGAACTAAACATCAAATCATCGACAAAGAGTAACCCTGAAATTGGTAAATATTACAAGCTAATCAAACAAATGAAATAACCATATAAATAATGAATAAATTAATAAATACTAAAAAGAGCACAGGTCCTACCTGCTTGATAATCATACAGTGCAATGGCTGAATAGCCTGTATCTTCTGCTCCTAAGTCAAAGGCTCCAGGTTCCTCTTCTTCTTCCCCATTTTTTGTCTGCGTTTCATATATGTTAGTTTCTATTTGCTGCACTTCTTGTGTGACAACAGAAGAAGATACAGAAGTAAGTTCTTCTTTAAGAATAGGACTTGCCAAACTGGGCTGTGGTGTCTGAGCCAAAGTTTCCACCTCCTAGACAAAAAAGTGCAAATAGCATCTATTATTAGTTTTGAATAGCCAGGAATTTTCACAGAAAAATATAGGATAATAATTTGTTGTATTAAACATCTATTACATTTGTTTCGGTGATTGTTGGATATGGTTGTATAAGTTCGGTTAAACAAACTGAATGTGTTAATTACTACAGTGCGGGTAAATTTCTTACACAATTAGCCCATTTATCCACATTGTAGTAATTAATATATAACTTTTCACCATAAAAAGGTTCAAAACAAACAAAAACTGAATGAGTTTTGGGGGGGGGGGGAAACAAAAAGATGCAAATATATTTACAATTGTTGCTTAAAGCACTACAATGCTGGAGCAGTATTTTTCTTCCCTCCACTAGTCTAATTCTTAACACAATGCTATATACTTCATAATGGTATTTTACTGCTCAACTATTTCTTTTATTGTTAGGTAAATGTAAATGCTTTTGAGTACTAAGTATATTACAAAGTTATGGATGTCTACATATTGTGACCCTAGAACTTTTTAAATTTATTTGCTTTTTGGTGGTAAGTGAATTTCTTGTACTACTTATTTTCATTCATTTCTGTCAGTCTGTAAGTGTTTCTGATGGACTTAATTCTTTTAAATTTAGCAGTTTTTATTAAACAATTGTCAAGGAATCAAATCACTTATTCTCCACCAAGACTACCTACAGTGATCCCAATGTTGTAATTAGTGACAGACAAAAGGGCATTTATGTAGGTTTCCTTCCTATTTTCCCTGCAACTAAGCTATTGCCACCTTCTTGCACATTATTATATTCATATCTAGCAATATCGAGTTCACTATAACACATGCACCTGATTTATAAACTATACTATATCATCTGTAGTTAATTCAGAGATCTAACACAATCATAATAATATGACGGTAATAGAAATCATCATAATCAGTAGCAGCATTAGCAATTTACATCCCATTAGTTTCTAATACCACAAAAACTAACTTTGGTTTCAAATTTTTGGCCAGACAATATCCTAGAAAAATTCCCAGTAGAGATACGATGGTAAGTTCATAAGTTTCCAGCCTAGCTGATGAGGATTATTGCCTTCACAAAAGCCTTATCTGGTGTTACGATGGTAGGTTCATAAGTTTCCGGCCTAGCTGATGAGGATTATTGCCTTCACAAAAGTCTTATCTGGTGTCATATCTTATCTGTTAAGTAAATAATTGCAGCTGTTATTTCTGCTTGGCTGTGTCAGTTATTCAGATATAGTTGCATAAAGAAAGCTATGTGTAGAAGATTGTGACATGTACAAAATGGAGTATCCAGCTGTTATTAAGTTCTTCACAAAAGATGAACTTATCCTAAATGTAATTAAACAAGAACCAAACAGTGTATATGGGGAAGCATTCCCCTCATATTCTACCATAAAAAAATGGGCCAAACTTTTTTGAATGGGTCCAGAAAGAACTGAAGATGAAGAGCGCGCAGGACACTCCTGAAAACATCGCTCTTGTGCAAGGAGAAATTATGGAAGACTGGCCGCCTAAAGTTACAGAAATAGCAGCAAGGCTGGACCTTTCTAAAACAACAGTCCTTCTAATTATTCATGAACATTTAAACATGAATAAGGTTAGTGCATCATGGGTGACCAGATTTTTTTCCTCAGTCCAAAAGCAGCTATGACTCATCTGTTGTCAGGCATTTTTGGAGATCTGCCATGGCAACAAGAAAGAAGTTCTGCAAACCATTGTTACAGGAGATGAAACTATGATCCTCTACTATGATCCCTTGTCCAAAAGAGAATCAATGGAGTGGCAAAGCATCGCCTCTACATGCTTCCATCAAAGAGAAATGTTAAGGAAAGCCCAGTGGTGTCTGTCTTCTTCAAAACAATGCGCCTGTGCACACAGCTCTTGTTGCAAAGAAAGCTGTGAAGAAATGTGGCTTCAAGGAGATTGACCATCCATCCTATAGCCCAGATCTAACTCACAGTGACTATTTCCTCTGCTCAAAACCCAAGAAGGACATTCGAGGAAGGGAATTTAAGTTTGATGAATAAGTGATGGATGTTGTTTATGGCCATTTTGCAGACAAGACTTCTATTTTTTGGGGGAGGGGACTGGAATGTTAATTCAAAGATGTGAGAACCATATTGCAAAAGGATAACTATATGAAAAGTAAAATATAGTTTTTGCCTTTATCATACCTAGAAAATGGTTAGGCCAGAAACTTATGGATCTACCCTCGTAACTAATACCTAAAATTTAATGCATATAAAAGAAATATTATTATTTATTAGAGAATTTAGTTGTTCTTCAAATGAAATACATGTTACTCCTCCTTTTAAGCCCATCTTTTGCTGAATTTATTTATGCAACTACACTTATCTGGGAAATTCTACAGCATGTTTACCAACAAGGGTGGCAAGGTCATTAAAGCAAAGATTCGTGAGTAGGAGATCTGGGGTTTGATTCCCACCAGGACTATCCTCCGTGAAGTTTTTTTCAGGTTATTCTCAGTCCTCATCAATGGCAAATGCTGGAAAGGTGCCCTACACTTAGTCCTAGAATACTGCCTTATAAATTAAATCTGTCGTCTAACACTCTTCATGCTTCACTAACCTTAAAAATATTTGGTACCAGTTTCAAAGATACGTTATCTCCATCTTCGGCCGTGGACAACTAGTATAAAAAGCTGTTGTTACGTAGTATCAGAAGCAATGTTCTGTTCTGGTGAAACTTTTATGAACTTAACATTTATATTTTCTTCCTTTGGAATGTCAAAATTCATCAAATGATTCTTATGTTTGTAGATGTAAATCTTTTCCCAAATATCCAATTCTACCGATCCCTGTAAAGCTCTCAATAATTCAACTTTTTCCTTTATATCATGATTTTCGGTCCAAAAGTAATATGCCACTGCTGATTTTTCTATTTGTTTGTATTTAAATTTCTCATATATTCTTTTAGACGTATTCCCACATTCCTCTTAGTTTTTCCTACGTAGATTTTATCACATTCAGCACATGAAATCTTGTAAATCCCAGCCTTTTTCTCCTATTATACTACTGATAATACCCCAAAGGAGAAAAAAGCTGGGATTTACAAGATTTCATCTGCTGAATGTGATAAGATCTACGTAGGAAAAACTAAGAGGAATGTGGGGATACGTCTAAAAGAATATATCAGAAATTTAAATACAAACAAATAGAAAAATCAGCAGTGGCATATTACTTTTGGACCGAAAATCATGATATAAAGGAAAAAGTTGAATTATTGTGAGCTGTACAGGGACTGGTAGAATTGCATATTTGGGAAAAGATTTACATATAAAACATAAGAATCATTTGATGAATTTTGACATTCCGAAGGAAGAAAATATAAATTTTAAGTTCATAAAAGTTTCACCACAGCGGAACATTGCTTCTGATACTACGTAACAAGAGGCTTTTACACCAGTCGCCCACGGCCAAAGATGGAGATAACGCATCTTTGAAACAGGTACCGAATATTTTTAAGGTTAATGAAGCATGAAGAGTGTTAGACAACAGATTTAATACATGTGAGCTTCACTGTGTTGGTTCCATATGAAATTTTTTTTTCAAAGTTTTTAATAAAATCTCACCTACAGCAAGTCTCAAACACTACCAATGCTTTGGTAGCCCTACAATACGAAGATGGTAGACTGTAAATGTACAAAAACTTATGATCTACGACTTCCGCTGGAAATGCATTTTTGCAATTGTGTGTAGTTCTAGCATAATATTACAAATAAATAAAAAAATAATCCATCTATTACTCCAACAAATAATAATGATCTACGAATTAAGACAAAGAAAATGCATGACTATTTTAATAATATATGTTCAATGCAAGTTTGTTTGCATGCTTCAGTATCTGTATAGGTCAATACATACTTAACTTTCTAGCTTCACTTTTCTCAATGAAAATATAACATTTTTGGAAAAGTAGACTTTAGGCTAATTTATCACATTTATATGTTATTAATTTGTTCTTTAATATTTGTGTTTCCTATTCTTGATTTTAAAATACAGTAACTTTAAGAAAGGTATAAAAGGAATGTAAAACCTGCTGCTGCTCTTGATGTAGTATGTTTGGAGTAGAAGTTTGCTTGTTTTGCTCTTCCTTCTTTTGACGAAGAGCTTGCAGCCTTTTCTCTTCCATCTCTCTTGCTTTCTTTTCTTCTTCTTCCTCTTGTTTGCGCCGCCTCTGTCGTTCCTCCTCTGCACGTCGCTTGGCTTCCTCTTCCTCTTGTTTTGCAAGGTTCTCAAACTTGGCCCTCAAGTTAGAAGGTCTAGCCTCTCCTGCAACACATAATGCAAATCAAGTTATATACCTGTTTTCTACTTGCTTTATGTATGAAATGGAGGTGTGCAAAATTTTCTACTTACTGTAGAAGTGGTAGTATTGATTTCACATTTCATATTATATACAATACAATGTACTGTTGGGACTGGAGAGATGGCTAGTCAGAGAAATGTCCTGATACCACAATGTGTCAGAGGAGGGCATTTTTCACAAGTATTGTATGTATCATAATCACAGTCTGTGCTTGTGCTATGATGCATTTTGAAAACATTGATCACTTCAGGCTGAAGTTAATATGCTTAACATTTCCTAAGTTAATAACGAATTAATAAAATATAACTGAACATATTCATAGACTTCATTTCAGGTCACTTTATTATAAATTTGTTACTTTATATTAATTTGTCTACCTATTAACGCATACCACTAATAGAGATTTAGTTTTTAATTACAGTGGGGTGAACATTTACAAACTTTGTGCAGTGGTTAATATCGCTAATTGTGTAAATATCACAAAGGGAGGTTGCCCCCTCCCCCCAATGTATTGCAGAGGTCCATGCCTATATTCAGGAGTGAATGAAGAAAAAGCCATAAGTGCAGTAATCCTTGCATATTAATTTCTCCACTAACATTTTTTTCTCTATTAACAAGAGCTTTATTTTGGACCAAGCAAGACCAATGGGTTCAGTTCACACACATATATGGACAAACTTATGCTTTATGGATATGTAATTTTAATATTTCACCAATGTGAAACACTTTTCCTTGCCATTTATGGATCCCTATCAATATGTAGAGTTTACATTTTCTTATGTTTCTTAATAAACCAGGAATGCTGTTTTGTAGCCATAATTTCACCTCTTCTTTTAAGGCATATTTTGAAAAGGGCTTGTTTTCCTGAATATTCAGAGTTATCCATAACTCTCCTCTGGGAGGTTGGAAAGAAGCTGTTAATTCACAGCTCAATGTTTCTGAAATTTGACCATGATAATCTCCTGAGTTTCTGCCTGCTTGAAAAATTAATAATTAATTGTTCACACACACCATTTTGGAGCTTCCATGGAGGACAATGAGAGGGTTATTGAAATTGGACTTAGTCAATACACCTGGTTGACCCTCATTTTGCCCGCATTTCCTAATGGTTAAATTATTGTCCACCCAAATCTCATTATTATATATATATAAAATGAAAAACAAACTCTTGGAACAATGTAACTAAAATAACAAGAACTAGAGAAGTAGAAATATATATGTATATATATAGGTCTAGCTTCTTGCCATTGAAGAACTCGCAGTAGTTCGAAATATAGCAGTTTCAAGTGTGACTCTTTCTCTGTGTTTTATCTTTATCTACTTTTATTATTAGTGTTAATTTATATATATATATATGTATATATACATATATATATAATATTGTGCTATTGTATATAAATATACAATATATACAATAGTGCGATTCTGTTCCCTAAAGCAGCTTATTGCTTTCAGATATATTGTCATTCCATTTATGTTTGGCTTTTCAATTAATATTTTCTTTTAATTTTGGCATACCTTTTCCATTAGTAGCTCATTTCTTTAAAGAACTCATCTCAGAGAGTGAACCTTTAAGGAAATGCAATTCTTTCTTTTTTGAATATCATATAAAAATTTTGGACATGTAAGAGTTACCTTTCTCACTAAATACAATTTGTCTATGCAGCAATCCCATTTTTTGTCAAAACATTCAAATTCACTTTTATATGCTCCAGTCCATTTCCTGGAGTAGGCTTGCCAGCTTCAACCTATATCTTGTTACCCTGGTACTTGTTCTCAGTGGAACACTTGTATAGTGGGATACATTTATTCTACATTTTATTGCCTCAACTCACCACATGCATCTATCAATACTCTCAACTCTTTGAGCTTTACTATATATAATTTTTCCTTTCTTTCATTGTTATGGTACATTGATTATTTATTTATATGTATATATAATTAGTAGATCAATATATATGTAACACTATAAAATAAAACTTAACTAAAACATGCAATTTAAATTGTCTAACTGCTCACTATTAATATTCTGCTTTCATTAAGACAATGAAAATGGACTGCTGTAAATATTGGAATGGATGATACACGTGCAATGCATAATGTTTTACTTGGCAAAGGAAGCTCTCCTTTCCCCGTATACGTCACTAGCCGTCTCTCCAGCTCCCAACAGTGTCATACATTACAATATTTTCATTCCAAATAATTCAATTCAAATTTTTTTCAGATACAATCCAACCAAAAACACTATACTATAAATATTTTATACTAAATTATTATTTTAACCAATTAACTACCATTTCTACACCAGTAACTCCTTGTTTCTAAGTTACCCATTTAGACCTACACAAACAAACAAAATATCTAAAAATTTAACAGTACTGAAAGTAATATTAGCAAAATACAGAAAAATATATATAAAAGAAAAATAAAGTAACACTATTAACAATGTAACAAATTAATAGTAATTATAATAGTAGAAAAGGATAAAACACTAAGAAAAAGTACACTTGAGATCGCTATATTTCGGATTTGTGACTTCACAATTATAATAGTAGAAAAGGATAAAACACTAAGAAAAAGTTACACTTGAGATCACTATATTTCGGACTCGTGACTTCACAAGTCCGAAATATTGCGATCTCAAGTGTGACTTTTTCTTAGTGTTTTATCCTTTTCTACTATTATAATTACTGTTTTATATATATAATTCTTCATCTAATTAATCAATTCACAAATCACTGTAGTAAGTTCCAGTGGAGGCCCAATTGTTCCTAATATAGTAGTTATCTAGCTATTAGGCGCTATTTTCCCTTTATATCTACATCTAATAATCTTCCTTACTTTCATCATTATCTTGCTCTAATTTTCAGGCTCTTACTTTATCCAGATATTTTCTTATTTCCTCTACATTCTTTCTTGATTTATGCTCATCATCTTTTCCCCCTGATTTCTCTTGGCAAATTGGGTAATTTCTTCATTCCTAGTTTCTCTCTAAAAAAGTTGGTTTCTTCACATTGTAACAATATGTACCAATTATTATCCATTCGGTTACAGAGTGGGCATTTTTCTAAATCCCCCCTACTTGCTGTAATGCAAGCAAGTGTACTGATGCAGATTGCAAAACCATTGATAAGCCATTTTTCTCATCTATTACATCTTACCAAAAGGATTATCTGGTATTTCAGAATATGATTTTAATGACAGTTTTATAACCAACTCTGAAACAGCTCTTATGAGAACAAGATGTAATAATAATGTTAATGGAATAATACATTAAACAAAAATATTTCATGAGAATTTCCCCTACACGACTGTGTCGCATAATAAACAGTTACTTAAAAAGATTAAAGGTATACTTATATAGCATTTTTAAACTATAAATTATTGTTATGAAATTACTCAAATTTCACTAATTTTGTTCCACTTGCTTGGACATGTTTCAAAGGCGATTGCCTCCATCTTCAGCTTGGTCCCACTGGCTGCTTCCCAGTGTGGTATTAAGATGTCACTTTGTGGCTTTAATGAACTTATTGATGAGGTAGCTGTTGTTTGGAAGATCAAAGTTAACCAAAAATTCTTTGTTTTGTTTATAAATATATTTTTCCATACTGTTTAATAGTTTTGGTTCCTTTTGGAATTAGTGTATTTTTTTTTTTGCAAAAAATTAATTTATTTACTGGGGCCAAAATGATATTTGCCTCCCTAAAAATCTTTTGGAATTTTTGGTGTGCCCATGGGTGGAATGTGAATTTTTCATATATATGATCTCCTTTGTAGCCTTTTCATGTGGTAATGTCCTTCGTTTGTTTATTCTTTCTGAATTTCTCTATTTCCTTGTTGACAAGATCTATTGTGTGGCCATTTTTCTGTGCTATATCTATGATTTTTTGGTACTCCAATTTGTATACTGTTTTGCTTATTGGCAAGTTTGTTAATCTGAATGTGAGGCTGTTGATTATGGCTAGTTTATGTTGTTTTGAATTGTGGCTTATTTTTTATATAATTATCTGTGTGGGTATCTTTTCTGTATATGCCAAATTCTAGTGTATTGTCATTTCTTATAATTTTTATATCCAAGAGGGGAAGAACCTTGTTGTGTTCTAATTCCATAGTGAATTTAACAGTGCTGTCTAGTAGACTGAATTGTTTTATTGCATCCTCTTTCCATTTTTCATTTACTATTGCAAAGACATCATCCACATAATGGTACCAACATTTGTATATATGTGGAAAAGCTTCAATTAATTTTATTTCCAAAAAACTCATGTTATAGCAACTGACAAAGAGTCTTTAACACAACTGGGACAGAAATAACAGCTTTCAAAATTCTAACAAAGAGGCCATTGCAGTGTATAAGAGTGCACTAAGTGACATTCCCAAAGAAACTTGGATTGAGGAGTTTTCTAGTTGATTTTACAGAATGGGAAAATAAATATCAATGGAGAATATTTTGAAAAGATGTAATAGTTGATTTGTAAATAAATTATTTTGGAGAAGCTAATAAATACTTTTGGCATGACCTAATATTATTTGAGAGTACAGGAGCATTGGATATCAAATGAAGAAAATCATCCTTCTCATCTTATAATCTATCTGCCCTTGCAGGTTTTAATCCATGTTTTATTTTAATGGCATAAAACATGGATAAAAGCATAATGTATAATTAGAAAAGGGAAGCAAACCCAAAGAAATTAACTGTATAACAAAATTTTTCCAGGCCCAGAAAATCACCATAGTGCAATGTTTGGAGGAGTGCAGATCTTTACTGTGCTAGTTACACGATTCCACTTACAACAGGCTGAACAAGAGCATGCAGGTTAGACCTTTGTAAGAATGAGTGCAAATGAAGAACATTAACCTGTACACAATAGTAATTTTTCTGCCTGAAAATACATGCAAACAACCTGGTAACTTCATGATGATTAAATACTATATAGCATTATATTAGAACTATAGGTTTGACAGTTTACATCATTTTTAATAACTATAAACTTACCAATTTCAGGTTTTTGTTTCTCATAATTTGTTCCAATTTTCTCTGGCTGCTCACTGAAGTCATGAGCAGATTTGTCTATACGATCACTCTGCACTCCAAACTTGCCACCAAAGCCCTAGTAACGGTATACAATGGGAGCTTATATGTGCATATCAATGTAATTAAAAATATACATTATCAGAGTGAAACAATTGTTCAATCCATACTTACAAGAATAATAATTATCAATATTAACATAAAAGTCTTCATACTGGCTGCTCTTAATATAGTTTTGATTCCTAGGTGAACCATAATGAAATAGTAACAAAATTACCTGTTTATGATCTATCTGACTTTCATGCTGATGAAGATTTTCATGATGATCCCAGCCTACAGCCGACTTATCCTGACGATCAGCCTGGATGCCAAACTTTCCTCCAAATCCAACCGCATAATCTAAAGAAAATGGAAAAACAACATTTGTGCTTTAGCATCAGTCTCATCAAAATATACATAAATTAACATTCATATTCCTGCTTGTTAACCAGGATTACCCTTGATTTAATGATACTCTTACGTCATTAGTAATAAATTATTATAATGTGCAATGGCAATGAGAATAATGCTGGTGAAACATTAACCATTTCAAAAACATTTGATACAAATACTGTTTTTGAAATGTTAGCAGTAAAAACAAATAAGCAAGCAATTAAATATATAAAAGGCACAAGGGAAAGCAGATAATGACAATGAACAGAGTTTCTGTTTGACACAGATAGAAATATTCTTTTAAAAGAAAACATCAACCTTATTAAAGTGCAAACCAAAAAATGGCATATCACAAAATGGTACTCAAATTGAAGAAGCTTCATTCTTTGAACAAGTTTGTAAATTTTAGTTCATTTCAAAAATATACCTTCACAACTGTACATATGTAATGCAAGCTTAAAAAACAGCTTTGAAATTAAGACATAAAATTAAATGTTCTCATAAATATAAATTATTTCAAACAAGGCATCTTCTTGAGCTTATTAGGTTCCAGTTAATTTTGTGAGAATTAAAACATAATATACAGTCTTGGCATCAAAACAAATTTTAGTTAAGATTCATAACTTGCTTATATTATCTTACTAATGATATATTCTGCAGGCTCTAACTTATTAGAGAAAATGAAACTAGTCATATGGGGGGGGGGGGGGGGAGAATTATGAAAATTAATACTTTACATACATACAAAAAAGAAGAAACAAAAGTGCAAAGAGGAACACTCATAGTTTTTACTGATATGGTGATGGGTTGAGGTGCAAATATTTACCTGGCATGATTACATGCACCCTCCATTTAATGCTTATTTATCTTGAACTTTTAGAGAAGGCTGCATTTTTATGTGGTTAACTACCAATGTTTCATCAAACATATTTTGGCTAAATAAGTAAAAGTTGAAACATTTGGCAAAACACTGATAGTGAACCACACAAGAGACAGCTTTCTTTGGAGGTTCAAGATACCTGCAACAAAGGGCATGAAAGACTACATACATATATCCCATTTAATTTATTGATATTGCTCTTTTATGAGCAACTTTTCTCAAAATTACTCAAAATTTTCCATTTTCCTCCATGTAACAATAGGAATATAGAGTTTATGATAAGAAACCTATGCACTTGTGTAATTGTATGAGTGCTAATTTTGGCACATTTATAAATCAGTTATGTCTATACATTACAAAATTTAATTTTAAAGTTCTGTTTCACTTCTAAACTGTGTGGCAACTACAAGTTCCTTAGAATTGATTTTTAAATGGTTAATGACATGCGCAGATTACCACAATAAATTCATTTAAACAACACTAAAAATGTATATCTACATTCTTTCCTAACAGAAAACATTACAATAAAGCTTTCTGTAGTGGTTATAAATCATAATCCATATTATAGCAAAGGCATTCAAAGAAACAGGAACATTTAAAATTTTCTTCAATTTCTTTGATCAGAATAATTTTGCCAAATGACAGAAAAACACTAATAATAAGTATTTCAAGGATCATAGAATTAGGGGCTTCTTAAGCAGAATTAAAAATATTGCAGGAGATACTTCATTAGCATTAAAGAGCTGTCTACCCTAGTTTACTACATCTTGGAATTTTAGGCATGAAATAATTGATGTTTTAGGTACTTAAAATAGGCTACAAAATGATTTAATTAGGTACTATTTTATAGTTTTAGGCAAGAAAATAATTCATGTTTTTGGCATTTAAAATGGGCCACAAAATGATTAAATTTGGTGCTATTTGTTTTAATTATGCAGGAAAATTATTATTTTCAATTTTTTATGAATATGAATAAAAGCGCTATAAGCATCACATGTTATTCATTTTCATAAGTTGCAGCAAAATATATTATCATGATTTTTTTCCAAATGTTCAACATTTAGGCTATGTCATTTGTCCGTTAAAATCATTTTAAAGGCTGAAATGACCTTTCCACTGACACAGGTGTTATAGGAGCAAGCATTTTTTTTTGTTATATTTTTCATATCCACTTTTTTTGGAATTTCTCCACCTTCCCCCACCAAAACATTTACCACACAGACCATTACAGGATTATTTTTTTCACCAAACTATCTCACTTGTACCTTACTTTGTCCCCAATTTCTCTCATAGCAGCTCCAATTTTCCCTTCAGCTTCTTGCACCATGATACCTGACCTGACAAACGTTTTAATTGCATCCCAGCTTCCCTATTGTATAGGGCAAGAATGAAAGATTTTCCTTATGTAAAAAGACTCACTTCAATGTTGAATTTTTCCATAGGTTCTTTTCAGACAAAACAAGCTGTACTCTCACTAGGAAGCTCTTTACCATTGTAGCAATGTCATCTCAATGTTCCACATAATATAGAACTGCCAGGTGCTCTAGCATGTTAAAATAGTTGGAACAGAAAAAGAATTTCAGGAAGTTTTTGTTGAAGAATGCAATGTGGGATGTAGCTTTGCAGAAATTTTTTCATATTGGAGACCAGGGTATTGACTTGTGGAAATTCATACCTTATGGTTTCTGAGATCCAGTGAAAGGCATGGGCTCAACAGATGGCATATATAATGTTAGTATAGAATATTTTCAGAAGAGAAGAGGTTGAGATCATAAAGGAAATGGCATCTTCTCGTGCAATGAAGAAGAACCCTACTCTCTTCAACACCACCAGGAAATAATTATAAACTTTTGTTTACAATGAAGGTAGTAGATCGGCCATCCTCTGGTTGGTACAAGATGTAGAAAGTTGTATTACGTTTACCAACTATTATTTATATCTGATACATATCTGTTGAGAGCATGTTATCTCAACAACATCTACCCAGATACAGATATCTCCTATGTCTTTTTAAGTACAGCAAGTGTTTCTGATACCCAAAATACAAATTTGTCTTCCCAAGTGTGAACACTGATGGAACGAGTCTTTGGCACCACTTTTCCAAAAATGTATGCAATAGCTTATTTTTCCGCATGCCCCATGGAATACTAGCTGCTATCATGAATGGTTAGCTTTCCACTGTTGACGTGAATTTGCCTGTAGAATTTTAACAACAATGTGGTGTCATTCCATATGCGAGACAAATTTAAAAATAAGTAATTTCCAAGTAAACTATATTAATTCTTAAAAATTACATGATTAAACAGTTTTAGGCACAAAAAGGCAAATAGGTAACTGACCCCATTTTAGGCACTACAAAAGAGCTCTCAATGAGTATCATTTTTCATAAATTTCAAACATCTTGCAACTATTTTGCACATTTTTCTAAAGGAACTAAATAGGCATTTGCCTAAAAATTTGAGGTTTAGTTATCACACACATCAACAAGGAAGGCATTCTTGCAAGAATATAAGGCTTAGCAAAGTTTGGAAACTGTGAAGAGCAAAACTTTTCTCTATAAAAATTTTATAAAAAATATTTTGTTGGTTATTTTCAAAGCTAAAATTTACCATATGCAGGACTTTTGAAATGAACCTCAAATGTAGAATTGCCATGTGCCACAGATTTCATGGACAGTCTGCGATTTTATGGAGCTCAAAACAGTTTGTGCTCAAAAGACAAAAGTCCATGATTTTAAGTCAACTTTGGCTAGTTTAAAATTTCCACCAAGGAAGCATCTGGAATGCTATCTCTTTGTCATCAAAGTATATGAACATTACCTAAGATGTAGTTTTAAATAGCAGGAATGCTGATGATGTGCACAGCCTTCTAAACATGTCCAAGTGAAACAAAATTGGTGTAATATGAGTGATTTCCTTATAATGATTTGTAAAATTGCCTAAGATGTTCCTTTTAACCAAAGAGTACGGAATAACTTTTAAGATGTCGACACAGTAGCCAGTCATATCTGGTAATGTGTAATAATCAAGATTCCTCTCTAGTCTTTGGCCAATACTTCCATCATTTCTATTTTCTTTTATTACCAATTAGTGTCTTCTCCAGTTCAACATCCATTTGTGTGTTAATCTTTCCTGCATGAAGACTTTTGTTTATTGTGCTTACAATATAATTCTTTTATTCAGAGAGTAGAGGGAGTATTTTATTTGATGACTGCTTAGTGGACAAAAGAAAGGTATAGATTAACAGTAAATATATAACAAATTTAATATAGTTGAGTTCAAATTGTAACACTTACATCACTTATTATTTAAAGAGGAAAACAAGTTTTAAGAGCTCCTATCCCTCAGTTCCAGGTCGATTGCCGGCTTTGTTCTTCATGTTGGTTTGGTTTGTCTCTGGTGGTGGCTGCATAAACTTCTGTATTAAGATGTCACTTGGTGGGATTTCAAAGTTAAAAACATGATTTTTGTTCTTCCAGATATAAATGTTTTCCTCGATTGTAAGTTCTGTTTTTCTTGTGTTATTTTTAAGTAGATTGGGAATCTTGTTAATACTATGCTGTTCCTTCCAAAAATACTAAGCCACCGCTGATTTTTCTTCCTGTTTTTGATTTATGTTTCTAATATATTCTTTTGCTGTGTTTTTATGTTTCTTTTGGTCTTTCCAATGTAGATTTTTTCACAACATTGCAATTATTTATCTGATATATTCCTGGCTTTTTCTCTTGTGGAATATCATCTTTTAGTTTACAATTTAGTATACTTTTTATGGAGTTTTTAGGGGCTAAAATGATATTGTGTTTTTTGAACATCCTTTGGAATTTACAGAAGATTGATGGATGGTATGTGAATTTTTTGTACCTTCTATTTTCTTCCTTGTTAGGGATAAGTGTACCGATGTCTTTCTCTTTTTGTTCCTTGCTCTTTTTACTTTCTTATATACAATTTCTTTTTTAAATCCATTTCCTGTGGCTGTATTTATTATAGTATTCAGTTCTTGATCATACTCCTCTTTTTTCATGGGGACATTTACCAACCTGTGTGTAAGACTATTTAGTATTGCATGTTTATGAGAAACTGGGTTATAACTATTGGTGTGAGTGGTTTTTCTATAGATGCTAAATGTCAAGTGAATTTCTTTCCTGATTATTTTAAGGCCTAGAAGGGTTAAATTCTCTCTCCATAGTGAATTTAATCAACTTTTCATGTAGATTAAGTAACTTAAGTGTATCTTCTAGGTGTTTCTCTAGGACTATCGCAAAGATGCCATCAACATACCAATACCATGTTTTAAACAACTAGGGGAAACCCTTCATAATTCTGATGTCTAGTGCACTCATAGAGAGATCTGCTAATGGTGGTGATAATGGGCTACCCATAGTTAAACCAGAGTTCTGTTTGTAGTACTTTCCATTGAAAGTGAAGTAATTTTGTTCTATGCACAAGTTTGTTAGTGTGATGTATTCTTAAGTTTCTTCTATTGTTTCCCCTATTTTTAGCAACCAATTTTTATATGAGTGTAGATTTACCGTTGGGATGCTTGGAAAAAGAGCTACGACATCAAAAGAAACCAAGGTATCCTTTTTTTCTATTTCTACAACTTTAATTTTTTGAATTAGATCTAAGGAGTTTTTTATGCTTTTTGTTTCAAATTTAAGAAAGGAAGAAAATCTGTGTGTGTTACATTTGGCTAATTTCTATATTGATCTATATTGTTTTGCCCAATTTATGTACTTTTGGAAGGCCATAGATTCTAGGTAGTGTAGGACTTTTATTTTGATTTTTATTGTTCTTTATATCTATTAATTTACATCACTGTTAGAAAAGTCCATACACTTAACAAAGTAAAAATATAAAATGCAGTAAATTTCATAAAATAATTAGGACCATTAAGTTCCTTTCTTCTGTTCAAGGCTCTGGGAAGTATGCTTGTTTTAAAAGGTTTAAAGGATGGTAGTAACTAATGTTTAATGAATAAATTTAATACATATTAATTTAATTTTTTTGGTAATAAATGCTTTCTTATAAGAAAATACAGTGAAGTGGTCCATCCTAACTCTCCATTGTTAATCAAATGCACATTTCTCTTATATAAGGACTCGTTAATCCTCAAAGTTTTGTTTCCTTAGATTTGCCATACTAACTGAAAGTTATGTCCCCATTTTTGACCCATAGATTATGGTTACGTGCCTGTTTTGTATTCTCAGATTTTCAACTGTACTCAAAAGTCAAATTCAGATTTTTAAAACAATAAATATATTATAATTTTGCTCTCAAGATGCAGTCAAAAAATAAAGCACTGTATGTAATACAGAAGTTTGAAATAACTGCTGTTATGGCTTAAGGCTCCTTGGTAGAAATTAAGCACAAATCATATCAGTTGCTTTTATTAGCAGATTGATTGTAATGAATAAACCAAGACTTGAAGTAAAACTTTGGAAATGAAGCTTTATTTTTAAAAACTTATTAAATGGAGAACTTTTCTTTTTAGAATCATTACATTTTTCAGGTAGGATAAATAAACAGATATAAGCTTTACTGATTTCATTACTGGAATACAAAAATGATGTTCTTACAAGCGAAAATTTGTCCACATTCTACTGTATAACTCTGCTTGTCCCCTGCTGATTCTGATTTCACAGTAAGCTGCAGAGTATTTTGTTCATTATCATTGTTACTTCTGTTAGGAAAAGCAGACAGTGCCTTAAAGCTGCTCTTACAAGAAAAATGCATTCAATTCATCCATAGTGCAACATAATCCCAGGCTTCAATTTGGCCTCAGAATTAACATCTGAACAAATTGTTATTCAAACATTTAGCTACATAATAATCTCTTCCCAGTTGAAATATTTAGAACACACTTTACATCCTAGGTCATCAGCGTCCCATTCAAATCAGGGTGTGAAAGGGCTGAAAAATTTTGCTCAAAGGTCTCTTTTTTCAGACTCGAGGTTCTTTATTGTACTATAAATGTATGACATGGGACCCATGACTTTATTTCCCTTCTGGAAGGAAGCCATACTTATCCCTAAAAAATCTATCGGTCCTGGCTGGGATCGAACCTGTGATCTTGGGTTTAGGAGGCAAGCACTACACCACCAGGACCAACTTTCTACCCTGGATATACTCGACAAGGAACCGTTAGAGACTGACAAGCATTTTGGGATCCAGTCACCATCCAGTAGTTAGTCAACAGCTTATGATGGCTTATTCCATGAAACATGTCTCGAGTAAATCTCATATAAGTGAAATCATAAAGAGTGTTCTAAAAATTTTTGATTTGAAGAGATTATTAATGAGTGTTTCACTGTGTTCGATTCCAAATTTAATTAATATTTTGTTTAACTACATTTTTTAATTAACTAATATCATAAAATCATTATGTTGTCAATGTATAAATTGCCTTTCAATCTGTAAATACTAAATAAATACCACCAATATTAACATTTAACCCTTTTAATTTACTGTGGAAGTTTTCAGTTTATCTGAATCCAAATGCTGAAAATGTATATACCATATCTTAAAAACCTTCTTCAATCCTTATAACTATTAACATCAATATTCTGATGGTACTCTATTTACATTTGTGTATGTGCTTTAGTTACTCTATCAAGATTACGGGATACATATAGATTACATTTAGTTATATTAATGTGTATAATATACGTGCAATATTACTTGACAAAAAGTTCAAAACATAAAATGTATATAGCAAGCAAAGGCAAGGTATTATAATGGAAGTGAGAACTACATTTAAACTTGATTTTTGATATAGTTGAAACTAGTGAAGGACAAGAAAGTAAGATTCTGGGAAATTAATGAGAATTATTTTCATTTTTGTTTAAAAAGGCATCTACTAATAATGAAACTTGTACCAGAAAAAAATATGGAAATAATTACTTACTTAAATGGCTATAAATAAAAATCTTCTATTAAAATTTATGCAAACGCTGAACAAAAAACAAACAAACAAAAATAAATAAATAAATGATAAAAAAAATAAGAATAATAAAAAATACAAAAAATAAATAATAAGAATAATCCTTTTAATATCACAAAATTTCCTTAATCCTTCTAGCAGCTGAATTCAGACTCTGTTTCTTGTACCAGAGAATTCAAAACTCTTCTGCTAGCAAGCAAGACTGATCTTAGTAAGATTAATGATGGCAGATAATTGCAAAGGTAATAAGATTATTTTTCTTCCTCTCCTGCTCCTCATTGTTTGTAAATATCTCCGGTTCACTTAGTATAAAAAAATTAAATACTTATGCAGGTGAGTCAATAATACACTCTTTATTTCTAACTTAGTATGCTGTTCATTCACCAAAAGCTACTCAGGAATTTTCCCTGAAAATCAGGAAACCTTTTAGTTCTACTAGGACCCTACAATAAACTAGAAACCCTAATCTTTAACTCATCAACTCTCTCACCTCTCCCAGAAAAGCCTCAAACTTGCATCACTATTGAGCTGTATGCATTTACCCAAATCATGTAAACACTGCCACTAAATATTAAAATTACTAATTCTGTTGTCCCTGAATGTACTGAGTTTTTTTTTTAAAGTAACACACAATTTGTTTTATGTGTAGATGAGAGATTTAAAAAAAAATGAAAAGATATGTCAAATTGTATTTCTTAAAAGAATTATTTTATAAATGCAAAACCATTCCATAGTTATTATTGCATGAGCTATGATGTCATTAAAGAAATTTTAAAATTAGAACGTATAATTTTTTTTCACATTTTCTGATAGATTGCCTTCATTTTATCACTCTGCATCTTTATTTGTTAGTCCTTTAGTTTGAAAAGCAGTTTAATTCAAAAACAAATCAAATATCAGTACAAAACAAATGAAGGTACAGAGTAAAAAAACTTAAGGCACTCCATCAGAAAATGTGAAAAAAAATCAGGTTCTAATTTTAAAATTCCCTCGATGACTATGGGCTATCACATTTATATAATAAATTCTCTTAAGAAATAAGATTTGGCATGTCTTTGCATTTTTTTCTAAAATCTTCCATCTATCTGTAAAACAAATCAGCATTATTTTTTTTAAAAACCTGATATAGGATATAATACACAGTGACTTCATTAGCTTCAAATATATAAAAAGGCTACCATGCATTCTGTAAATCATTTTTAGTATTAGCATATTCAGTTATGATTAACAAAATAAAAAAGGTTAACTCATGTTGAACAGTTCATTTTTCAAAAAAGAAATTATTTTTAAAAAGATGTAAAACATTTTATTAAAATATTAACACACAATGTAAGTACTTTCATCTTTTCAGGATGAGTGAAAACTCTCAAAAAATTCCATCCAGGCTAAGTGAGTGAGTAACTGTCATAATTAAAACCAACTACATTTCCCTTTTGGTACTTATGGAATATGCCTATGCTAAATGCCTGAAATCCCACAGGAAAAGCTCTACATACCAAGAAAACTTGATTAAAAATGGAGTCCATTCCTTCTCTATATCTTGCTTAGATAGTTCACCTCTTCACATGCAGCTACAGGAATATCAGATTATTTCCTTTCTTCAAAATGACAACTCTGCTTTCCACCTGTGATGAGCTATTGCCAGCAGCTTTACAACCCAAGGTTACATATTTTCATTCTTAATGCAAGTTCTTTTATAAATAGTTCTTTTGTGATGTTCACGCATGCATTTCTGAATAAGTATATCTGTAAATAGGACACGCATAAAGCTCTGAACACCAGTGAATAAATATAGTATTCTTCCATAATCCTTTATTCACAAATGATATCAGTCATCCTCCTTCCTTTGTAATGCCAACAACCTTAATTACATTCTGAGAACCTTCAGTTAAGATCGAAACTGGTGCACCAATGTGATAACTCTGCCAAATTTTTCTTCATTCCCCAATGCTTAGGAATTTATCCTGAACTTTCGTTTTCACAATATGCTGCATAATTCAGCATATAATTAAACACATTTCTTCATAGTATTCCCACAAGAGTACATAATAATATTCATTAAATGTCTATGGCTGATGTGATTAGTGAGGTTAATGTTTTCCATATTATGACATGTCTATGGATTCAGGGTTGCTGATACTTTACACAAACTATCATGTGCTTTCTCAAAGCTGCGGTCAGAACGTAATTGTACAAATAGCTGTGCCTTGATGCTTCAGTCTCAAGCAGCAGATATAGCTTAAGGTGGTGTGAGTTCAATAGATGTAGGGAATAATTAGCTAAAACGCCACATTGGCTTGTTAGCTCAGTTGGATGGAGTGTCATTCTATAAATGGACAGGTTTGTTCCCTCATAGGTCAATCTTTTTTTTCTCTCTTGAAATCTTGGTTAATTATTCCAAATATTCATCCAGCATTAGGTTCTTATTGCACTCATTTATGTCGTTCATCATGACAGGTTGCTTATATTTGCCATTAGATGGCATTATGCAGGTTTTGCTGCAGTTAAAGTCAATTTGTCACCATTACGATTTACCCACTATAATATAGTAGCACATAATCTGCTATCAATTTATATTTATGAAAAGGAGGCAAGTGTATGTCGTCAGGCCATAGCAAGCTGCAGCAAACCACTGGGGTCACTGGTTTCTAGGATTTATCCAAGATTAGATTAAGATTAATGTGTATGACTTTATTGTAAATTCCAATAAGACAACACACGGTAAAAAGTGATAAAATGAAATTGAAACAAATATGAAAAACTCAGTTTTGTAATATGGAACAACATTTGCAGCCAGAAAGTAAGGGAAGACAACACACAGATTGCAATTTTAGGTTAGGTTTAACAAAATAATAATACATATAAAACTTAATAGTGTTAAAAGAGAATGCCTTTTTCATTTTGATTGCAACTCCAGTCTCGCTTTTTCTGCTGCTGTTCAGGACTGTGGCATTTGGATTTCTCTGCTGCCACTCAGAAATGGAGCATCAGGATGAAGCTATCTGTACAGGTTGTTTATATACAGATAGTTGGAGCAGAGGCATGGGGAGATAACTGCCTTCCTGATGGTGAGGGTTGACCAACGGCTTGTACTTTCAGAGTTTACAAATGTTGCTAATCTAATACATTTGTCCAAGTCTTCTCTGTTTATATTATTCTTTATTCTATGGTTCCCCTCATATTTAATATATACAAAAATAAATTAATTTAATCACACAAACTGTTTTTGATTGTCTGTCGTGCTTCAGTAGTAAAAATGGGCATTAAACACTATTAAAAAAACCTTTTTGTACATATTAATTACAGGAATGTCACAAAAAAAGAAAGTAACATGAACAGACAGTCTGGCACATGTATTAGCAACATTTGGAAATCTCTTCTGAAAGAATAGCCATTCTTGATATCTGAAACTTATATTAGTCAGTCAATAAGCAAATAAATAAATATATTAAAAATTGGTCAACACCTAGCAATCACCAACAAGTGATTGTTGTCTCCCCACTCTTCTGCTCCAAGTCTGTTACATAATGCATTTTCAATGCAATCCAGCCACAGCTTTGAGAAGCATATATCAGTTTGTGTGAAATGTCAGCAGCACGAATTCAAAGATGCAGCATAACCCAAAACACATTAACTGCACTAATAATACTTGTTGCCACCTGCAATGAGTCCTACACTCATAATGACCCTTGTTAGAGGTAATTACTAAGAATATTACTATTAGTAGTCAGAACTAATTTCAAGGTCTATCATAACTATAGGTTATGAAAAAAAAAATGTTAGTTTTATTAACCTGCTAGTAAAGTTTATTTGCTTGAGATGTAATAAAACAAATCTAATGTTACAGTTAAGGCTGCAAATAGGTGTGTAGCACATGTAGAAAGCGTGTTAAACCACAATGAGAACTATTGACAGAACAAACAAAAGAGCAAGAAGGTGAGTACAAGTGCATTACATGCTTCTGTAACACCCTCACCACTACAGTCACCATCACCCTGCTTGGTTACAGCAGAGTTACCTTTCTGACTAGCGTGCTTCTCCATCTTCTCCACATGGTCCCAGCCAACAGCTGACTGATCCTGACGGTCCGTCTGAATACCAAACTTGCCACCAAAACCTTTGGAGTAATCTAACCCCAACCCATAAGAAGAAGAAAAGCAATGTGTAGTTATGAATGCCATTCATTCACCCCTCCACAGTAACACAGTTTGTTTAAGAACCTCAAAGTTCATTAATTACTAAAATTAAAGGTGCAGTACTAGTATATAGTGCTAAGAGCAATCCAAAGTAACAATTATAAGCCTTATAACTTCTTTGTTTATTAAAAAGTTAAAATAATCAACACTCATGAGCGTTTCATTCCTTTAATTATTAAAATAACAGGACATGTTTCGTGAACATATCGTTCACATTGTCAACTGAGTACAACTAACGTTCATGCGGGGTTTGAATAATGGGCGACTGTAAGGTGCTCTGGTGGATTCTGAAAGAATTTAAACAAAATATTATCTGCTTACGGAATTTCAAAATTCATAAGAAATTTTTCTTTTTCCTTAATAAAGATGTTCTCCCATATGTTAAGCTCCTTAGGAAATTGAACAGCCTTCAGTAATCTTATAAATAACATTAGTGAAGGCTGTCCAATTTCCTAAGCAGCTTAACATATGGGAGAACATCTTTATTAAGGAAAAAGAAAAATTTCTTATGAATTTTGAAATTCCATAAGCAGATAATATTTTGTTTAAATTCTTTCAGAATCCACCAGAGCACCTTACAGTCGCCCATTATTCATTATTCATGGCATGAACGTTAGTTGTACTCAGTTGACAATGTGAACGACATGTTCACGAAACATGTCCTGTTATTTTAATAATTAAAGGAGTGAAACGCTCATGAGTGTTGATTATTTTAACTTTTTAATAAACAAAGAAGTTATATGTTTACGGAATTTGGGAATCCACACAGTGAAACTTTTGTTAATCTTATTTTGATTTAAAGTAAAACACTAAAAATCATGTCGTCACATTAAAACTCTCTTTAAGTTTCACAAACACACTTATAAAAGTAATTTTGGTACATGTTTCGTGAGGTACATTCCTCACATTGTCAACCAAAACGACAGTTGAGTCGTCGTTTTGGTTGACAATGTGAGGAATGTACCTCACGAAACATGTACCAAAATTACTTTTATAAGTGTGTTTGTGAAACTTAAAGAGAGTTTTAATGTGACGACATGATTTTTAGTGTTTTACTTTAAATCAAAATAAGATTAAAGAAGTTATATTTTCGTTTTACTGTGTGGATTCCTTCAAAGATATAAATTATAAGCCTTGTTTCATTAATTAAACAATTATAATGTATTTTATTTTATTGTCACTAACAAATTGTCATTATCCTCACCTCAATGTACAGCATAATCGGAGTATCCCAACACTTTATGTTTTGAAATTTTAAACCAAACATGGCTGTTACTAACACTTTAAACACAAATTTACTGTATGAATTATTGTTAAGAAAGACTCAATTACTATGCCATATTTCTCCATATTCCAGCTCTAGGATTAAGTTTATTGGGTTTACTTCATTTAAATAGTTGTTCAAACTGTCTTAAGAATTTAAAGTCTGATCTAAATAGGAATAAAACTTTCATACTTTAAATATGCAGCAAGTTAAGAATAGGACAGAGAAATTTCTTCTCTTCTTTCTTACTTATGCCAATCCAAGAAAACAATGGCCTGCGATGATTTTGCTATCTAGGTGAAAATAAACAATTTATACAGGAAATGGCCTGCTGATTTTGAAAATGAATAATGAAAAGCAAAACAACACTTATTCCTTTTTTATCAGTTTCTCTACCATATACTTAAAATTTCCAATGTGACTGGTGCTTATCAACGGATGACTATAAAGTAAGGGGAAGTAATTGCATCTTAGTCTACAACCACAAAGACATCAGTTAAAATGCATTAACCATAGTAGCCAGTACTCTTATTTGTTTATTTTTTATAAAAAACAACCAGTTGTACTCAGTTGACAATGTGAACGATATGTTCACGAAACATGTCCTGTTATTTTAATAACTAAAGGAGTGAAACGCTGATGAGTGTTGATTATTTTAACTTTTTAATAAACAAAGAAGTTAAACTCTATTTGTTGTTTAGTGCTATATTTCAGTTTTTCCTTGTTTTGTGTATAAAGTGCCAGGGAACAATAATGAAATGGCTTTGAGCTGACGAATACCAAGACAGCAATAAATGAATAATCCAAATAATTTCTGTTTCATATGTGGTTCATACTTGTTAAAACAACAAAATAGTAATATTACTCCATTTATTAAGAAAATATATTTTGCTTATTTTAAAGTTAAGCTTGGAAATGCGTTTTAGAAATAATTAAATAACTGGAACATCAATGGCTACTGTATGGAGATTTTACTCATTTTAATCTATTATTTGAAAATGAGTGGACTTTTATTTTATGTGTGAGTATTTTGTTTTGTTTTCTAAAAGTTTGTCATATCTTACTTGGTCAGCAGGGTGGGTATGCAAAATGTCCTTGCTTTTTGTGCAAATGGGACAGTAGATGTATAGACAAACACTAGTCAATGAAAGAATGGCCAAGAGAAAAAGTTTAAAGCTATGAGAAAAAATGTAATACATGTCAGACAGTTGACCTGAAAAAGATGCTATTACCTCAGCTTCATATTAAACTTGGTATCATGAAGCAATTTTTCAAAACACTAGACAAGAATGGCTTGTGCTTCAAGTATTTATACCATAAATTTCCACTTATGTCTGAGGCTAAAATAAAAGAGGGTGTATTCGATGACCTCAGATCAGACAGCTAATGATTTTTTTTTTATTTGGTTTATTTATAGACCCTCTTTAACATCTCAGGTTATTAGCATCCCATTCAATTCAGTGCTTGAAATGGCTGACAAATTTTGCTCAGAGGCATTTTTTACCAGGCTTGAGGTTCTTTATTGTGCTGCAAATGTACGATACGGTCCCATGGATTTACTTCTCTTCAGAAGGAAGTGATATTTAGGATTTTTATGCCCAAAAAAATCTGTCGGTCCTACCCGGGATTGAACCTGCTATCTTGGGTTTAGGAACAGCTAATGAATGATGCTGACTTTTAGAACACTATGAACAATATAGAACTTGGGCATGGTGTGTTTTCAAGGATATTATCAATAAGCTTCTGGAAAATGTAAAAGATGCACAATATAAAGAAATGGTAAGAAATATGTTACAAAGACTGCAAGTTCTCGGTTGCAATATGAATTTAAAACTTCACTTCTTGAACTCTCACCTTGACTACTTTCCACCTAATTTTGGATTCATGAGTGATAAGCAAGGTGAAAGAGTTCTGCAAGAAATTGAAGAAATGGAATGATGATATCAGGGACAGTGGAACAAATCAATGCTGGTGGACTACTGCTGGTGCTTTAAGAGAGAAGATATGCAACCAAAACATAAATGTAAATCAACACAGCCTACCTTCCAAGCAAAGAAAAGATGCTGATCTTTAGACACCGAATCTTTTTAAGGTAGTAGGTATCTGTTTTGTGTATTAGCTAGGAATAAGGCATATTAGTTTTCATTTTATGATCCTCTTTATTTCACAAAAATAGATTTCTTTTAAAATTCTTTTTGTGATTTGTTTAAAATCCTTATGTGATAGGGGGAAACAGATTTCAGCACTCAATTTAGCATGCCAAAATTAGTTAAAATCACCATTCACATTTGAGACAGCAGAATTTTTTCTTTTTTCGCAGGCCAGTGCAATTTTATTTTGGTTGTATGCTAACCTCTTTTTTATTAAGCTTATAATAAGATTCACCATTCCCAAAACACTTTTAGACTTAACAGGAAATTCCTGCAATTGTAAAGAAAATCATTTTTAAAAATACTGTTTCTGCTGACAAATTATTCAATGCAAATGAATACTACCTTTTTGTGATTCATGTTTCTCTATCTTCTCTACATGATCCCATCCTACTGCAGATTTGTCTTGACGATCAGACTGGACACCAAATTTTCCTCCAAAGCCTGAGCTGTAGTCCCTCTGTGAACCATGTTTTTCTATTTTCTCCTTATAGTTCCAACCTTCTGCACTCTGCAAAAAATTTTTTTTTTTTAATTAGAAGCATTCTTTATTGTAAATGGCTTTATTAAAAAGATACTTAGGCTCCATGAATTTTGCCACTCAAAATTCCCTCCTTGTTCTTGTATTTCAATAAACATCACACTGGAATATGTTTTGGAGTTTTTCTATATTATAATAATTAATATGAGGATAAGCTACAAAGGATATTAGCTGACAAAAAGGGGGGGGGGGAAGGGAAAGAAAGAAAGAAAAAAGAAGAAAAAAGAGCTTTTTAAAAATATGTGAAGATAAGGTTATGAACTTTGAGATCCTAATTGAAGGCAAATTAATACAAAAGTGCATAAAAAGTCCATGAGAGCTTAAGTCCATTTATCCATCAACAAATCCTGCATTTGACTCATTGCTGATGATACAAGCAATGTCCTGTGAAACATGTTATGTATAACTTAATGGTAAATGGAGCATAAGAGTATTAAGTCACTCACAGCTAATTAAGAGTATACTTGAGTTTCATGTCACTTAGTCAGGTTTTTTTAACAGTGAAAGAAATAACACAGGTCTAATTCTATAGCAAATATTAAGACTAATTATTCTATTCCTTAATGAGTATTTTTGACTTGTATGCCCATAATGAGTCCATTCATGTTGTTATAATATACAAATTCCTTCAAATTGTTCAAAAGTAATTTAAATTTTTTACAATGTGCAGGAATTTGTAGAAGACTGTAATTTAAATATTTCAAAACATTATCTTTCTTATAACATAAGCATTGTATATATGTATTATTTATGCATCCCACAACAAAAGTATATTATCTTAGTGCATGAAATTAACACAAACAGGCCTACAAATGACTTGAAAACAAATTATCAGGTGATCGAATTCCAAGTCGTAATGCAATTCATAAATTAATAATATTTACATACTTTAGACAAACTGAAGGATAGCATTCATCAATAGATCACTTAATTTCTCAAAAAGAATTAACAAAGGTAATAGGTAATTTTATGAACAGATATAAAAAATGTGGGCAAAATGAAAGCAGTCAGTTACAGCATCTCATTGAGTGACAGAGTTTTAAGTGTAAGAGTGTAGCCCAACTGGGAAATAATATCCCTGCCAGTGCATCGGTTAAAAGATAATTGGATGATCTGGTATATTATTTCTTCTTCAGTGTCAATGGAAATTTATTGTAGTTAATTAAAATTGTACTTACGAAGCTATAGACAATGGAGTGGTAATATATCCTACATTAATGTGTTCAATTTGTTAACACTAACTCAACTTACTTTTTAAAACTTAGGACTAGTTTCAGGAGAGGTCCCTCCCATCATCAGCTGCTTGCTGTTGACTGAATGCCGTTGTTAGAAACGGTGGATGGATATCCGCTCGTTCCTGTGGTTCTAGTAGAAACTCGCTGAGTTCATCCAGTGGAGGAAAATCAAAATTCATTAAGTTCTTCTTATTTTTTTTAAATGAAATTTCTCTCCCAAGTGGATAGTTCTATTGGGTTGTGAAATTGTTTCAGTAATTTAATTTCTGGTTTTATCTCATGATTTTTGTTCCAAAAATGAGCTGCCATTGCTGATTTGTCTATCTGTTTAATGTTCCTAAAGTGTTCTTTTCTTTGAATTTTTAAATTTCTTTTAGTTTTCCCAATGTAGCTCTGCTCACAATCTGCACATTTAATCTCATATAATCCTGATTTTTGCTCTGTAGGCATGGTATCTTTCATTGTGCAATGTACTAAATTTTTTATATTATATTTGTTCTTTGGGGCTAACATTATTCCATGTTCTTTGAATATCTTCCTAAATTTGTTGTGGTAAGTTGAGTGGTATGTGAATTTTGAATTTATATCTTTCTTCGGTGTTCTTAAGTGTGGAAACTTCCTTTATCGATTTTTGTCTTTAGCTTTATTGATGATTTTTATTACTGAGTCTATGTTGAAGCCGTTGGTTATAGCCGTCTTCATTATGTGTTCGTATTCTATTTTGTACGCTGTTTCTGTCAATGGGATGTTGATTAATCTGTGTGCTAATCTGTGAAACACTGCATATTTATGTGGGATGGGGTTATAACTATCATTTTTATGTAATTTTCTGTGTATGTTTGTTTCCTATGAATTCCAAAGCTAAGACTTTGCATTTCTTATTATTTTTATATCTAGGAATGAGAGACAACCATTTCTCTCTTCTTCTATGGTAAACTGTATAGATTTGTGTTGTAAATTAAGGAGTTTCAATAATACATTTAGAGAATGTTTTTTTGCTATTAATGGAAAATATGTCATCCACATACCTATGCCATGTCTTGAAGATCAACAGGAATGCTTTGGTGATATGTATTTCGAAGGAACTCATGAAAAGATCTGCTAGAAATGGAGACAAAGAATTTCCCATAGCTAGGCCGGAAACTTGTTGATAATATTTTTTATTGAAACTGAAGAAATTTTGTTGAATGCAAATATCAGTTAGTTTCAGCAAATCTTCTACTTCTGATTTTAAGTTTACCATTTTTTTTAGAATTTGCATGGTTTATTTTTTAATGCTACAAGTACTTTTGACCCAGGCTTCTAGTTTAGCCACCAACTATATACGGCCTAATAATATGAGTTGCCACTTATGGAAAAAAATTTTCATATTAGAGAAAGCCAGGAAGAAAGAAAGTAGAGGTACATGGTTCCATGCCTGGTGGAGGGCATAGTAGCTTAGTTGCTTAGAGTGTTGGCAAGGATGGCTGAAGATCCATGGTTCAAATACTGGCTGTGATCCAAATTTTTTAAGTATGATTCTTTCTTTCTAATATCCTACACATGGCTAGTGAGCAGGAACTTTTTCTGATATAAATCCTATCATATGTTCAGGAATGTGTTGAATATATCAAAGCAGTAACACACAGCAAACGGCAATTACTTCAACAAAAATAATGTATTCAATCACTTACTATATCCCTTTTTTATCATTTAAACAGCCAGAAAAAGTAGAGGAGATGCAATATCTTCTAAAGTTTCCCATTTCATTTTGCTGAGGTACACATTGACTGATGGGAACAATTATGCCTTTGTGTTAAACACAAATTGAATATCTAGTAAATATTCCTTCTGAATGGGAGCAAAAAACTCTTGATTTATTTTAACATTTTAAAATAGCAAAATGCAAATATAAGCACAATGAAACATCATAATTAAAATTCCCTGATACATTGGCATTAAATTACAAACAAATTTACCGCCACAGGTGGCCAAGATTGTTAAGGCGCGGACTCATTGGTGGAAGTCTGGGGTTCAAATCCCAAAAGTACTATCCTCCCTAACTTGAGATTTTTTCCAGGTTTTCCTCAGTTGTTATAAATTGCAAATGCCAGGGAGGTACCTTAAACTTAGGCCTAGAATGTTTCAAAAAAAAAAAAGTAATTTAAGTGGTGTCTGATATTACCTTTGAACACAAATTCTCATAAAAATGCCATTTGAGAAAGAATTCTTTGCACCAAATCTGGAAACAAAGCATATTTCAATTCATACCTGGGGTGGTGAAAAAGTGGCCTAGGTCATTAGGCATAGACTCATGAGCAGGAGGTCTGGGATATGATTTATGCCAGGATTATCTTTCCTGACTGAGCTATTTTCTAGATTTTTCTCATTCCTCATAAATGGCAAATGCCAGGAAAGCAGCCTAGAATGCTTCCTTCCTTTAAAAAAAGCATAATTTCACCTCAAATATCACCAGTGTCCACCGCCTGTGATGCAATGTAAAAATGGGTATTAAAACATTATTATAAACAAAGCTGAAACCTGTGAAAACTTTTAAAACTGTAATAAATATAATACTTGCAAATATTTAATATCCATATAATGTAAATATTACCTTAGAACAGGTCCACTGGATGAAAATTATTTTGTCCCAGCTTAACAAATTTTGAGGCAATGGCAGGTAGGTGGAGCCATTGGTGAACGATGGAATTAATTTACTTAAATGTAAATTGGAACTTGCACAGTGAAGCCAATCATATTAATTGATATCATTGTATGATTCAGCTGAACTACACACTCTTAAAGCTTCACTTACTTTTCATAAATGTATGGAACCGGTTTCGAGAACATTTTGTTCCCATCTTCAGCCATGCTAAAGTTCAACTCAGCTCAACTCAGAGTTGAACTTTAGCATGGCTGAAGATGGGAACAAAATGTTCTCGAAACCGGTTCCATACATTTATGAAAAGTAAGTGAAGCTTTAAGAGTGTGTAGTTCAATTGAATCATACAATGATATCAATTAAGATGGAATTAATATTTAATATTGCGTGCTAAGCAAGATACAAAAGAAATTAAAGTCTATAGGTCCGCCCTGGTCAATTTCCTATAGACCATTACCATATTTTGTATGATAATTATCAGATAGTAAGCTTTAAAATTACAAATAACTATTAAATCCTTTATTACTGTGATCATTAATCCTATCTTTGGATAGCCAGAAAGCACAGACACTAGTCATTCTTACATCAATGAGAGGAGATGCACCTTCAGTAAACCAGAAGGTAGCCTTCTTCTCTCCCTTTTCCTATTCTTATACCACAAGGAACAAATTCATTTTATCTAATGTAAATTTAATTTAATAACAGCTACCTTTCCTTTAATGTATAGACCATTCACACTTTTACTTAACTGCACATAGAAGCTTTCCTAATTGATCTGAGATTGCTGATTTTTAATTACTATTATTTTTGAAACCATAAGCCATTTCTTTTGAATTAGTTCTTTTTTTCCAAATATTTGGGCCTTTGCATTTTAATAAATATGTATTGCATTTAATCTTAATTAGCTAGTGAGTCAATTTAATACTCGTATGCTCTACTTAGCAATGAATTACAGAGAACATGTTTCACAGGCTTTTGCGTGCATCATCAGCTGTAAGTCCACTGCTGGATTTGTTGTTGGTTGCATGGACTTGGCATAGCTCTCGTGAACACTTTATGAACTTTTTGATTAATTTGTATTCTGTTCAATAACCTTATCTTCATTTTTTTACAATTTTTTCCCCCCAAATTTCCAGCTCCAAGGGTCTATCTACAAATTTTAATAATTTGACTTCAATTTCAATATCATGCTTATCTCTCCAAAAGTGACGTGCAACTGCTGATTTATCTGATTGTACCTTATGTTTCTTCAGTGATCCTTTAGCCTAATTCCAATGCTTCTTTTTGTTTTTTTCTTGACTTAAAGATTATAAGAACAGGCATGATTTGAAATTTGGAATATAGAGAAAGGATACACAGACTGACAATTACATAAAGACAAGTGGCTTCAATCCCACAGCACACAAACATGCAGTTCTCAATAGCTTTAGCACAGTAACATACCCATGAATATGAATACAACAAAGAATACTCTCACATAATACAAATGGCAAAAACCAATGTATGGCCAAGAAATTGTACACAAGAAAATCAAGAAATTCAAACAAAAGAAGAGGTTAAAACAGGTTACGTCAGCATTAAAAAACAGAAAAACAAAACAAAAAATTACCACTCTCAAGAAAATTACATCATCCTTGAGCCACCCAAAAATTCCAGAAAATACTCACAGTTCGGGATTACCAGGGTCATTCCAAACTAATACCTCCAATTTTTTTGTGTTGACTTTGGATGTTCGAGCCAGATGTTGATGTAGTTCTAATGCTTGAACCTTCCTGTTTCATTTGCAGGTGGTTCCATTGTTCTGCGGTTGTTGGCGCCAGCGGAGGAGTGTTCCAAAATGGAGTCTGATATGGACACGCATATAAAACAGTTGTGTGATTGAATTCCCCACTGCCGAAGAAATTGTGTCGATTGAAATTCATCAACGCTTGCTAAAGGTATAGCCGACATTCAGGTTTGCACATAATTCTTTGGTCGTTATCTGCCAATCAGCACAGATGAGTTGATCAAGATGCTCTTCATTGTGAGGGGTGACAGCTGTGCAGGGTTGACCGGGTCATGGCTTGACATGGCTTCTCACCAGTGTTAAAATGCTGTACCCATCGCCTCACATTGCTTACATCTAGCGTATCGTCTCTATACAACTTTAGCAAGCATCGATGGATCAGTACAATTTCTTCAGCAGTGAGGAATTCAATCATGCATCTCTGTTTTATACATGCATCCATATCAGACTTCATTTTGGAGCACTCCTTTGACGCCAACGACCACAGAACAACGGAACCACCTGCAAATAAAAGAGGAAGGTTCAAGCATTAGCACTACACCGACATCTGGCTCGGACATTCAAAGTCAACACAAAAAAATAGGAGGCATTTTCAGAATGACCCTGGTACTTTGACCCCAGTTAACAAATTCAGCCTAAATAATCTGCTCAACTCTGGTGATAATGATAGAATATATGATGAGAAGCCATGAATATATCAAATCAACTGTTCCGATTGCAACAAAGCATATACTGGCAAAACAAAAAGAAGCATTGGAATTAGGCTATAGGAACAATGGAGAAACATCAGGTAAAATCAGATACATAAATCAGTGGTTCCACATCACTTTTGGAGAGATTAACATGATGTAGAAATAGAAGGCAAATTATTGAAATTCGTAGATAGACCCTTGGAGCTGGGAATATGGGAAAAAATTTTATAAAAAAAATATAAAGATAAGGTTATGAAGTTTGAGATCCCATAAGAAGACAAATTAATCCAAATGCTTATAAAATGTTCACAAAAGCTACACCAAGTCCATCTAACCAACAACGAATCCAGCATTTGACTTACAGCTGATAATATGGGCAAAAGCCTGTGAAACGTGTTTTATATAATTCAATGGTAAGTGGAGCATTAGAGTATTAAATCAACTATCTAATTAAGAATAATTTATATGCTTCACTGTATTAGTTCTGACACAAAATTACATTTAATGCATTGCATCTTCTTTTTCCCCATTTATTGGGCAATATCTTCCTCAGTACTACCCCTATAATCTTTAGTGTCCAAACATTTAATCTGAACTATTCAATACCTTTTCTTTGATCTTTGTTACATAACTCAACATACATCTCTTTTTCTACATTAGTTCAAAGATCTTAATAAAATTTAAGAGAGCTTTTCTATTATTGTCCTTAAATTCTGTCTATTCATATCTTTCAATTCTAACAAATTCTCAGAATTCTGTCAACATAATCTCTTTCTCTAACCATATATCTACCATTCCATTTGTTATAAGTTGGTATCTAATTTCATAAGTCAATGCTTTGAATTGTAGGCTTAAATAAGTTTTCAAAATATGTTCTAATTAAATTACAACAAGAACCCAGCAATGGCAACTCTGTCTGACAAAGCCACTGTAAAAATAAACTACTTTCCCTGAGGCTCCGGAAATAAATCAAGCTAAAAGCGAATGGTAAGAAGCTTTATAACAAAGGAAAGATGACATCACATAGCTGACAATATAAATCCTCATTACCACAGCCCTTTTCAGACCAAGGAAAGATGACAGGTTGTCAAATAGCGATAGTGAACATACTAAGGAAAGTGGAGGAAGAAAAAGAAAAAAGTCAAATCAGTAAATACAAACACATGGCAAGTATTGGTACAAACATATTTTATAAGAGCTCAAAACATTTGCTAAATAAAAGCAATGCTGTTTTTATTAATTTACGTAATCGATGTTTTCAATTAGCCTGTTCCTGAAACTGTCATCTTTCATGTTTCCATGTTACATCCTCCTCCTGACAGCAGTGTAATTAAGCACTTGCTGATAATATTGCAATCATTACTTTGCACTGTCATAAAATAGTGCCACAGATGGCCGAGGTCGTTAAGGCACGGACTAGTGAGTGGGGTATTTGGGGTTCGAATCCTGCCAGGACCCTCCTCCCTGAGTGAGGTTTTTTCAAGGTTTTTCTCAGTCCTCATAAATGGCAAATGCCAGGGAGGTACCCTAAACTTAGGCCTGAAACGATTCCTTCCATGAAAAAAATAAATCCTTTCCCAATATATCATTTGATCTCATGTATCATCACAGTCCATCCCCTCTGTAGCAAAAACTGGAGTTAAAACACCTTTCATTCTGTCATAAAAATCAAGTTTTATAAAACACAGTCATATGAAAGTTTGTCAGAATTATTTTGGGTGTTAAATATATGAAATATATAACTTTTATCTTTGCTCTCACTTATAACAACAGAATAAGGGAATATCCTAAAATAGTTCATTTTTTTACACTAAACTCCATTTACTTACATAAAATAAGATGGGTTTCGGGAGAATCTTACTTTATGTAGGTAAACGGAGTTTAGTGTAAAAAATAAACCCTTAAGTTTAGGATACGTTATCACTCCATTGTCAACAGCTTCGTAAGTACAATATTTAGAATAAGGGAAGTTCACCTTGTCCACACGATCTGTTTGCACACCAAACTTTCCTCCAAAGCCTGCACTGTAGTCTTTCTGAGACACGTGTTTCTCAACCTTGGCCACATAATCATGTCCAACAGCGGACTGGTCCATTCTAAAATCAAATCATAGGTCATGAAAATTTTAATATGGTCGGAGTACTGTGGAACAAGATAAAAACAGGATTCTTTACAAGTAAGGTATTCAAAGTAAATATTTTATATCACTTGTATACAAATGCACCAGTTTCTAAAACATGACTAATCAATGTTGACAGGTTGATATATGTGCTACAGTTTTACATAAGTTACACATTCTTGTGTTGGCTAATCATGATAGAGCATCATCGCCAGATGGTAGAAGGGAATGAATTATACACAAAAACATGAATGGAACAGACTATTCACCTATCTGTCTGGATTCCAAACTTTCCACCATAACCAAAGGCAGCCTTGGGCCCCTCCTCTAACTGTTTCTGTTTCTGCAAAGCATCAGCCACAGCTGTTTCCTCGCGAAGTTTCTTCATGCTGTAAATAAACAAATGTAACTAGTAAATGGAAAAATTGGAAAAGATCTAACTTTCTTTTAATAAGAACAATGGTGAACCCTGAATGGAATGCTTCCCAATGCACAAGATAATAATACATGAAGGTAATTTCTGAAACATTTCAAACTGCTTGTTCTTGATTTTCTTGAGAAATACAAGGGTAGGTTCATACATTTCTGGCATCTTCGATACGGATTATCGCCTTCACAAAATTCTTATCTGTTGTCATCCCTTATCTGTTAAGTAAATAATTGCAGCTGTAACTTCTGCTCCACTGTGTTCAGTTCTCCAGATATAGTTACATAAAGAAGGCTATGAGTAGAAGATTGTTACATTATGAAAAAGGAGTATCGAGCTGTTATTAAGTTCTTCACAAAAAAAGAACTTATTCCAACTGAAATTAAATAGCGATTGGATAGTGTATATGGGCAAGCATCCTCCTCATATTCTGCTGTAAAAGAATGGGTCAAACTTTTTTGAATGGGTCTAGAAAGCATTGAAGATGAAGAGAGTGCAGGTAGACCCTTAGAGGCGCTCATTCCTAAGAACATCGCTCTTGTGAAGTAGAAATAATGGAAGACTGGTGGCTCAAAGTTAAAGAAATAGCAGCAAGGTTGGGCCTTTCTAAAACAACAGTCCTTTGAAAAATTCACCAACATTTAAACATGAATAAGGTTAGTGCAAGAAGATGGGTGCCTAGACTTCATTCCTCAGTCCAAAAGCAGCAACAACTTATCTGTTGTCAGGCATTTTTGGAGCCCTGCATGGCAATAAGAGAGAAGTTCTGCAAACCACTGTTATAGGAGATGAAACTATGGTCCTCTACCATGATCCCTTGTCCAAAAGAGAATCAATCCAGTGGCTTAAACCTGGCAAAGCACTGCCTCTAAAGGCCAAGGTCACTCAGTCAACCTAGAAGATCATGGCCACCATCTTTTGGGACTGTGAAAGAATATTCTTCATTGACTTCAAGGAGAGGAACACCACAGTAAATGAGGAGTACTCTGCTGGCCTCCTGCATAGACTATGTGCTTGCATCAAAGAGAAAAGGCAAGGAAAGCTGAATGGTGGTGTGCGCCTTCTTCATGACAATGCACCTGTGAACACAGCTCTTATTGCAAAGGGAGCTGTGAAGAAATGTGGCTTCAAGTAGATGAACCATCCACCCTACAGCCCAGATCTAGCTCCCGGTGACTATTTCCTCTTCTCAAAACTCAAGAAGGACCTTCGAGGAAGAAAATTTAAGTGACGAAGAAGTGATGGATGCTATTTATGCCCATTTTGCAGACAAGACTTCTGATTATTTGGGGGGGAGGGTCGAAATGTTAATTCAAAGATGTGAGAAGTGTATTGCAATAAAGGGTAACTATATTGAAAAGTGAAATATAGTTTTTGTCTTTATCCTACCTAGAAAATGGTTAGGAAGGAAACTTATGGATCTACCTTTGTTAAGCTATCCTTTATGAATGGGAGAAAGGTGGTTCTCAAAGCAAAATATGTATTTGCTATAAAGCATTTAATATCCCTTTTCTTTTTAAATATTTTCTCACTGTGGTCTGATTATGAAAGAATACAACAGTTAAACATTAATTCAGAACTAATAATGCATTTATGCCTGCCTGAATATATCCTTTGCAGACATATTTGATACCTATAGCATCTTGCAACTGAAGATCAACTGGCATTTTATTTCACTGATATAATCCAAATCAGCATCAGTTTATTGTAATTTTTCGGTGCATTGACAATGATCAAAGTTAAATGAAATTGTTGATTATAGTCAACTTGTACTGTGGGTGCTGGACATATTAATTCCATTGATTGCGGTCAAGTTATACAAAATGGCTGCCCATTTCAATTTGTGAGGGCGAGATAATATACCTGGATTACTCAAATCGAATGTCATGTCAAAACCAGATCATTGTAGAAAGAGGTGGCTCTTTTGAAGAATATGGGAAAATGAAATTTGAAGAACAATTTCAGCTATCAAAGGATACAGTGTGGTGGCTACTAAATGAAATGACAGAGAGGTTAGAGTTTCCTATTAACCGTAAGCACCCAGTTTCACCCATGAATAGAATTTTGCACTTTACGACTCATGCTGTTTTAACAAATACTGATTTATTTATTTATTTGGTAATTAGAACTTACCTGGTGTCATGTTGAAATGCATGGCTATATCATTCCATACCTCCTTCTTTTCCTTTAAGGAACATGAATCAGTATTTTTATTTTCTAGTTTATTGGAATATGAAATAGCTAGTTCCAACAGAATGTCTTATCTCATGTTGAGAAAAATTTGGAGACCCCTGTTTGTTTTCCATTTTTGTTTACCTAAATATAGTAATAAAAGACAAATCGATATAGACAGGGAATTGTAATGGCATTATAACCTTTTGGCTATATATTAGATGCTTTCCTTTCAGTAATTATCGTAGAATCGTGACCATTCAACAACCTCGCACCCAGTCAGCTTATGGTGGTTCATTGAATGAGAATTAACTATCATGCAGCACTGCAACTGCAATTTTGCCATGGTTAAAGTTTGATCAAATTTTAATGACCCTTGATCAGCATGGATTTGATCAAGAATGGTGCACATGATCATTGTTCTAGAAATGATGGCACAGTCTTAATATTTACATTACTGATCTCCATGTCTGTAAAAATAATTGACTGAGTTTTGTACTACTATGTTCAGTCAACTAGAAAAAAAGCAATAATTACTGATGTTTCAGGCATTGCATTGGTAAAGTTTGCATTCCCCCCCAAAAGCATTCTAGGCATAAGGTTAGTGGAATAATCGAGCACTTTCCATTGATAAGAACTGAGGAAAACCTGGAAAAAATCTCAGTTAATAACTACCCAATAGTGTTATCTTATATACTGAATCCGTTGCTATGGCCTTCTGAAAACATGACAGCCTGAATATAATGTTCGCTTGTTGAACTGATAAGCTAATGCTCTGTTCACCTCCCTATTTTAAAAGTGCAGGAAATTTCACAATAGATAGGTTTAGTAAGTATGGATAAATAGGGAATACCAAAATAGAGGATTTTGGAAATAAATAAAACTAAGATTGGAAGATATTGAATGACATAATTAGTAGTTTAGATTAAAAGAGTTCATTCAGACTTTATAGGGAATAAAAATAGTGTCAGGAGAGAAAAATATATATAACAATGTGCTAAGGCATGTACAGAATGGTTTGCTTGGGCTAGAACTGGAGTTATGAATTTAAAAGGATTAGGATAAGATAAAGGAATAGGAAATTGTTTGATCTGTAGAGAAACCAATAGAGATTTTCATTGTTTGTTATATTGTAATCAAACAAAGTTATGGAGAGAAAAGGTTTGGAATAAAAAACAGGGAAATTTTAATTAGGAAGAATTTAACTGTAACAAGAGAAAAGAGTATAAAAATGACAGGGAACTATTTAGGTAAAGTTAGAGAAAAATGATAAGAATGATGAAAGAAAATGTAGAAAGAAATGCGATCTTAGAAGTATAATAATTTACGAATATTACACTGTATTCAGGGAAGGTGAAGGAGAAACGTTAAAGAATGGTCAGATAGTCGATGATTGCTAAATTAAATAGGAGAGGGAATGGGAGTAAATTAGCATCAGAAACAGGGTTATCATACACCAATTACTTGTATGTTGATGCAAAGAGAAATAAATTAAAATAAATTCAATTCAATACTGCACAGATTTACATTAACATTACCTGGGTACAGAAATTACCCAGTCATATTTGCAATATTACTAACTTAAGTTCATAGTTCTCTATGCTATTATGTTCTGGTATGCATGTGAGTTTGTACTGTCATTGATTTTTTACCCTTTTTAAGCTGACTGCTCTACTTTTAATTATATAGCCTGAAGAAACAAATGAAGTTTACTTATTTATCCAACCTGCTCTGTGTAAATGAATATGACAACTACTCACTAGTGCAAAAATGACGGGAATTCTGAATTAATATAATTAATATAGGAAACCTGCAAAGCTACATATGCAAATTCTTTTCAAGGCCTTGCTACTAATGCATATATACTATATAGAACCATTGTCAATTTTGTATTGCTCACTCTATTGCTCCTGCTGTACGTCCAGAACCTTCTACTGTCCTTGAGCCCCATCGTTGTTCTTGCTCTGTCACATCATTTATAAAATCGGGATCTGTATCCCAATCATCATCATTTCCATTGGAAATCTCCAACTGTGTGCCGGCAGTTGCCTTCCACATCTTGCACACCTTGTCCAAAGCAAAATAAAATTGTTAAAAGCATTTCTATAGTACACTGAGTAAGCAAAGAGTAATAACATGATTGCAATTTCAATGCTTGCTTCTTTTGTAATTTATTACAATTTGAGTCAAAGTGAAAACTGCTATTGACCCTCATGAAAAATATAGTAAAGTTTAATGATGATTGCATTACTTGTCGTGGTTGTCTTTTTCTACGACAAATTTCGGTTTGCAGGCTTTTGCTTAATAATATATTGATGATTTACCAACAATACTGGAATTCCTTGATATTTTATAAATTACACAAATTAAGTGGATTTTTCACCGTAGTTCTTAACGAAAAACCATGAATACATGAAAACTAATTTGTTAGGCATGTAATATTATGACATATTTATAAAATGAGACGTAAAATAATCCGCACTCACCTTTATTTCCCGTACGTCACACCCTCCTTGTATGTGGTTTGATGATGCGCTGATATTTCACCTCCTGCAGTCTTGGTGTTACACTTTTGTTAACACATTCTTGCTGCCAACTTATCCACGTATAATATACTTATGCAGTAAATAGTTCTTAAACCAGATAGAAATAAATAAAATCTGGAAAAACAGAATTTTTACTAATATTAATATATATATATATATATATATTTGTCATTTTTGTGTAATTAATTTCAAATTTTATTCCCTTTACAATCAGAGTATGGGAAGGAGGAGGCATGAGTTTAAGGTAGATATTTTTTCAACATTTTGGCGGTAACACAGCACTGCAGGAGCGCTCTTCCAAAATACGGTTTGTTATTTTATTGTCCGTTGATGATAATCAAATATTGTTGTTTAGATAAATTAAGTATTTATTCAATTAGCAATTCAAAAACTAGCTTTAGCATTAGCCTTCTAAAAATTCTTCTTCAGTAAAATATGCTTTTTCAGCAAGAAATTTGGTCAACAAAGATTTAGGCTTTCTGGTGCAAAAGGGAGTATTAAATAATTTTATACCAATTTATTTAGGTTTGCCAACATAAATCTATAACCGATATACTTTAACAGTGTAATTGTCGGTACTCCTTAGCGTATTATGAGTGTGTATCTTGAAATTTAACTGATTGATAGAGACAAAAATGTACATAATAAGCTTTAATGAAGGAAAAGTTAAGAACTTCTGTTTTAAATGTCGTTTTTTATTATGAACATGATGTTTAGCCAAATATGTTTCAACGCCATATTCCCGTGAGAACATTTCATTTCTATTCCACCTGTATTCTCCTATTAGTTATTACCTAATAGATGCGTGAGCATATTAAGGAAAAATTCGTATAGTTTATTCATGTGCGAAGAATTCGATTGTGTTATTTAGCAAAAAATGTGTGTTTTACTCTCAGAAACTTCACACGGCCACTCGAAGATAACCCTAGTCCTAAGATATTTGCCTTTTTACCCTTTACTTTTTGAATTGGATTGATAAGGGCGGAGGACAATACTTCGGTACTGCAGCCTTGCTTATGGCTGGTCGTTTGTGCCTAAGCACCCAATGGTGGCACCTGCTGAAGGAAGGAGTGAGAGGGAGACACCGGGTTGTCAATATCTATGGGCGGTGATGCGCAGACGTAAACGGGGTGACTAACGTTTCCAGGCAGAATACCCTGAGCCGGTGGAGCCCGCATCTCGAGGAGTTCGAGCTCCTCAGAGGGTGCGCTTACATACCAGACATCTTTACAAAGCGCAAGCTAGCATCTCACCTCGCCCTGGCATTTCGACGAAGAAACGCTATGAAATGATTTGAAATAGGAGCGCGAAAAATTGGGAGGTAAAGACCCATCTCAGTATTCGCCTAAGCGACATAGGAAAATTGCGAAAAAGCCAAGATCAGGATTGCCGGCCCTACGGGATTTAAATCCCAGACCTCGCGAATGCGACTCCCAAGCGTTAATGCCTGAGCCACTATTTTATTTGATTCTTTTGATTCATACATTACACTGGTGTGTAACCGATATCACCAGAGAATTTAATAGGTCCCTCTTCTTCTGCTCCTCCTCCTCTTCCTCCTCCAAGACTTCTTGTGACTGTACAGCACACAACTGTAATTGGCGCTATTGAGTAACATGAAACATGTAGATTTATTCACATTTTACACCAAATGCAAAAATTAGGTAAGTGGACTGAATTAGATTGGTAGGGGCAAAGGAGGGCATTGCGGTACTTCAGCCTTGCTCAAGGGCTGGCCGTTTGTGCCTATGCCCCCAATGGGGATACCTTCAGTAGGAGAAGATAAGTTGAGGAAGACCCTAGTTGGCCAGGATCCAGGGGCAGTGAGGTATGGACATAGAAGTGGTTCCTAACAATTTTTTCAGACAAAATATTCCTATACGCATGCAGCCCCCTCCAAGGAGTTCAAATCCCTCAGAAGTGCTGCCTTCAATTCAGATGCTGGGACAGAAATATTTTAAAAGTGCAAGCCATCACTGCTCACCTCACCTGGCACCTTTGACTCTGTAACAGAACCAATGAAAATGAGATGAAATGGGAGGGTGGTAAATTTGTGGAAATTAAATATTCTTTCCAGCAATCCTCTCAGGGAAAACCACAAAAATACCCAAGGTCTGAATGACTGGTCCCAAGGTATTAGACCTGGGACCCTCTTAATGTAAGTCATGACCATTGCTGTCTGAGTCACCCTGCTAAGTATACACCATGGGAACATTGATACAAAAGCTAACATTTTCAATGCATTAAATAGCTTTAAATGAGGACTTAAGGAGTTTTTGATAGGTCAATAGAAGTACCATAAATAATTTGTGTCCAAGATGAACTGGGTTTAACACCACCTTTTATTCCAAACCTAAATAAGTAGATTTCTAACCTGAAACATTAATCCTGGAAATGCAAATAAAGTTTTAAATCTTCAATTGTGTGATTCAAAAGAAAATGCTCTAAAGGCTCAGTAAGTGCACACACTTAGACATGGTATAGAATGCATTGCCATATATGATGCCAGTCTTTATTTTTTATCATCCATTTATTTAAATTTAGAATAAAATATCTTGCAATAAAAGAATTAAAATAAGATGAAAAGTTGTTTTAAATATACATAATAAACGAAGTTATTATGAGACACATTAATACTTTATTTAGAATTATACCAATTACTTGGTACAATGAATTCAACAACCAAAAACTTTTCCTGTTGGAATATAAAGAAAGTATTTCTAAAGACTGGCTACTGAAGTTATTCTTATAATACAAGTAGTACATTTTCTGTATTCTTCCAGCTTTTTGCTGCAATGATAACACAATAAATGGCATGGCCTACAATCGTGAGTTATAGAATTTTCAGCAAAATATAATTTTGACTGCCCTGTCAAACAAAAATGTTGTTAGCATTCAGGTGAATAATCTTAAGGACAAATATGTGCTAAATTATCATGAATGTATCCATATTTCCTTTCCTTTTTATTTCTCTCTCTCTTTTTTTACAGAAGTAATGAATAGACATGTGCTGAGTTTCCTTCCTTTTGCAACAAGAAGATTTGGACTGGTGGGATTTCATTATATGATCTCATTAAAACAAAGATTCAGTTCACTATTTTCTAATGAAAACCAATTATTTGAGTCATTCAAAAGGATGTTCCAGCCAGCAAGATATAGTGCTAGAATTGGTCATAATATGTGGCCAGTTGGGAAATATGAAGCACTAGTTTTAACAAATGGTCCATTATTAGTTATTCCTAAAAAATGCCAAGTAATTCCCAGTATAGATAACACTATCAACAAATTAATACCAAAGTCAACATTTGTAGAATTGCTTGGTAAAAGTTCATACACAAAAATGCACGTCACAGCAGTTCCATTGCAGTCCAAATTTTGCACTTTGGCAAGTAATGAGGTTCCAGAAAAATCCTTACAACCATATGTGGATCAAGCAGGTCCAGAACGTGATCTTATTAACTTTCCTCGACCAGTGAGAAAGGAATACCCAGATAAAGTGCGGTATGGATTTATTCCTGAAACATGGTTTGAATGTTTCTACAGTAAAACGGGAGCTACAGGTTAGTTCCATTATTTTGGGTCATTCTATTGTTGTGAAGGGTAGCAGAGGAATGTGTGCAAGAGACTTAGCCATGTACACAACAAAATGCTACAATTTAGAAGAATAACATATGAATCTTTTATTTCCATAACTCAGTCTCCCAAAAATAATATTATTCAGGAATATATAAACATTTTAAAAAAACTTAATTATGGTCAACGTTGATTCTTTTTGGCTTGTATGTTTATAAACCTGTTACATTTTACTATGCATAATTAAAAAAAGCAACATACAATTTTTCAAAAATTGTGTTTTAATTTTGGAGATAGTGGGGTTAGAAAATTAATAATGGAGTTGGAGGCTTCTGAAATTATCCTTTCACTATTAATCTATTTAAACACACAATTGTTTTTATTAGCATCAATTATTTAATAACAATGAATATCACAAACGAAAACTGTTAAGAAGCAGAATTTCTGAATTATATGAAAATGATGAAGTTTTAAAAGAAACTTTTTGCTGTACTAATAAATAAAATTCTTTTTGTGGCTCATAAAACCAATCCATTTCCTCTTCTGTTCTTCATAATGTTCATTTTCTTGTGAATACTCAATTTTAACGATAAAAAAAACAATATGTGTCTGAAACTGTCTTTGGTCATTACCATAATGCTTCTTAAGAAGTTTCAGAGACATTCTTTATCTTTTCACTTTTCATTCTGACTTATCCTTTCAAAATTTGTTGGAATCACCAAGTTCTTCATTCTTCATATTATACATTTAGGGGACATCAATATTATATTTGAGTCGAAACTTGTTTTTGGACTCCAAAACCAATGTTGTATTTTTTATGCACCTACCTAGTTTTTTTTCCCCAAAATATAAATTCTTAATCTTGAAATTATCATCTTTCTGTTATTATTAGTTATTAGTATAATTTATTACAATAACTATATTATTATTTTATTTTGTAAAGTTAAAATCTGCAGACAGATATGTTCTTTTGAGGGTGTTTGAATGACAATTATGTGATTGTATTACTTACCTATTGTTTCTCAATAAATATTGAACAGCAATGGGAATGTCTTTAACTTTTTCCCTCTCTATTCTCATTTGTCATTTTTCCTCTAGATCAAGATAATGCCTTACAACAGCCTGAATCCTTTCTTTTTTCACACTAAGTACTCCTATGAAATAATCACACAGTATACTGACACTGTATTACCACCCTTCTTTTTACAACATACTTGTATGTATGATTTTTGGCATTTTTTATATTAATTCATAGTTTCATCTAGCAATGGGAAACATCATTATAATGAAATTATCTTGTTAGTGTTATAGAAACTAGAAAAGGTTTTTATGTCAAGCAAAGAAAATGATTTGCACTGAAATTCCTATGAATTTTTATCATATTTTGGAATATTAGGCAGTCCAAACCCAGAGATAGAATACACAAGTAACAAAAAGAAACAATTACAAAAAATATTTTACAATAGTAAACTCAAAGACTAAATGATTGACTGCATGTATAATTTTAAAGGGCTGCACTTTTTTTTTATTTATTTCCTTTTTCCAGTTGTTTTCATTTTGTTTTTTATTTCTTCCTTTTTCCTAGACTACGCTCTTTAATAAAATCATCAAGAGAATCCAATGTAACACATTAATTACCTTAATACATTACTCTTTTTTTTATTTATTTATAGTTGCTTTGATTGCATTGATCTTCTTGCAATGTCTAAGCCTGTGCTCTGCATACTGTAGGTATAAATCTGTAGGGCTGAATGAAATGAAATAAATTAATGATAACTCAAATGAGCTCAGAGTCCTTGGCACCTTAATTTGGCATTCATCTTCTCAGGGTTAGGTCTGAATAGGAATCAAACCTAGGACCTCTGGATTATTAGTTGCAAATGCTACCACTAGACTAGAGGCGGTCACTATATTTTCTTGTACTATAAAAAACTGTATTACTTTGTTTATATATATACCGCTCCATTGTCAACAGCTTCGTAAGTACACTTAACCGTTATTACTACTATTCACATGATCAGTAACCATGAATTGATTGTAATGGAAATGGAGGAAACCATTATCAAGAAGATACACTAAGCCATGGAGATGTATATAGCTAATGAAAATAACTCTCACTTTCCTTGTCCATTTTCCATCAGAAAAAGCGAGTATCATAGCTATGTATTAATACCATTAAATCTAGTCATTAAATTCTACACAAACTTGAATATATAATTAATTTTTTTAACCAAAATTGGAGATGGAGGCTTTGAAAATAGCTGACTCATATTAAACAGTGTAATGGTTTTACTATCTTTGGTTAGTTCTGAATATATTTCACATCGTAAATTTTATTAATTAGATTAAATGGCTCTGTATTTATTTTATATTACTGCTTAAACCAAGTTGAGGCTCTGCTCATCTCAAGGGAGGAAGTATGAAATTTTTGATGTTTCTTTTTCTTAGATATAAAGATTATCCATTTCTCAGAACCATTATTATACTATCTTTAAAATTCAGATAGCTAACATGGACCTTAGTTGTAAAATATAATATTATCTTCTTCTTCTTTCTCTATTCCTTATGCTTCTTCGGCACCAGGTTTCTTCAGCCACTTTCTAAACTTTCCTCTATCTTCTGCAGTTCCTCACAGTTCTCTTATTGACTTCCCATAACTGTGTGCCAAACTCTCCATATTTTAAAATTAAAATGTAAATTGGAACTTCCACAGTGAAGCTAATCATATAATTGATATCATTGCTGAATTTTAGCCTGACTGATGATGAGAACTAAAAGTTCTCGAAACCGGTTCCATACATTATGACAAGTAAGTGAAGCATTAAGAATGTGTAGTTCAACTAAATCATACAATGATATCAATTATCTCCATATTTTATTTCCTCTCCAATCTTGGTCATCCTACTTTTTCCTCCTTCCGACCTTGCTTCATATACTCTCCTTGGCAATCTATCCTCTGTCATTCTTACCACATGCCCAAACCATCTCAGCTGCTTTTTTTCCATTGTACTAATTATATTTTTCTGATTTAAACTCTTTTGATCTCTTCTAGTCTTTCCAACCACTTTTCTTAAATATTTCATCTGAGTTGCTTCCATTCTGCTAGAAGGTTTACCTACAATGGTCCAGCTTTTGCTCTCATAAGGTAAAATTGCTTCATATATTGCTTTATATACTCTGATTTTTGTTTTCACACTTATTTCCCTTTTACCTACTATTGTTGTGTATATTTGATAATATCACCAATTGCTTTCTTTATTCTTTTATTAACTTCTTGATCTATTTTTCCATTGTTTATGACTAATACTCCCAAATATTCAAAACTTTCTACATTTGCCAACATCTCTCCCTTCAATATTATTTTAATTTCTTCTTTTCCTTCTTTATATATCATAATTACCTTGCTCTTTTTGATATTCACTTTTATCCCTCTTTCCTCTAACTTGCTATCCATTCTATTACCAATGTTTGTAATTTTTCTTCATTCTCAGTCAGCAGCACTATATCATCTGCTAATACTAACATTTGTACATTTACTGATCTCATTTTCCAATTCCCTATTTTCATTCTGGCTGTTCTGCTTTCAGAGTTATGATAATTTGTTTTATAGAGATGTAAAATAACAAAGGGCTCAGATGTCTCCCTGTTTTACCCCTTTTTTCATCTCAAACTTCTCTGACCTTTTCCCTGACAATCTCACTATACCCCATAACTTTTTCATACAAACTTTTTGGTAGCCCTAGTTATTTTCCTTATTTCTTCTCTAAGTACTCAATCATTTCCTACTTTAAGGCCTAGGAATGCCCCACTTATTTTCTTCTCTCTGTTTAATTATTTATCTCATTTTAGGAAAATGTGATCTTGTTTGACATTCTTCTCTAAAAGCGCTTTGTTTCTCTCCTGATTTTCCCTCCACTTCCCTTTTCACTTTCCTCTCTATTATTCTTGACTGTCGGTCCTGGTGGTGTAGTGGTTACCATACTTGCCTCCTAAACCCAAGATCGTGGGTTCGAACCCGGCCAGGACCAATGGATTTTTTTCTGGGCGTAAAAATCCTAAGTATGGCTTCCTTCAGAAGGGAACTAAAGCCGTGGGTCCCTTGTCATACATTTACAGCATGAAAAAGAACCTCAAGCCTGAAGGAGAGGCCTCTGAGCAAAATTTGTCGGCTGTTTCAGCCCTGAATTGAATGGGACGCTGATGACCTGAGCTGTTAAAGAGCGTCCATAAATCAATCAATCAATCAATCAATATTCTTGACTAAATCTTTGGTGGTACAGATGACGGGCATATAGCTCTGTAATTCTCACAACTTAATGTGCTCCCTTTTTTATGTATTGGATTTTTTATATTTCTTTACCAGTCCATTCGGCTTTTTTCTATTCTCCATATTCCATTCATAATTTCAAATAATCTCTTATGGGCTGTTATCTGCATATATTTCAGGATCTCTGGTGATATATTACCCCATCCTTTTGCTATCTTCAATTTCATCTCTCTTGGAGCTCTTTTCAGAATGTATCTACTGGTTCTTTTTTCATCTCTTCTGCATTTTATGTCACTTCTTTTCCGTTTTCTGCTTCTGCTGTTTACTTTCTCCTCTCTAACCCCAAAAACAGTTTTATAATAATTCCCAAAACTCCCAATACATCATCCAATTCTATTTTTACCTCTTTATTTTAATATTTTATGTTTCTTATTCTTTTTCTTCTTACAGATTTTAGCCTCTTGACTATTTGCAAAAATTCACTTGTCTTATTTTGAAAGTTCTATTCTAATTCCTTTCAAAATGTTTCCCATGTACTCCCTTGTTGTTTCCTGAACTGCTTTCTTCACTATATTTCTGTTTCTCTATACCTTTCATAATTTCTTCATTTTTTTGCAATGTAACACTTCCATACTCTATTCTTTTTATGTATTTTTATTTTTACTGTTTAGTTTTCTTAATGTATTTTTTAATTCTCTGCTAACTTAATTAGTATCTCCTTCAGTGTGTTCCATTTTATTTTCCAAACTTGTCTCTTTATTGAAATTAATTTTTTCCTGATCTAATCTTAACAGTTTCTTCAAACTCATTCCTTTTCTCCTTATCTTCCAAAACTGCTATTTTGATTTGTTATAATTCCTTCTCTATTTGTCTTCTTGATCTCCTAAATCTACTATCACATATATAAGTAACCTATGCTCTATAGACATTTCTGCAGTTCTAAAAAACCTTTGTATCTGTTATTACACATTTTGCATTCCTAGTATATGTAACATAATCTATTTAACTTCTCACTTTCCGTCTTGTGCTTCAAATATGAACTTAAGTATTTATTTACGTGGGGAATATGTATTACCATTCATTAATTGATTGTTTATACAACATTCAATTGTCTTTCTACCATTTTCATTAGTTATTTTATCTGCCCCATGGATTCATGATCTTTCCATGGTTCTTTGCTCTTTTTGCATTCCACTCTCCCATAACTATAGCATGTGTGTTTTCATCTCTTGCTTTCAGCATCTGTTCCTGTAGTTTTGTACTGAAATATTCCTTTTCTATCCCTTATCCTCTGTTGGTGCATATATCTGTATGAAGGATATATCATCTTCTAATTTTAAATCTACTCTTATTAATCAGGAGTTTAATGCCTTCTAGTATTTTACTTTTATCTCCATAGTTACAACACTATACTCACTCCTTCCTTAGCTCTCGATCCTTTTTTCACCCCTACATATCTTAGTATGTATTTGATGGGTTATTAGCTATACGCTGAGCTAGCCTGGTGGAGCGACTGCCTCCTTACTGCTTCCAGGCCTGCTGGATTTGCTCCCCTAGCCTTTGGAGAATCAATTCCTTAGCCACAAGGCAGTGGCTTCTAAGGCCTCCTCTGTCTCCTCTTACATTGGGATTTCTTCTCCTCTGCCTTTGGACTTCCTCTTCTGGGTCTTCCCCTTTGACCTGTCTGGCAAGGGTGGCCTACCAGTAGCTTCATTACCGCTGGCATAGTCCAAAGGATCATCAGACCTTGCAAGCCCTCCCACCAGTGACAAAGTCATGAAATCCCTAGGGAGGGAAATACTATCTTAATGACACTTAAACATTTAGGACAATGACTAATCCTTACCTCATATGCACCAAGCTCTCCCACTTCTTAATCATATTGTAACTAAATATTAAAAAAAAAAAAAAGCATCCCTTTTAAGTTAAGAAACCTCCAGGAGGTGATTTGTCCCTTAACAAATAGGTCTTATATTCAGTGATGTTCAACAACTTATAAGAAGAGATCATTTAAATTTCCCCATATGTTGAATAAAATCTTCTTTTTGAATATGTCCCTGTAATTCTATGCTAAAAACTATTAGAAATGAATCTTAATTAAAAATGGGTATTAAACTTGTTCTCATCATCCAGCAATTTACTTTCAAAACAAAATTAATATTTTCAGATCAAATCTAAAGGTAGTTTAACAAACATGGAATGCCAAAAGGAAGAGAAGAAATGTAAAGTACTTTAATAGCTGGCAGAGCTAAGTGAAAAACAGTATTTAGATTATCTATATTTTAAAATGTAGTTCATATCTATTACTATATAGTGTGTGCTTCAAACTTTTGGCACCCATGAAGTTTTTAAATATCATATATCTATCTTTAGGCTATAATTCATAACTACCGTTATGCAAAAGTGTTTCTAAATGCTTTTATTACATCTTTTTTTATTTTATTTTAGGTCCTTATGTTCTTGGTTTTGGAGTTTTGACATTCTTGATAAGCAAGGAAATATATGTACTTGATCATGAATTTTATAATGGTATTTCAATGGCCATCCTTTGTCATTACTGTGTAAAAACCTATGGACCAGCACTTGCAGATTTTCTGGATAAAATGATTGATGTATGTATCATAAATTAAGTATAGCAGACTAAGAAAATATTGATAAATAATTTTTAGTTTTCAAGAAGTGAAGCAAAGCATAGATGCAAAATTTTCACAGTCTACAGGGGGAGGGGGGGTCATGGTAACTGGACACTACCACCATCATTGCTGATGTTTCTTTATTAGCATTGCCCTCATACCCACATCTCAGAGCTAAAAATGAGGATTTGAACCCCAGACCTCCCCCTCACAAGTCCACACCTTAATGACCTTGACCACCTATGGTAATATTTTTAAATGTAACCATGTTTATGAACTAAGCATACATACACTAAAATTGAGAGAAATAACAGAAAGTTTAAAATTATAATGTGTATTTAAGAAAATGTTCATATGTTTTAATAAAACAAAAACAGAAAAACATGGTACTATTTAAAAATAATTACATATACTAAGAAAAATACACAATAAAAATCTAAATTTTCATCGATTTGCATTGGCTTTGAAATTTAATTTAAATGTTATTGTAGTAAAAACATGTAACATGAATGTTTTCTAAAGGTTATTACAGAGTGCTCTTACATACAAATATAATTCTCAAACACATATTAGATTAATGTTTCACATTTGTTATCTTCACAGCAATGTTTTTGTTAGATATAAAACATATCCATCGTTATAAATACAGTTTACATGCTGAATTAATTTGTCCTTTTATTTTAAACAATATAGAGAAAATTAAACTCAAGAGTGATTTTTAAATTTCACACATGTTCCTAATGGTCCAATTTCTCTAATTTTCAGAAACTATTTTTTTTTTTTATTTAAATGGTGTATCCCAAATTTTGTGTGAAGAAACAAATATTGGAGCCGCTAGAGCAATTTTTAAATTTTGGGTTTCAGGTAAACTCCCACCAAATGACCTGATTTCCCTGATTTTCAGAAACTATGTTTCTTGTTTTATTTAAATGGTATATATGGTGTTCCGTTGCGAAAAAGCAAAAATTTGTGCTAATTGAGTAATTTTTAAATTTTGGGTTTCAGGTTAACTCCCACTTGTAATAATCTGATTTCCCTGGTTTTCAGAAATTACTTTTCTTATTTTGTTTAAATGGTACATACAGAGTTTCTTTGCAAAAAAAAAACAAACAAAAACAAATATTAAAGCCACCAGAACGATTTTTAAATTTTGATAAGTCCTTAGGAAACACAAATTATTTTGGGTAGGTTTTTTCTTTTTCTTTCTTTTTCTTTCATTTTTTTCCCCTCATAATCTCCTTTTAGCTCAATATACCTTTCCCAGGTTTTCTCTAACTCTTTTAAGCCGTCCAAAAAGTAAGATTTCGGAAGGTTCTCAAAATGGGGATCTGTTTCGGAGATGACCTCGTTCGAGGTGAATAGTTTTCACCGAACCATTTTTTTAAGTTTGGAAATAAAAAAAAAACGTCACCGGGGGCGAAATCTTGTGAATACGTGAATGTTTTAGTAATTCGAACCTTAATTCCATAATTTTTGCCATCGAAACTACGCTTGTGTGCACTCGTGCATTGTCTTGCTGGAAGAAATTCTTTTTCTTTGCCAATGAGGACGTTTTCTTGATTTATTCGCTCAACCGGTGCAATAACGATGCATAATATCCTCCATTTATCATTCGTCTTTCTGCAAGTAATTGATGTAGATGATTCAGCGTGCCATCATCTTATCGGTCGATTTCACCGTCATCAGGACCGGTTCGTCTTTGAAAACCCAATGTTTTGACTGTTCCTTTGTCTCTGGAGTGTATTACTGTATCCATGTTTAATCCACAGCTATGTATTGATGTAGAAGTCGTCGAGATTGCGACATAAAAGCGTCAAATCAGCCTCCGAATCAAACATACGATTGCGTTTATTCTTCACTGAGAGCAAATTTGAAAACACTGCACCTTATCTTATGATATGCCTGGGCCTCAACTATTTCATTGATCAAGCAAAACCATATTGTGGATTTTGTCAACCATTTCGGAGGAAGTCACTTCCACTGAACGTCTCAAAGTTCATCATTTATGGATGTACGGCCACGTTTAAACTCATTTGCCCAATTTTAAACAGTCACAAACACAGGAGCAAATGTGCCATGAGTATCATCCAAATCGGCTTTCATCTCTTTCGGCGTTAAGCCTTTTAAATAGAAGTGCTAAATGAATGAATGAAATTCGTTTTGTTTTCTCCAATCTTTTAAATAAATAAAGTTTGTTGCTTCAGTTGCCTATGATAATGAAACCAGTATATACCTGAAACTTTAATGATTTCTTTCTTAATGCAATAAGAAATTTAAATGTATACCCTGGTGATAAAAGAAATTCATTAAGGATTTTACAATCATCAATACCCAGTCAAAGTAAAGAATTCAAACCAAGTACCACTACTCCACTAGAAAGTAATAATATCATTAGAAAACTAAAATCAAAAAACTCTTCTGGCTATGATGAGCTTAAAATCAAAGTCATAAAGACCTGTGCAAAGGAAATTAGTACCCTCCTTAGTCAGGTGTGTAATGAATCTTTAACATCAGGTGTATTTCCTTAAAGACTAAAATATTCAGTGGTGAAGTCGTTCAAAAAAGGGGAAAAGATAAATGTCTCTAATTATAGACCTATAGCTATTTCACTCACTTTTTCTAAGGTGCTTGAGAAAGTAATGCATAGGCTTGTAACAATATTCTAGTTAATGACAGTATGATTTAGAAAAAGAATTTCAATCAAAAATGCAACCTATAAACTCATAATGAAACTTTAACTGTATTTAAAGAAATAGTACATGTAGAAGGAATATTTTGTGATTTAGCAAAGGCTTTCAATTGTGCCAATCGTGGAATTCTAATAGATAAAATAGCTTTCTTTAAATAAAAACAATATTTAAAATGGTTTATATCCTACATTGACAAAAGGAAACAAAAAGTAATAATAAATAATTGGCCTTTTAAAAATAAAAACAATGCATCAGAGTGGGGAATGATTAATCATGGAGTGTCTTAAGGCTCTGTTCTGGACCCTATTCTTTTTCTTATAAAGTTCAACTGAACTTTAGCCTGGCTGAAGAAGGGAACTAAATGTTCTCGAAACCGGTTCCATACATTTATGAAAAGTAAGTGAAGCTTTAAGAGTGTGTAGTTCAACTGAATCATACAATGATATCAACTAGTTTATTATGTTTATTTCAACTCAATAATGAAATATGGTCTTATATTTTGGGGAAACTCAGTAAAAAGTGGGCATGTCTTCCTATTACAGAAAAAAACCCATACGAATAATTGCTGGTATACACATAGCAAACATTCATGCAGAAACCTGTTTAGGCAATTTGTAATGTTAACTCTTCCATTTGAATACAGTTACCCCTTATGAGCTTTTATGTAAGAAATAAAGAAAAATTTGAACAAAATATGACAAGAATAGTAGACAAAAAGCAAATCACACGACATGCTTCAATACTTTCTTTCCATCAAAGTAGTGCAAAATGCTCTTCCCTCTAGCTTAAAGGTCTTAATAAACAATGATAAATTATTTAAATCCATTCTTAGAAAGTACCTATTTAAAAAGGCCTATTATTCTATAAAGCAATATATGAGTGACTATATATTATACTGATTTAAAACACTGCAATAATTTTATATCAATGCATATGTAAACATATATAATAAAATTTGTGTGATTGAATGATTTGTCTTTTGCTGCTTCTCTGGTTTTTGTTGTTTTGGTTAAGTTCTGGGTGTTGCTTTTTCATTTTTATTGCAATTATTTATGCAGATGTACACAATATTTTTGTAAATGTAGATTGTGTGCTACTTTGGTAATTGTAAATGGCAAGTTCTATGCTTGTAGGTTTCTGTGACTGCATTGCAAACTAACTGAATGCTCCAGGAATTAAACTAAACTAAGCGGTGCTTCCAAAGTAACATTAGAAACAACTCACTTTTTTTAACATTATCCCAGAGTTGTATGCATATTTCTCTGCATACCCTAATAGGAGGGATATTCTGAAAGGCAATATGACCAGGTTAACATTAAAGTCTGTAAGTGCTACAAGATGAGAGAATACTTAGAATAAAAGCAGTACAACATCTCAGAATGAAATTAAGTGAAATTGAAAAGTTTGTGTGTCATTATAGTTGGTGATTCCAGAGACATGAAAACAAAGCATACAGCTTTGTGTTTGTTAGGTCAGATTCCATCTTTCAAGATAATTTGTTCAATTGTCATATGGAATGATATTCTGTACAAAATTTATGCTGTAAGCAAAATGTGCATTGTCCTCAATCCCACATTAATGAATCTCTTGAAGTTTTGAGTGAGCTTGTAAATTTCTAAGTGAAGTCAGGTGTATGAAGCATGTAATACATATATTACTCATACAAAAGTTCTAACCAAAGATGTTAATGTAATATTTGAATTTCCATTTGTAAGGAACATAACTAAAATTTGCCATTTTAATTATGAAAGTCCCATGAAGAAATAAAAGATCTAAAAAGAGCTGTTTAGAATACACTTTTATCTAATAATGGTTGATATTGCATTAAAATAAATTATGAAAGATTTAAAAATATGAGTAATTGTAATAATATATTTAAATTTCTTTGTAAAAACATAATGAATGAATGGTGTTTAATGCCTGTTTTTTCTGCACAGGCACCACAGGTGATGGACACTAATGATACATGAAATGATATGATATATTGGAAAAAAATTTATTTTTAAATCCTTTATGGAACGTTTAGAGTACCTCCCCATCATTTGCCATTTATGAGGACTGAGAAAAACCTGGAAAAAACCTCAGTCAGGGAGAACGGTCCTGGGGGATTCAAACCCCAGACCTCCAGCTCACAAGTCCTTGCCTTAACAACCTCGACCAGCCCAGGAGGTAAATTTCTTTGTGAATGCAAAGAAATGACAGAGTATGAAATTAAAAGATGTTGTTCTGATTTATATGTTGCCCTTCAAGTTAATAGAGGAAGCACAAATATTAAAGATATTGATGGTCCTGAGCTCTTCAATGAGCTGATAACATTCAGAATTTTGAGCAATGATAATAGCAATTCAGAAGTTGATCCACTTGACCTACATTGCATAAATTAACTTGACATCATCATTTCTTAATTTGTTTATAGCTTTTACAATTTTTCTCACATTACCAGTCAGAGTAGAATCAAGTGAATAAACTTATAAATACATAAAAATTGCATATTATACTATTGTATATATCAATCCACAGTTGCTTAGGCTTGTATACATTGTATACATTTTCCATATTTATAAACTTTAAATAAATATTGTAGTCTGTATGTATGTAAACTACTTTATTGATTTCCTTGATCAATTATATGGTTCTGTCATAAAAAATACTAATAGTCTTCCATGGGATGAATTCAGCTGTGAAATACTTATGATCTATATTGTTTAGAGCAATCAATTATATATAACATGTAGGTGTCGGTTGGTCCTGCTGGTGTAATGATAATGATACCTGCCTCGTAAACCCAAGATTGAGGGTTGAATCCCAGCCAGGTCAATGAATTTTTTTGGGCATAAAACTCCTAAGTAGAGCTTCCTTCAGAAGGGAAGAAAGACCGTGGTCCCGTGTTGTAGATTTACAGCAGGAATAAGAACCTCAAGCCTGAAAGAAGAGGCCTCTAGGCAAAATTTGTGGTCATTTCATGCCCTGAATTGAATGGGATGCTGATGACCTGAATGTTAAAGAGCATCTGTAAATAAAACAAATCAATCAATCAATGCAGGTATCTAACAACCCAGAACCGGCCTTGCATATATACATAACATCTCATGACTTGCATCAGAGTTCTTAAACACTTAACTCCAAGTTAAATAAACTCAAACAAAGCAGAAATGCAAGCTATGAGTCACCACCTGCAGGTAATAAGAACTAATGATGACAGGCTTAGAGTGTGGTTTGTATCTTGTAACCTGTTGTACCCCTTCCACCTGTTGTCTACAGTTCAGTACCAAAATAACTACATTCTGCTTCATTCCTATTTTAGTGCTTAGAAATTCTGTTACCTACTTAAACTGTGGTGAATAAGATAATAAAGAGGAATTTCAATAGTAGTCTTTCTGCATTCTCCTCTATCTACTTTAGTACCTAGATGTCATGGCTCGCACTTAAAGAAGCAGTTAGATAGCTCTTCAGAAACCATTTAACTAGATGCCAAATGATATCCTATAAAGTTGCAGTTCCTAAGTTTTAAAAAAAAAACTCAATTTTCACATATGAGAAATAATGTGCCAATTGTACAATCTTATAAAAATGTGTAATGTTCCAAATACAATTACAGGATTATACTCAGCACTGGGAGACATACAAAAACATGGAACAAAAATGTTATGAGGATGGTATAAAACAAGAGAGAATGTATCAGTTCCACTGTGAGGGGCAAATGAAATTATTTGAAATAAAGAAACAAGTTGTTGCAATACAACTGGAATGTGAATACAGAAAGCGACTGTGGGAAGCTTATAATGAGGTAAGTATTTTTAATGAATGAGCATCTTGAAGGAACAACAGTTAATGAATAGACAAGGGTATGGAATAAAGTGAAGCAAAGCATAGATGATATTGTGAAGCAAGAAATATAGATTAGTTTACAATACAAGAATACCTTGAAACATTATAGGAAATTTAAGAAAGGATGCGATTGGGAAAAATATGTAGATGTTTGTAACAAAAGAGGAATGGGGGGATTTTCTTGGTGTAGAGTAGGTATGTTAGGGTTAAGTGAATAAGTAAGTGTGTCCACTATGTGGAGAAATAGAGAAGGGTTTTCATTGTGTAGTTAATGTTCACAAACTAAAGAATGGGGAGAAGGTATAGATTAAGAAATGGGACAATTTACAGGTAGCAATTGTGATACTATAATTTTTTGGAACAGGAAACAAGGAGTTTTTGAGAAAATTTGCTGATAATACAGGGAAGGTAAGAGAGAAATGGTGGAAAAGAGTGATTAAAGTTAAGGAAGAATATATATCTGGAGATGAGGAAGTTACTAAGGAGCAGGATCTAATACATATACACCCAGGGTATATAAGATCCCAAAAATATGTACTGTAGGAACAATGGTAAAAAATATAAAAGCATTTGTTAAACCTTTTGTAATGACAGAGTGAAATAAATATTCTATTTTATTTTATTCTAATTCTAATTAATGAGCAACAGATAGACATTATTCCTATTCTTGGTAGTAGGTTTGTGATATTTTTTTGTTTTAAAATAGAGATAATGCATTCTCAAATGAAAAAATGCTACTTACTTTCTAGATAAAATTTGAGAACAGGAATAGGATAGAGTATTAAAAACTGCAATAATAGTGACTAATGAGATGAATCCACAGGTTATGTACAAGATAGATGCACTTAAAAGGGATAAACAAAGGGTACAATATAAGCATATGGTGGTTGACTGAATAATTATTACAGTACTGATTATACAATGGTGTTACACTTAAAAAATATTGAATGGACAGAGTGGTTCAATGTTCAAGGTTTTTATTCACTGATTATGTATAGTTTACACATTTGGCTTCATCAATTAATATTAATACATGACTACAAATTAATTATACATATATACATATCTAACTCTATAACTTAGTTCCCAAGATTCCTCTACAGTATAAAAAGTGTGTTTTAACAATAGGTGTTCAACACATTTTTTAAAATTTTGTGCTTAAAGTGCTCTTAAATGATTTTGGTATTATTATACAGGATTGCATCTCTATGTGACACATAATTGATGCTTTTTGTAAGTCTGTGATATTGCAAGTAGCAGCTGATCTAGTGTGATACACATGATAATCTTCGTTATTCCTAAACAGCTGTTTATTATTGTGCACAAAAGATACAGTTTATAATATATACAGGATGAGACATTTATAGCATTGCAGCCATTTATCTTTGAAATGAAGAGGAAAATCAAAATATGCTTCAGACAATATTTGAGACCTAGTACATTATTTTTATTGTCTTTTGCATTTAAAATATTCTCCCCCCAAAAGAATATTGCATTGTTTATAGTCTTGCCTTTCTGAAAACCAAATTGTGAGTATAAAATTTTATCATATTTTTCCAGACACTTAAACATAAGTTTTTCAATTACTTTTGAAAAATGGATAGTAAAGATATTTGCTTATTAGTTTTAAATTTTTGTTTTATCCCCTTTTTAAAATATTGATTTAATTTTTGCTGCTTTTAATGTGCTTTGGGGAAACAACTAGTTGAAAATATTACAAATATTAGTCAGAGGCTTGAAGAGATATTCTGCACACTACTTTACAAGAAAGTCTGGAATTTCATCATAGCTACTGCATTGTTTATTAACAACTTGTAACATCTCATTTTCAGTTACAGAGTGCTAGTATAATGAGGCATGGTTAGTTACTAAGTGCAAAACTCTCATACCATTTTTATCTAGTTGCTTTGTTTTAATTAATCTGGTAGCAAAATGTTTATTTTATGTAGAAGTAAGTTTTTTGAATCAGTAATAACATTTGTGAAAATAATATAATTTTAGAGATGCAAAAGTATAGAGTTATGAATGGATAACATTTTTAGGTTGTATGCTTTTCAGGTCATAAAGCAGCTGGAGAAAGAGATATTAAAGAAGCAGGTTGTCAAATGTGTTACACATAAGCATATTCTACAGTGGGTATTGAAGCAGGTCATGCAAGGAATAACTCCTTCTGTTGAATTAGCAGCAATGAAATGGTGTATATCCCACATGCTGGAACTAGCATTTTATCATCAAGGAGCTCATTTTCCAACAGCTCTTTGTATGCCAAGGGAATCTGGTGCTATATTAGCATGTGTAAGCCAAAATCCAGAACCAGCAACTTTTTTTCATGAAGTTACAAATGGAGGATCTGCTCATGAGCTTCCCAATGTGGATAAAGATATTGAAGAACAAACTTTAATATTCTTCCTTCAGCCTCCAGACTCTGAACTGTAATAAACAGACATAAATATATCTAAATTTGAATAGTGTGGGATTTTCACAGTGAAATATAGTATCATATAACAAATTACTTATGAGGAAATCACTCAAATTTCACTAAGACATAAATCTCTTTATAACAACGTACTATTCATGTTAAAGTACAATTCAACCTAGGTACTGAAATTTATTATAAAATGTGGATTTTTTTTGCTCTAGTTCAGCGGTTCCCAAACTTCTTGCATGCAAGACTCCTTTTTCAAGAGTGAAATTATTGGCAAACCCTCCATTTACTTTGCTACTTAATAATAATTAATTTGCAAGTTCCTGCTCAGGCTTCAACAATGTGATATCTATTCAATCACAATAGCCAATGTTGAGATTGGTCTAAATAATCATAATACAACATTTAGTTAAACATTCTTAATATGAACAGATGTGAAACTGGATAAGTTCTTAAATGAAAGTAATTTCCTCATATCCACATGACCCTCCTAGTGGTCCCAACCCACAGTTTGGGAACCTCTGCTCTAGTCTAAAAGGTTTATTGTTCTAAGAGCATATAATTATAAATAAAATAAAAAGCCTTTATATTGTTACTTAAAATGTTAATAACCAAATTTTATGGCTTTAGGATTTTCAAATAAGACATTAAGCAATGAAGTTCAGAAATGATTTCCAGTTTATCCAGTTTATCAACTGTTGAGGTCTCTATAATAACTTAGTTTATTGTTTGTGCACAGGTACATGAGCTTTAAGCTTAGCAGCTTGTATTGAATTTACTCCAAAACATTTGGTTTCCATTTCATATACCGGTACATTATTAATAGAGCTTGAACATTTTAATTTTGTTATTTTAAGCTTCATAGACCTCTATGTTTCCAAAAAGACTACACTGGAATCATGCAATTCCAAACTAATTAGGATTGATGTCTGTTTGAATTATTAAAATGTTTGTTATATTTAAAAGTTATGTAGATTATTTGACCTTTGCCCATTCATTGTGAATGAGATCAATTTGATTTTGCTGCTTGAGAAGTGAAGGGTGACGTTGTGAGAGATCTGTTAAAATGAAATGTTGTGTAGGTATCTGTTTCTTGTCATTTTTTGTTTGTTAAGTGTTTTTGTATCCTGCACAAATGGACAATAATAGAAAGCATAGCACCTTTTGAATACAACTCAATAAATACCACATGTGCACTTAGTGATTGATTTATTCATTGGAAAAGATTCCCGGTTTTATGTTCTCCATTTAGTGAGGTTTCACTTGGATTATGCAGAATTTTGTATTACATAAAATTTTAGATACAGGGTTTTGGTGTATTTTCTTTTTTACTACAGGACTGAAGCTACCAGACTGACAAAATAGAAGAGCATTTTTTTCAAAACTCAATAAGTGCAAAATTAAATTAATTAGGTTATATATACCATTCCCATAATATCCATCACCTGCATCATGCTGTGAAATCACATTTTGCATAATTCCATTCCATTCATGTCACATCTAGAGAGCAAAGAATAATAGTAGCTTTTTCAAAAATCAATGAACTCCCTCAGATAACTCAAAAATTGATGCTATTATTTTCTTACATAGTATACAATGAAAAGTTTATTCAGTGAAATATAATGTGAACCAATTACATAGTGCATACATTAATTTCTTCTTGTTCTTCTTGTTGTTCTTCCTCTTCTTCTTCCTCTTCCTCTTCTTCTTCCTCTTCTTCTTCTTCTTCTCCTCCTCCTCCTCCTCCTACTCCTCCTCCTCTCTGGTGCTACAGCCCAGGGTGAGCCTTGGCCTGTCATGGCGAACTCTGCATCCTCTACTTCTGTCTTATGACTTCATTGATAAAGGGCAGTATTGCATAGGGCATGTGATCAGCATGCCAGCACCTCTCCTATCACGCGACTTTTGTGATTAAAGAATGCCACCTCTCTATCAGTCAGCTTCCCAATTGTCCTCAGGAGGCTTAGTGAACCCTGTTCCAGAGCTCCCTAACTTAGAAAAATTCACATGCTAACACTCCCAGTCAGCAGTCCACTAGACCAAGGAGATGTCTGCATATATTAGCTATTGACTTGCTAGGTTTCCCATTCATTTCTGCAAGAATTGATAAACCACATTTTATTCTTAAAGTACTCAAGAAGATTCCTTTCAAAGTGAATGCACAATAAGTAATTTCTATTCTAAACTATCAACAGAAGACCATAATAAGTCTGTAGATATTCAAAATACTTAAATATATAGCCTTCTCTTTGCAGCTGGATGTGTTTAAACCCGGGGAAAATTCTCTATCCCAGACTGTTCTCAAGATCAAAATAGTAAGCAAAGAAAAAAAATATGTTCAAAATTTAATGAAGTGTTTGGAATTTTAAAAAAGTAATTTTATAATGATGTGTTAGGAGGCATGTAGTTAAATGCATGGAAACTGAAGAGAGCTGGTAATATTATTGTAAATATTTCAATATATCTTAGTGCTTTATTTTGGATCCTATTCTTCATTTTACAGTACCTAATTATACTTATATATATATATATATATGTAATTATATTTTATTATACTTATATGTCATTAGTATTATATATAATAAACTATTAAGCATAAAATAAAGTATATAGGATTAAATTATGAAAAATCAGTAATAAAAATGGTGTTTATACTGAGCCTACCAAATAAAAATCTGTTATAACTTACGTTCAACAATAATAACATAAATAAAATACATGAGCAATATTTGCTCTAGGTATCATCATTATCATCATTATAGTGAATTCTAATGGTATACTACAAAAATGCATGACATTAAATTTCTTGGCCTACAAATGTGTAACTATCCAATTGGAAAGGTCAATTGATCTCATCATACTTAAACTTAGCTCTGCATGTTATGCATTTCCTGCATAATTAACCTTGAAATCACTGGTCTTTAAGCTAATCTAATGGGCGATTTTTTCCTTCTCAGGACCAGCCCATGCATAATGGCCAATCGATCAATTCAAGCTGATACTTGCTGAATTGAATGAGAAAGTCTGCAGCTATTATTGTCTCGTGAATTATTACTAACACTTAAAAGGTAAATTTACTCACCATTATCAAGCAAGAAGATGCTGGAACTGCCTCCTTTCATTTTCCATTACATTTCTGGCATTGGTTTATGAAATTAACCAATTCCCCCTACAGTGCTATTAGAGAAATGGAAGAAATTTCTTCCAGAATGTTATTTTTCATTGTCTTGTAAACTTTTTCCTTTAATGCTCCCTAGAAATAAGAATTGCAGGGCATTAAATCAGGGGACCGAGCAGATTATAATACTGTTAGTGATGCTCTATTGTTGAATATTTCATGAAATACATACAAGGAGTCATGGGCTGTATATGGCATTGTAGAGTCCTGTTGGAAAGTCACAAACCTATTTGCCCTCACTGTTAATTTATGGAAAAAGAGTTGCAAAATATTCTGCACACTCCTAACACTATTGTTTCTTAAAAAAAATAAAATAGGATCTATTATACTCTTGCTGATAATGGGTAGCCATAACTATCATTTGATCATGAAGGCGTTTCTTCCGCAGGTTAGGCTTTTCTGAACTCCAGTATGGGTAGTTTTGTTAATTAGCATACTCACCTATGGAACCGAGATTCGTTGTAAAGAAAATTAGATAAGGGTCAATATTTCCACCATTTATATTGTTCAATATCTATTCACAAAATCTATTCATGGATGCAGGTCACCCAATTTAAGTTCTTGCACTACTGTAATTTTATCGCTTTTAACTTCAGTACCTTTGTAGCCTTCAAACAAAGGAATAAAAAATTCCCATTTATGAGAAAGACGTCAAAGTAATTTTTAGAGAATGTTCTATGTACAATGTTATCTAATGTTTCTTTGAGTACTGTACATGGCTATGTATGCTGTAATCACAATATTTATTTATCAATTTGTGAATGGATCCTTGACTTAGAAGTTGAATATAAGGGAATCTTTCTTGAAGCGATCTCCGCACATCAGGGGCCGATTCTTTTCGCACATAAATACTTTTTGTTGAATAGAATATCTAAATTGAGTCATATGAACGTAATTAATACACTGCATTACGCCGCCTAATGAATACTTAATACGCTGCCATACAAACATGAACTCGTTCGCACGACTCTAGGTTCCTAGAGTTAGACTCTACTGACCTCCCCTCCAGCTCCCCGACTGGTTTTTAAGCATGGGAACGAGATGAGAAATGCAGAATTGGTCAACTGCACGCAGAATGGTCCTACGAAGAAAAATCAGTAGTACATCTAGGACACGGGACCAACGGTTTTAATTCTCTAGGATTTTTATGCCCTAAAAAAACCCATCGGCCTGGCCGAATTTGCTCCTGCGACCTTGGGTCAACCAGGCAAATATGGTTACTACTAGACCATCAGAACCGACTTTATTCTCAAATTAAAGAATAACTGTGGCATGGGTGTGCATATAGTTGCAGATGTGATTGTTAAAAATAAATTTCTGAGAGGCCGAACGATGGATGCAACATATAAATTATTTTCTGGATAATATAAGCATGCTTTATACTTTTTCAAAGTTATGACCCAGAAATATATTAAACATGTTTCACGAAATGCTCATAATAATTATAATGGATACTTTTTCAATGTCTGCTTTATCCCGCCCAATGATATTTCGTAAGTAGCGTACTCTTGCGAAGGTCGTTTCAAGCAGTCCATCGTTGCACAGCAGTACGCTCTACTGGTGGATTTCTTAAGTGCCGAAGAAAACTGAAGTATGGAAGCCACGGGAGGATGAAGGTGTTAGTTACTTAAGAACTGCTTCAGGAGCATCATACGGGAACGGAAGTAGCGGAGAGTGGAGAGAGATTGGCGAAACACTTGGGCAACAAGTTAGGAATGAAAAGTGTGTAGTGTTCAGTAATAAAATATAATTTTTTTAGGAAGTAAAGTGCCAGTGAAATTAAAAATGTCGAGACAAAACGATCGCCAAAGTTTTGCACAAACTTATAAACTTGTGGTGGTTGGAGGGGGCGGCGTCGGCAAATCTGCTATAACAATTCAATTTATCCAAGTAAGTATGTTTTTCCCGCAAATGGTTATAGGTTTAATTTTAAGCGGGTATTTCAAATGGTATGTGCATCGTGTTAAAGTGGTCATTAAAACTCGGCGGAATGTTTTATAGCCAGTAAGAATGTGTGGCCCTTACAACTATTTCGAGTGTCTGTAATTAAAAAAATAGCAACAAACCATCAGGCTGTTACATCTGTTCTCGATTAGTGTCAGCGTGGTTGTACTTGCAAATAACAGTTGCATGCCTTTCCTTTTAAAGTCCCTCGTAGTATTTAATTTTTTTGTATTCTTGCTCAATCTGTAGTGCTGTTTTTGGGCATGCCTGCTGCAGTTGTGTAATATGTGCTGTTGATTACAATCCGAGAATTGGAAGAACACTCATTACCTAGCCCCGCACTAATGATTTAGAATTAATAAATGAAAGCACTATTTCGTCCTAGATTTAAAATGATTGAAAAAGTTCATGCTTTTATCATTACTCATAAAAGGTACAAAATCAACATAAAAGGTATAACTTCACGAAAAAGAATTATGACATGTTTGGCTGTTTTTCCTGCGTTTGTCGTTTTTCATATTTATAGCATGATTAGAGAAGATCATGGTTTATTACTGTATTGGAGAGTTCAAACAAGTTCTAGATTGCATAAATTATGCACATCACGGGAATTAAAAGTGGGGCTACCAAATCTGCTTTTACCTTTAGTTTTAACATCACATAACTTGTCAATATGAGTTTACACCTACATCTATACAATAACAGATCAGGACTGTGCAGATCTATTAATTTAGTATCTTGTCACAAAAGTCAATCTGAAGCTATTTGCTTAGGTATGTAGATTTAAAGTACAGTTGTTACTTGTTACAAATATCATGAGATATACTCAAAGGATATTGCAGTAAATAAGGAGTAGGTTAATGTGCAAAACTAAGAATGGTTTTTGCAAATCAACCAAGATTGAAGTTCCTGCTTGGATTTGGATATATGTATGGGCTTTTGTACATAATTTGCAGCATTCTGAAGATTATAAGAGTAATTTTAGGTACATCTTGTCCTCAGGATCGTATAGAATAAAATAAATACATATTTATTACCAAACATTTTTCTGAATATCTAATGAAAATTTCTTTTTCTTTTTCCATTCATGGATAGGTTTTAGCCTGTTTCCACATCAAGAGAAACTAATACATTTTTATAAACAAAATGCACATATTTTTAAACTCTCTTCAAATATTAAATGCAAATGCTATTTAAATTGTCTCTTCAATTTAGTAACATGTTCATTCTCAGAGTTCACCCTCTCTCTGCCAACTCCCTATAAGACCTTGATATTGCCCTAGAATGTAAAATCTGCATGTACCATGCATTTCTCACTTAAAACTTTTGCTTTTAGTTCCGGTTTTAAATTTATTATCTGTGGCAAAAGGAAAGCAAATTATAAATGTTTGTTATGGCATTTCTTTTCTTTGATACATTTTGAACACTTCAAACTATATAACAGAATATAATTTGCAACTTCATTTGAATATGTGCAACTGATATTTAGTTTTTCAGCATTCGATTTCATTAGAGAAATGAAGGTTTTGTAATTTGTTATGGAGTAGTTTACTGAAGGATAAGAGCTGCAGGTAGGCATATGGATGAGGATATACTGAAATATAATTGATCATTGTTGTTATCCATACAGTCTATTTTAGGTTAACTTTTAAAGCATAACATTAATGATTTTAGTTCATTTGAGAATTTAAATATTGTGTAAAAAATCACCGCCACTTAAAGGTGTAAAATGTATACATAGATAAACCTAATAAAAGTTTGTGGTGCTTAAGTAAACATCATAATTATCCAAGATTATGTTTTAGTATATATTTACTTCATTGTTTATTTTCACTTCATTTGTTATTGTCAGTTAGGGAGAAATTAATTTTTATTAGTATTTTAGTTTTAATCAAATTTTTTAGTTTTATCTAACATTTTCTACAGCCCTCCCTCCCCCATAAAAACTGAATGTGACAGCTTTTGATCCCCCAATTTATATAATCTGAAAGCAATAGCCACTTTTTTTTTTTTTTTTTTTTTTTTTTTTTTTTTTTTTTTTTTTTTTTTTTTGCAAGTTTATAATGATCCGTATATTAGAGTAGATGTTAAAACCGCTTTTCCTCACGTACAAGCTCCACAGTCCAAGAATACGTTATCACTCGCTCATTTAAGCTCATTAACTAAACTTTTGTTTAGAACATGTTCTCGCAGAAACGAATCGTAATAATTTAAGCTTTGAACCGGATCACTTTATTGCAAAGCATGAACCCTTGTCTACCAGTATGGATTTAACTTTAGTAAATATTGCATTTCTTTTACAGTTGTGGAAGCTTACCTACAGTTTTAAGACTGGCTCTGACTTCATTCAATTTTTCCTCCGCGAAAACCGTCCGTGTTTTGTTCAACACTGTACTTTTGGTTTCAAATATATTCGCTGGTCTTTGTATAGCACTTCTTGAAGGGGGCTTAGCATTGAAAACGGTATCAATGAACTCTCTTCGAGCAAAAGAACTATTTTAATGTAACTTTTACAGAAAATTTCATTCCATAGGCCACACCATTAATTTAAACACAACCAGAACAACTCTACTACGACTGTTGTGATTTGTGTATGCATCTTCCGTTACACGCGGCCAGAGTCATGTGTTCTTGGGTGTTCCTACTTACACTGTCAAGGATAGTAATGACATTCTTCCATGTGTGTTTTATAAGCGGCAGCTATATATTTTAATGACCCTATTGGATTGGACTGATAGGGTCGGTGGTAATTCAGCTTTGCTCAAGTTTGTACCAACGATCCACAACGGGTACACACCGCCACGGGTGGCCGAGGTCGTTAAGTCGCGGACTCGTGAGCGGGAAGTCTGGGTTCGAATACCGCCAGGACCGTCCTCCCTGACTGAGGTTTTTTCCAGGTTTTCCTCAGTCCTCATAAATGGCAAATGCCGGGGAGGTATCCTAAACTTAGGTATAGAACGATTCCTTCTTTAAAAATATCCTTTCCCAATATATCATTTCATCTCATGTATCATCACTGTCCATCGCCTGTGGTGCCTCTGTAGCAAAAACGGGCGTTAAACACTATTCATTCATTCCAACGGGTACACTTCCAGGAGGAAGGAAAGTGAGGGTGGCTAGGTGAGACACGGACACAGAAGAGGTCCCTAACATTATTTCCAGATGAAAAACTCCGAACGCTGGCAGAGGAGGAGGAGAGTGCGCCTCCAAGGAGTTCCAACCTTGGAAGTGCCTCTTCCATGCCGGGTAAGAAACCTTTCCAAAGCGCAAACCACCGTCACACCGCATCTGGAAAATTTTACCCTTTAACAGAACCAATGGAATGAAACGAAATGGGGGGAAAGGAAAATTTGTGTAAATGAAAGATCATTTCCAGCATTGGCCGAAGCAGCCAGGGAAAAGCATGTAAAACCCCAGATCAGGATGAATAACCCTAAGGAATTTGAAACCGGAATCTCCCGAATGCGTGTCCCAAGGGAACCAAACGTTCTGGATGCGAGTCCCATACTTCTGAGCCACCCCGCTCGGTCAGTTATCCTATAGCATAATTTTTCTAAATCAAGCCTCAATTTAAACAGTTTACCAGAATATTTCCCCCTCTCCCCTACCTGAGTTTTCGCTCATCTTTAAAGGGAATGGAAACGGGATACTCCGACCTCTTTGGCATTCATTTGACTCATTCATTAATTTTCCAAGCGCTAATGGTATTGGGCATGGCCGTTATATAGTTTAAAAATAAAAAACGAAAGGTGATGGATGAGAAAGAGTTAAGGAATGTGTAAATTACATACTTGGAAAGTAAGTGTTGGAATAGAACATTTAACGTAAATAGTAGTTGGTGCTTATCATAGCTAATTTGAACAGTATCCTGCTCATTTCCGCGCAGTTTACTTTATAAGTGTACTTACTGACTTTTATAAACATCAGGTTGTGACATACATATATCAGTTCAAACATTTTCACTAAGCTCCGTTTGTCTTTTGTTCAAGTAGTTTGAGGACTATGGACTTCGGTCACGTGAAATGGAAGGCTTAGATACTCCTAGATGTTGAGTAAAGATACGAATCTTTAGAAACTATTAGAATTCACTAATATGAAAAGGGGGATACCAAATTTCTGTTCATTTCAACAGCCGATCGTCTGTGAAAGCGTGCTTATTCGTATTTTAAACTCCTTGTTCCTCCCGAAAGACGAATGGAAAATTGAATACTTTTTAATATTCGGCAAATAATTAAAGTGGCAAGGGTAGTTATTACCTGTAACTACTCGAAAGTGCCGTGTTGAGCGGATGCTGCTTATGTGGAAGTTAATGGTTAGCGGGTGATGGTCTACTGAATAAAGTAAGCCGGAGACCCAAGGTTCGAACCATAGTTTTGTTGGATAGTGACCAAGTCTGTTGCCAGCGATTCTACCATGTGCATTATTGCTTCTGTCAAATTGTTTTCGCTCCTCTTGTTCTATACGTGCCAAGAACTGTTTCATTTGTATGAAACCTGTTCCATACCGACCAGAACATGTTGGAACAGTAGTTCAATACAAAAAGTTCCTGATGTGAACCCACATTTAGACTCAATCCTTATGACAATTTTCTATTGGCTTTTGGAATAAAAGTGCACCAAAATTTGACGTAAATAAAGAAATATTCATGAAACTAAAATAAGAAAGCAAATAATAGAGGGAGCTAAATAACTTTAAAAATTCAAATTCTGGTCATCTTTTTAGTAAACTTTCTTATTTGTTTGTAAGAATGAAAATTTAATATGCAGAACAAATAATCGTGAAAATTGTTTTCGTGTGTTGGTCATTTTAAAGAGATGCATTATGTGACATTAATAAGGTTCAGTAGTTTTCCTGTGTACATAAAAAAGATTAAAGATGCTTAAAACATGGACTTTTTTAATTTTTCAAAATTTCTATGCTGCAGATAAATTCGAATTCCATATTATTATTATTATTATTATTATTATTATTATTATTATTATTATTTAAAGGGGTACAAGGTACCCCTTCCAAAAAAGTGACCGAAGATCGTATGCAAAATAATAATTCTTGCAAAAGAAAATGGTATGCATGGTATTCCATGAGCTGAAGGGCCCAGACTTAATAGCACGAATTCAATGTTGTGCGTGCGTTATGTTTAATGTGAATCAAGATAACGCGTCTTACAACACCGGTGGTGGTCTGACGAATGTGATGTACATTTGAGTGACGATGTCAATATGCAAAATGCTCGTTTTCTCAGTTGGGAAAACCCTTTACATTCGGAGAAAGTGACAGTGTGGTTCGCTATCTTCCCACGTATTATTTGTCCGCACTTATATTGAGGTTGCACATGACAACAGACTTAACATAATCTCACAGTTTTACAAGGAGCGAATTATTGAACGTTTTCAGGGGAATTTGGACACATTTTGCGCGCAAGCATTTCAACAAGATGGGGCGCCCTCTAATACTGATCATACTCCAACAGCTGTTTCTCGGTTGGCTGATTTCTAGACACTTGGATTTTCCATATACCTCATGAACTCTTGATTAGCGTTGTGCATGCGTTTACGGGTGATACTGAAAGAATAGTATTTGATCCCATTCCTCATAATCTACAGTTCTAGACAAACTTCGTGAAAACATCAAATATTTCTGCAGTGTAACTGGTGAGCAGTCTGTTTTTTTTTTTTTTTTTTTTTTTATTTGATTTATTTATGGACGCTCTTTAACATCTCAGGTCATCAGCATCTCATTCAATTCAGGGCGTGAAACGGCCGACAAATTTTGCTCAGAGGTCTCTTTTTTCAGGCTTGAAGTGCTTTTTCGTGCCGTAAATGTGTGACACGGGACCCACGGCTTTACTGCCCTTCCGAAGGAAACCATACTTAGGATTTTTACGCCCGAAAAATCCATCGATCCTGGCCGGTTTTGAAACCGCGATCTTGGGTTTAGAAGGCAAGTATGATTACCACTGCACAACCAGGACCGACTAATGAACATTGTGATGCTAAGGTCACTAGAATGATAAACCATATAGAATGTGTACACAATGGTGGGAAACTTGTAGAACACACAGTTGTATGATAAGTAACTGTTTTATACTAACTGTTATTAAAGTATTTCAGTTATCCTGTATTTATTCTGGCCGAAAGATAATTGTGGGAATTTCATTGAATGGAAATACATAAACAAACATAGGCTATACCATTTTATTAGCATTACCTGTGCCAAACCCCTAGTTTCAAATCCCACACATTTTTTCATTAGTTTTATAAATGTATATGTAGAACATTATGTTGCCTAATATCGTGTTATATTTTTGCGTGTCATTTGAATTTTATGACATTACCTGTGAACACACAAAAACGTTATCACAAATTAACGTATTCTTTAGAAATAAATAAATACACGCTATGTGATAGTTCGTTATTGAGGTTACATTTTTAACCGTAATGGGTTTTGACAATAGGCTATTGCATTTTTCTACGAAAATATACATCTTGAAGCATGCGCGCGCTCATGTAATGTCATCGCAAATTCTCGGACTTTTTTAAATGCTAAACAAGATATATAAGCACTTTAAGAACTTTAATTTTCATAATGAAATTTTAATTTCTTAATTTAACTCTCATTGCAAATTAATGTAATTCAACTAGATTTGTAAACATTATATACAGAGTGATCCGTCTGGCATAGATAATATTAAATATAATTATAAAAGCTAACATGATAGTAGGAGACATTTCTTGATGGTAATATTTTGCTTAAAAGATGGGAGTTTCTGCACATGGCAAGAATGAAAATTAACAATGCATAATGATACGTGAAAAGCGTAGAAGATTGAAATGGTTACTACAAATTTGAGACTGTTTAACAAGTTCAAAGAGAATTGGGACGTGGGTGTGCGTAATGTATACAAATACGTTTCCATAATGTTGAGGTATCGAACATTTATAGAAACAGGTTTATGATAAAAGAAACATGCAATAGATTCATAATTTTCTAAATATCGCCTTCCATTGTGTGTGGTGTAGTTGTGACGAAACAATTTATTGGCCCCCAAACTCCCCAGATCGAACTCCTCCTGACCTTTTCATGTAGGCTTTTGTTAAAGACACTGTCTGTTCACAGAAACCCAGGACAAATCATTGATGATGAATTGAAATTAAAAATTACACAAGTTTTTCAAAAATTCACCGCTTTAATGTTACAAAGGACATGAGCTGAATTGCATCCCCGTTATCAGTTGTTCAGGGTGCGCAAAGGGGGTTATGTACCGTTCTGGGAAATCTCCCATCTTTCATTGTTGTATACGCAAAGTTTCAAAATGGAAAGTTCAATAGTAAATGTTCTCATTGTATCCATACCCAAACGGACCACCCTATATTTTTCTGCGGTCTTAGATTAACTACACAAGCTGTTCGAAATATTGCGTTATTTGTGACCATGTTTCAGTGTTTTATTTTGCTTCTCTGAATAATTTTTAGCTTACCCTTTGGCATAAACAAATAAATCAATCATTAAAATAAAAATGAGTCATCGCCAGATTTAACATGTCGATCGGAAAACTTCGGGGACGCTCGTAAACGCTATATTCACAAACGCAAGCAGCGACCGCCACAGGTGCCGTGGTTGTTAAGGCGCGGACTCGTGAGTGGGAGGTCTGGGGTTCAAATCCCACTACGACCTCCCTCTCTGATTGAGTTTTTTCCAGGTTTTCCTCAGTCCTCATAAATGACAAATGCCAGGGAGGTAACCTAAGGCCTGAAACGCTTCCTTCCTTTAAAAAAAATTTCACAATTTACCATTTCATGTATCTTCAGTGTCCACCGCCTGTGGTGTCACAGTAATAAAATGGGCGTTAAACACTAATCCAAGCGCATGCAGCGAATGCGTACTGCAGTGTGCGCTTTGCCTATAAATGTAATAGTCACAAATCATAAACTTTTGGAAAGAGAACATTGGGTAGGATAGCGGTGGCCGAGCGGTTTAGAAGGCATTGCTCCTGTGCTAAACTTCTGGTTTCACATCCCACATATTTGTTTAGTCGTTTTATAAATGTATATGTAGAACATTATGTTACCTTAATATCATGTTATATTTTTGCGTGTCATTTGAGTTTTATGACATTACCTAAGCACACACAAAAACGTAATCACAAACTAACGTTTTCTTTAAATAAGTAAATAAATATACGCATAGAAATGTTTATCTTCTAAAGTGAAAACACAGAAATAAACAAACATTAATATCAGGTGTATGAAACCTGAACACAACAAGTATAACTGCCCTCAATCTTCGGGGCATATATGTCAGATTTCTACAGTAGTTTGAGCGAGAGGCTACAACGTCCCAGACTTCTTGTTCCATAAGGCATCTTTTGTCCTTGCATGTGCAGGGAATGTGTGTGCATCATATTGCATTTAGATAGAAATATTAAAGGAAATATGATATTAATTATATGTTAACGTTAAAGCTTGTTGTGCATGAGAAACAATATTACGAATTTGATATATGTTACAAAAGTTGATTTTAAAAAAAAAAGTACTTCGTGCGGGAGGCGAAACTGCGCTCTTAATCATATCACTGCACACTGCCACAGAGCTAACAGAACACACACTAGACAGCGTTTTTAGTGTAGCATATAACACGCTGCTGCAGTGGCTACACAGCCTTGCTGGTTACCTTGTAAACAACGAATAGATTTTGGATGAATTTTGCGTTCAAGAGATTATTATTATTATTATTATTATTATTATTATTATTATTATTATTGTTGTTGTTGTTGTTGTTGTTGTTGTTGTAAAAGGGCGTGCATTGTTTGTAATGGATTACAAATGAAAAAAAAACTGGTTCAAGAGGCGTCGCATTGGCGATAAACGTGTTCCTTATTATTGCTACTCCCGTGTTAAAGTGCAGGAAGGCTATCTGTGTACGCGCACAGCACGTGGGCAGCACGGGCAGCAAGATACTAAATTTAAACGTGGGCCGGACAGCAGGCAGGCGTCTCGGCGCTCAGATAAACAGCACCGTCGACGTTGGTGAGTCACGGGACCAGAAACTGATGGTGACACCACGAACTAGGATTGCAGAATCGATGTTCTTCCGGAAACACCTCCAAGTATTTTACAGATGAAGGAAATGCAAAGCATTGTCCGATCGGAACGCAAGAAATGCCTTCTTGGTCATCTAGCCAAGCAGGAACATGATTTTCAATTGTTGTAACGTAGTAATGTAGATAACTTATATGTATCGAGAATAAATTAGCTGGATATTGATAATCCTGTGTTCAGTCGATGCAATACAAGGAATTAAAATATACGCAATTAAATAAACTTCTATCAGAAAACAATTATGTACTTCTAAAAAGTTAAAAAAATATATCTCTTTTATATATATATATCGGACAGAAAAACTGAACAGGGAAACACTAGCATTATCTTATGCACATTAAAAAAACCCATTGTTGTAAAGCGATATGACATAACAGTTGAAGAACGTAGGAATGGTAACAGTTTTATTCCAAATATGCTTAGCCTCTCTCCCGATAAACCTCTTTGAACAAACAGTGTTTTAAATTACATATGCATTTTTTCGTTTAAACTTTGTTTTATGAGAAGAACGACTTCAGGGGTCATTTTAATAGTGAAATTTTCTTCTTCTTCTTCTTCTTCTTCTTCTTCTTCTTCTTCTTCTTCTTCTTCTTCTTCACCACGATTCTAGGCTTAGAAGTTTACAAGTAAGGTTCGGACTTTCAGACTTTATCTATAGAGAATTCCCAATCATTAGGTAAAAAGCAATACATTCCCCCCGGTAATTAGGTAAACACAGTACATGTCTATAACTTAATGAAATGAAACAATATGCGGTTTTTTTATTTATTTTTGCTGAATTATGATAAAACTAAATCTCGAATATAGGATTTCTAATTTCCACCATAATCTTGCTGTAATACAGTGCTTTCCACATGAAAAATTTTTGCATTCTTCCGTTGTTTTTTTTTTTTTTTTTTTTTTTTTTTTTTTTTTTTTTTTTTGGTACTCCGATATGTTGAGACAAAGGCAGGTAAATATAAGGAAGAAAGGACTCATTTCCAGAGAGATAACACGAACCACGGATCTCCTCCAGTCGATGGCCCAATTTTTCTCTTGTGTCCTGTAGCTCATGGAATGTTGCCGAGGAAAGAAAGATGATGTTACGTCACTGTAATGTGATATGAATGAAATGTGGTATACTTGCATCAACCACAGTCCTTCATCTAGTGAGTATTTCAGAATGGATGCAACAGGTTTGCAGTGGCGTGCAGCCAAGTTCGCTCTGGAGAAGGGATAGCCGTTTATTGATCTGAGTCAAGAGGTTTCTGTAGGTAGTGAACACTCTTTCTAAGTAGTTAATCAATATTAGAGTATACAGAACGACAAGTTAGTAACGCAGAGAAATAGTGCTGTAATTTTTTATGGACGGGCACTTCACAGAAAACGATTGAATGCAAACAAAACACTAGTTTTCTAGTGGGAAAAGTCTGTTTGTGGAAGCTGATTAAAACCTTTGTATTTCACGTTCATATTCGTGCAGTGCATAAAATCTTTTCTCTATCTCCAATAAATTGCAGATCAGCATTTTTAGTTACCAAATTGCTTGTAGTTTGTTAATTTGGCAATCTTTTGGTGGTCTGATTAAATAGTTCTTAAACATAAATGGGAAGAATAAAGTAACACTATTAACAATGTAACAAATTAACAGTAATAATAAAAGTAGAATAGGATAAACACTTAGATAAAGTCACACTTGAAATTGCTACATTTCGAACTCGTTGAGTTCTTCAATGGCAAGCAGCTAGACAAGTGAAGGCGATAAAAGTAAATATTGAGTATCGAAGGAAACGTTATGCATGGAAACAGATGGAACTAGAAATGAGAATGTCGGGGGGGGGGGATTAATACGTAAGATTTAAACCAGGTGATATACGCACTTTATATACAATTATAGCTGCCATTTCTCTATCTCTGAGTAAACTTTCAGAGCATTGTGTAGGTAACGCATCAATAAGTGTTAGATTAAAAGCATCATCAAAATCCTTACAGTAGGATAGGACATGTTGGGCAACCGGCAAGGGAGACTTGGTTTTAACAGAACCTCTATGATTGTTCATACGTAGCGAAACAACAGTATAAGTTAAGCCAATATAAATTGCTTTGCAAAGCTTACAAGATAACATATATACAACGTTCTTGGAAAAACAGGTAGTAAATGAAGAAATGTTAAATTCTTTGGATAAATTAAGGCTGTGGAATGAATTGCACGGCATAATTAGCGCACAGGTTTTACATTTAGGACGTTGGCAAGGATATGAGCCAGCAAAGGGACGTGGTAAATTCGGAGGGGATAGGTTTCGGCGAAATAAACTTTTAAGGTAAGGGGGTGTTCTGAAAGTAAGTTGGGGTACAAATTTAGAAAAATCATTTCAAGATGGATGCATTAACGAAGTATCGTGACATTCTTTCAACGTATGTCTGATGCTTTCAATTCCAGGCACGTAAGTAGTAACAAGGTTAATGAAGTTCTTATTAGAAGTTTTAGGGTTGCATGGGAAAGTATGGATAATACGGGATTTTAAAGAGAGGAAGGATAATTTTGGTCTTGGAACATTTGAGCTAGATTTGTAATAGACTTGTCAAGAGATGAAAAGTTGTTACAAACACAACGACCACGGATTGAAGGAGAAAAAGGAATAGATCTTTTGATATGCAAGGGACGTAAGAAAAGAGCCATTGCATAAAGAAATATCAATATCTAGGAACGTAGCAGCATTGGGAGAGACAGAAGAAGTGAAATTAACTGAAAACTTGAAGTTAAGATTAATAAGGAACTGATCGAGAGATTCCGAGCCATGAGTCCCTGGCTGAGGTTTTGTCCAGGTTTTCCTCAGTCCTCATAAATGGCAAATACCAGGGAGGTACCCTAAACTTAGGCCTGGAACGTTTCCTTCCTTAAAAAAATCCTTTCCCAATATATAATTTCATCTCATGTATCATCAGTGTCACCGCCTTTGGTGACTCAGTAGTAAAAACGGGCGTATATATACATATATATGTATGTATATATGTATATATGTATATATATATATATATATATATATATATATATATATATAATTTTATAAAATAATATACTACTCTGTTCATTCGTTTGCATTGTGAATGGTTTGACGCCAATGAAAATATCCTCATCCTCGAGCTTACACACCTTCCCTCCATTTTCTATTGGGTCGGTCCTGGGGTCTAGTGGTAACCATACTTGCTTCTCAGATTGCGGGTACAAGCCCGGCAGGGCGAATGTTTTTTTTTTTTTTTTTTTTTTTTTTTTTCCCGGCGTAAAAATGCAAAAATGGATTCCTTCGGAAAGGAATTAGTACCGTGAGTCCATCAAGTCTGAAAGAAGAGGCCTCTGGGCAAATTTATCGGCCTTTTCGCGCCATGAATCGGACGGGGCGTTGATTGCCTAAGATGTTATAGAGAGTCCGTAAATAAACGCAATAATAATATGTTTATTTTTCCTCTTTTAATTTGTGCATTTCCTTGGATTTTGAGCTATATGAATTATTCAGGTAAATTCTATAGGTATTAATATAATAAAGCAAGGTTATCAACACAGCATTAAAACCACTTTAAAAGATTTTAACCCAAGAATGCATATTGTTTTAAGCTTTCGAGCATGTAAGGGGGAAACGCTTTCAGTTACTGTTAAAAAGTACTTAGAAAAATCTTTTCCAGTATCCCTTAAGAGCGAAATGGCGTACTTAAAAATGCTTTTGTAATTTTTGGTAAATTCTATTATTTAATAATTACAGTCGGTTTAGGACGCAATGTATAAAAGCAAAATACAATTATATAATTATACACAGTATAACAAAATGCTAATAACCTTGCCAGCACAAATGTAAAGAAGTTTATATATGAAGGAAGTATGATGGTTAGTATAAGATGACTTTTTGGGTTTAAATATAGTACTAAAAGGATCAGTATTGTTAAGGCGATAATAATATTATTTTATTAGAATATAAGAATATTTCGTTCGCTTTAAAAATTCCCAGTCTGAGTAACTAGTTATATAATTTAAATTTAAATATTGCCAATTTAGATAATAAGATAAGTTTAAATCCATGAGCCTATAGATTGACTTATTTTTTTATTTTAAATGTTTATTCATACTAGGAAATTTTGAAATGAAAACTATGTTAAAGCATCTAAATAGTTATGAATAAAATGTGCCAATATTAAAACCTTAATTATAATAAACACGATTTGGGGCTCGATTCTTGGGTTAAAATGACGCTGAAGTACGAGGTACGTCCAGAAAGTAAGTTCCGTTTGGTAATAAAATTAAATTGTGTACAGATACAGAAAAATTATTTATTGCACAAAATTCTACAACTCTTAAACTACTTTTCCACATAACTGCCGAAATTTTGCAGGCATTTGTCATAGCGTGGCACAAGTTTTTGTATACCTTCTTCATAGAAGTTTGCCGCCTGTGTCTTCAACCAGTTGGAAACATTTTCTTTCAGCTCTTCGTCATTGTTGAAGGGTTGACCGCCAAGGAAAGACTTGAGATGTAAGAACAGATGAAAGTCGCTAGGAGCGAGGTCAGGGCTGTACGGAGGATGGTCAAACACGTCCCAGCCAAATCCCTGTAGGAGGTTTTTCGTCACATTTGCAGTGTGTGGTCGTGCGTTGTCGTGAAGAAAAACAACACATTTTGACAGCAATCCTCGGCGCTTATTCTGTATTGCGCGGCGCAATTTCCTAAGTGTCTCGCAATAAACATCTGCTTTGATTGTTTGACTACGCGGTAAGAAATCAATGAGTAAGATGCCTTTCCAGTGCCAGAACACTGTGCACATCATTTTTCGAGGTGTCAAGACTTGTTTCGGCTTAACCTTTGCTGGGGATGAAGTGTGCCTCCATTCCATTGGTTGCCGCTTACTTTTAGGGGTGTTGTAAGAAACCCAAGTTTCATCTCCTGTGACTATCTGTCAGAAATTCTTCGCCGCTTTCATCATAACGGGTCAAAAACTGAAGTGCACTACCCATCCGTTTTGTTTTGTGTTGCTCAGTAAGAATCTTTGGTACCCAAAGTGAGCAAAGTTTACGAAATTTCAGTTTTTCGGTAACAATTTCAAGAATTAGTGATCGTGAGATTTGGGGAAATTCCATAGCGAGAGCACTAATTGTAAATGTGCGGTTTTCCTGGAGATCTTGTCATCAATCGCGTGAACCAGTTCTTCTGTAACCAAAGATGGACGCCCACTTCGTTCTTCATCGTGCACTTCACTACGTCCTTCATTGAACTGTCGGACCCATTTTCTCACCATTGAATCACTCATCGCATTTTGTCCGTAAACCTCGCAAATTTGCCGATAAATTTCAATTGGTTTCACTTTCCTAGCATTCAGAAAACGAATCACAGATCTGATTTCGCAAGCGGCGGGATTTTCAATCAACACCGACATTGTAAACAAGCACAACAAAGCGTACGTGGCTGACAGCGATCTCAAAATGGCGCACGTTTCTTCTCCTTGGTACAGAGCGTCTACCGCGCATGTGCGGAACTGCGATCGCAGCGCTGCAGCGGAGATAAATTGAAACGGAACTTACTTTCTGGACGTACCTCGTATCTTTTTTAATTACTATCATTTATACAATGCTGTGTGGAGTGAAGGCAACAAATGCACTTGATGCATTTTATAATCCAGAAATGTTCAAACTACGTTAGTGAAATTAGCGTAATCCAGTCATATGTTACTAACGTTAGTAGTATGGGTTTTTTCTTGGCTAGTTTTATTGCCGATAGCTGTATTATCGATTTTTTAGGGCAGGAATAGTCAATTCTGTAACACGCGGCTGCATTACCAACTTGTAGACTTACCAACCTTCAGTGGTTTGCAACCCCCCCCCCTAGTAACAAAGACCATTCGAAGAAGAAGCATTTCTTTATTTATTATACAGATTACAAAATTGATTATAGAAAATGGCAAAATGCATAAAGATTTGGTGAGGAGTGGATTATTTTGTGGGAATTGGATTTCTTACCGCCTATGTGTAAAGATCGGGTTTATTTTATTTACTATACAAAATGCGGAAATATGCTTCCCTACTTACCTTCAAAGATCTAGTGGGGATGGGGATTAATTTCACTGATTTAACAAAATGTTAATTAGAAATTTAGTGGACAAACATATTTTCATGGACGAACATTATTTTATTGAATGGTGGATGTGAAATATACTTTTTTGTAAAATATATTAAAGCAAATGTAAAATTCTCACTTACATTGCAATATTGTTGAAAATATATGTTTCAAAACAGAATATTTTCACTCCACGATTGAATTTTAATGAACAAATAAGTTGTATTATGAAAATAAAAGGTATTATGCAAAAATGTCGTTGTAATGCAAAAAAAAACTGTTTAACTTTGTAAAAAATATTATGTTGCGGGAGAAAATAACTTTAGTTCACCGCTGTGTACATATTGCTGCTATGTTACAATGTTTAATTGTGTAAATTTTTGTTAATTCCCAATATTTTAGAAAAAATATAAAATAGCCTTTACGACATATCCTAAAAGAACTGCTGCGAGTTGTTACGCCTGTGACCTTCAGTGGTCTACTGAGTGTGGGGAAAGTTAGCTGAGCAAGTTTTATATCTCGAATAGGTTTCTAGCTGCTTCGGCGCCACGGAGGATCGGGCCCGTTTGTACAAGACTAAATGTTTTTCACACTATTGGAGTTTCGATGTTCTTCCCCCAGGAACAGGTATTTTTTACAAAAACAGTTTTTTCCCGTTAATAGGTTTGAATAGTTTCCTTGGGTCAGGTATTTCTTACCTGTTTATGGTTTGTGATGTTTTAAAATTTCTGTCTAAAATTTGTTTCCCTAATGGTGTTTGAATGTTATTTACCTTGAGTCGGGTATTTCTTATCTATTTCTTCACTTCGTTAACAGTCTCGGCCTTAGGGACGGTGTTGGCTGGGTATGTGCAGTATGGAAAACCAACTTCATTGGTTGAAAACCAAGTGGGCGTGGGCCATTGCAGGGGTACGTTGGTGACCTTGTTGCTGAAAAGATAAAGTTTTCCAGTGTGAAAGCAAGCCATACTAGCAGGATTTATCAAGTGTGTCAATCATAGCATCTTGTTGGACTAGATCTGGTTTTTGAAATACGTATTGTATAAACTACAAATATATCATAAAGATGAATTTCCTTTTTAGTGAAGTTTCACACAGTATCCCTATAACTTGTCGGTTTAACATTCGTGTGATGAGATGGGAGGTTCCGGATATGAATTTCAACGTAAATAAGTGTAGTGAGCATTATTGCTAACATTGTGACAGTTTTAGGTATAACCAAACCCATAATTTGTATTGTATTTGAAACCATATACTGCATTGTACAGTAAAACGTCTAATAGATATACTCCTGTGTGTTTACACTGTCAACATTTACTTGTAAAATCTATAGTATACCAAATCCGCGCAAACATGTACAAATACGTTACTGTTCAGCTTACCAATGTTCAATTCGTATTAATTAATTTCTGTATTTATATAATGCAAATGAATCTTAAAGATCGCGTAAGGGCAGTTTTGTAGAAAAAATGTCAAATACATTTGATGTATCCAGTGTAAAAACCCATTTAGTGGATACAACCATTTTTATAGTAGTTTGTCGGTCTTGGTGATGTATTGGTAACCATACTTGCCTTCTAAACCCAAGATCGCGGGTTCAAACCCAGCCAGGATCGATGGATTTTTTCCGGTGTAAAAATCCTAAGTATGACTTCTTTCGGAAGGAAAGTAAAGCCGCGGGTCCCGTGGCCTCTGAGCAAAAATTTCGGCCGTTTCAAGCCGTGACTTGAATGGGACGCTGATGACCGAATATGTTAAAAAGTGTCCGTAAATAAACCAAATAAAAAAAATAGTAGTTTGTGGAAACAGTTTTTTACCAACACTTGAAAATATACAATGTAGAAACATTACTGTGGAGCAAAATAAACATATACAACAGTTCTACAAAATCCTGTGTTTGATCCAAAATATTTGTACTGTCGAGCGCTACGTACTTGCAGTCTTCATAATATTACACTACCATTTTCATATACACAGCCGTGTGTGCAAGCAAACCTAGTGTATTTATAGTGTCCTTGTTGAAAATGTTTTAGTATGTTTAATTTCTAAAGTACCAAATACTGCTAAAATATATTTTATGAACATAATATCTCATTTAATAATATTTTTTTCAATGTTTTTGCTTTTATACTACCTTTAATGCACATTAAATATCAATTATAGTTATACTTTTTAAATAATGATCATTTTACATGTTACCAATGCAGTGTATTAACCAACGGCCTAATGTGTCAATCTTATAAATTTTGCTATGCAAGGAACGTTATCAATCGGTGGTAACATTTGCAAACCTATACTTGTAAGTGCAAACGAATCTAGAATAGTAGACAAAAGGTTAATCGGTACCTTGTACTACTGCATTCTCTATATCTACTTATATTCTACCGCTTATAATAAAATATACTTATGTATGATTTGCAATAATCTTATTTTGTGTCCTTTTTCACATATCATTACTCCCGACCATCTTCCCCTCGCTGATACGTATTTCATCCTAATGTTCAGTTGTTTCTTTTAAATTATTTTGGAGTCTACATACAGCCCCAGTTATATCTAAGGTTTGCCACAGTAATACATTATAACAATTTTTGTGGTTTTAATCATGATAATTCAGCAAAGTTGTCAAAACGTATGGTATACAATGTTTAAAGTTACGTTTCGCGAAAAAAGAACATTTTCCCCCGCGATTCACTTTTAACACACGACAGCGAAGCAAAAAGAACTAATTGAATGTTTTTAAAAATAAAATTTTTTCGCGAAAAAATAATTTTGTAGACCGTTGCGGGGGTTTATAACTTTTGTTACAACTAAAAATAAATTCGCGCGGTATTGGACATTTAATGGTTTTCGCCCCTTTTATCTGCTAAAGACATTTAAAAATGTAAGAAGGCGGCATGTGTAGTTGTAAAATATATTTAAACAGATAATTTAAAATATTTTCCGCTTACATTGATATAATACGTTACAAGTAAAATTGTATGTAAGCGGTTGATAATTTCCAATATTTTGTGGTGTTAGCGATGCGAAATATTTACGACATATCTCAAACAAGGTGGCGTGGGGTTGCTCCCAGTTCGCTTCACTTGGCCGAATATACCAAAACACGCATGCGATTCGAATACTAGCAATGGTTGGGAGGGAAGTGTCACGTGACATGACAAGAATTTGTTCTGGGTTTCAAAATTATTTCTCAATAAGATGCGAAAGTGCTTCTCCCGAAAATACACACCGTTTAATAATGTGAAGTTTTCATTCTATTTTTACAGCCTTTTCTTCAAATAGGCAACGTTAGTGATTATTAGAAACAGAAATGGTTTAGCTTTGCTAAACAGATGTAATTAAAGAAAATTTGTACTGTTTCTAAATTAATAATGCATTCCAAGATATGTTTTGGAATAGGAATTAAGTGTTTTAAATCATTCAAGACACCCATGCAGTGTATGTTTACCACGATAATTATCGCTGTAGTGTTTAGAAACATTGAAATATAAATGTATAATGTATTGATAAACGCTGCAAGCAAATTTGGTACTGATAAAATATTTGTTAATTTAATACCAACTCAAACATGTTCACAAATAAAACACACCTGATTACGAAATCGTAATAAAATACAAATTAATTGTTTTAAATTATTCAAAAAAAGTATATAATTAGGAAATATATTGCTGTCTCCCTGCATTTAACGATCTCTGACGTAGCTCTGTGTCCTGCAATAAAATGCACTGTAAAGGGGAGATATTTCGTGTATAAAATAATAGTGTGAAATCGGATTAATTTATTTTTTAAAAATGTGATTATACTCGCTATATCTATGCAACTGTATCTGAAAATATTGCACGGTGAAGTTATTCTAAAACCACGGGCGGTGTATTCTCACGCGATTATTCGTTTCACTGTTTTTACTACAATGATAACTGTGAAATATGGTTTTTAAATGTTTTTATAGCCGTAGTAATGGTGCGTCACACACATCTGCGCTTCTTCATTCACTGTCGTCAGCAGCATTATGGGTGACCAGGAATTATATCGGGAGTCCAATCAAATGCCCATGACGTGACTGCGTTCTACAACAAAAAACATGGTTCACACTTTATTTTTGCTCATAATTATTCAAATTAAAGCATGATATTCTTTTGGTTATTTAATTTACTCACAGCGATCCCCGTAAATAATTCCGTACAACTTCGAATGAGAAATTGCCTATCCGTGATAAAATCTCTGTAGACATTGGGCCGCGTCTAGACACCATATAAAACCAGAAGCTGCCATTCTTGCGCGTTCTATTTGCTGTTGTAATCTCGGGGATACATCCATCATTCAATGAAATAACTGCCCCAAAAGTATGCTTACCTGAAGGTCGGTAAGGAAACACTCACCACCAAACATCTAAAATCCATTAGCAGGGAAAAATACCTGACCCAAGGGAACATGCTGAAAACCCATTAACAGGTAAAAACATTTTTGTGGGAAATACCTGACTCTGGAGAGAGAACATTGAAACTCCATTAAGGTGAAAAGCATTAAGTTTTGTTCAGACAGGCCCGACCCTTCTTGGCACCTAAGCAGGTATAAACCGGTTTGAGGTTTAAAATATTCACCATACACAACTACTGGAAGTAACGGGTGTAAGAACTAGCAGCAGTTCGTTTAAGGTATGTGGTAAACGCTATTTTATATTTTTTCCTAAAATTGTGGAAATTAACAAACATTTACACATTTTAACATTGCAACATAAGAGTAATATGTACACAGCGGTGACCTAAGAATTGTTTTTTCGTACAACATGGCTTATTATCATCTTTTTGTGTCCTACTATTTTGTACCGTAACAACTTTTTTGCATAATAACTTTTTGTTCATTAAATGTTAATCCCGGAGTGAGAATGTTTTATTTAGGAACATCTTTTCAACATTATTTCATTTAAGTGAGAAATATTTTTACATGTGTTTTAATATATTTTACAAACACGCGTGTTTCAAATCCACCATTCAATAAAACAATGCTCGCCCATGAAAGTAAGCTTGCACACACAAGTTTTAATTAATGTTTTTTCGAATCAATAAAATAAATCTCCTCACCACCAGATCTTTGAAGGTCGGCAAAGAAGAAAATTTAAGCCATTTTTTATTTTTAAATAAAACAACTCCGAAGGTCAATAAGAAGCAAATTCCCACAAAATCTTTTTGCAGGTCGGTATCGCCACTATTTTGTACAATCAGTTTTATGATCTGCATTTTAAATAAAAATAAAGTGTCCTATCTCTGGATGGACTTTGTTACGGGGCGTTTGCATATCGCCGAAGGTGGTAAGGAAGCAGCCTACAACATGTCGGTAATGCAACCCAAGTCGGTAATTCAGCAGCATGTTGCGGGATTGCCTGTAGCCTACCCCTAAAAGTGGGTAATGCAGCTACCTATAATAAAAGTCGTAGAAAGGACCCATACTACCAACGCTGATTTACTTACCATAAAACATTATTTTTTAAATAAATGCAATTTCACCAACGAATTAGTCGGTCCTGGTGGTGTAGTGGTTACCATACTTGCCTCCTAAACCCAAGATCGCGGGTTCGAACCCGGTCAGGACCGATGGATTTTTTCGGGGCGTAAAAATCCTAAGTATGGCTTCCTTCGGAAGGGAAGTAAAGCCGTGGGTCCCGTGTCGTACATTTACGGCACGAAAAAGAACCTCAAGCCTGAAAGAGAGGCCTCTGAGCAAAATTTGTCGGCCGTTTCACGCCCTGAGTTGAATGGGACGCTGATGACCTGAGCTGTTAAAGAGCGTCCATAAATAAAACATTAAAAAAAAAAAAAAAAAACAACGAATTAACCATTTAAAAAGTAACAGTCTGTGATGTGTAAAGAACTACTGTATAAAAGTTAGCTAAGTTGCGGATTCCCTATCAGTATTAGAGTTTGGCGTGTATATTTTTAAAACAAAAGAAGTAATATAAAATTGATATAATTTACCGGAAAGTAAATCCCACTTAAATTCACCAGGATAATCCTAGTTCCATAACGAAAACTAATTCATTTTAATCGTAGAGAATAATGTTTGAGTAATATATTCAGGGATTTATTGCCTGATCTGAATAGAAAAGTGTTGAATTATGTGGGACGAGAAACACTGTATTAGTGATTCGCGGAACGATATAATATAGTTCATGCGATGTCCATGTCAGCTTCGTTTATAGAGGAAGTGTTTGCTTGTTTCTTTCTAAGAATGCAGTTGCACACAGCACGTAGGCGCGCGCGTGACGTGCTCCTTTCATAGTGTAACTATGCCATCTGCAGATCACAGCGCGACGCGTAGTCTGGACATTTACATTCCAGATGTACAACTGTGTTTATGGTTTATTTATCACCATTCTTTCCTTGAGTTTTTCCCCCCTTTCTTTTATGCACTTTTGTGAGAAATATTAATATTTATTTACTAAAAGTTGAATTAAAACAAATTAATGAACCCTAAAAATAAAGAAAGACATTTGTGATTATATTAGTAGTATATATTTGACGCAAGCCAAAGTGCGAGAAAGACAAATTTAATGCAATTTTGTCCTGCCAAGGCATTGCCTAAATGAAACTGAAGCAGTTTATGTTCGTTGCATTTAACTTGCGTGCTCTTCAAATTACTGTCTCATTAAAGTGAATAAAGAAGCTATGCACGGGTCAGAGATATAATCGGGTTACGTAAATCTAAGAGTGTCGCCGGGTAGCAAAGGGCACCAAGATTGTGTTTATACAAGCCAGTTAGTTCAGGGCAGCAATTAAGAAGACAGCTATTGATAAATCAAGGGTACCAATAGAGGATTTTCTCTAAAAGACTTGGCAAAACCGCCGGAAGTAACGGAATAGCAACAGAGCATAATGAGTGTACGAACTTGCATAAAAGAACATCATAGAATGCATTTTTCATGATGGAATAATGTAAAGAATAACAAAAATATGGGTAGACGTATTGGAACAATAGCTGCAGGGTGGTTCCACGACCCTGCTATTTGGTACTGCCTTCTCAAAAACATTTTTTATTTACTCTCCCCTCAGATATTCTTAAGATGCCACAATACAGACATTCATATGTATTTACTTCAGCGAAAATTCAACATTGTAACGTTTACATGGTTAGAAAAAAATTAATTCTCACTTAAAAGTATAAGAACATACAGCGATGCTATTTGAATTAGGATGGGCAGAGCACGTCTACTGAAAGGAGCCAGTGGTGAAGACGTTTAATGCATATGCAGGTAGCAGCTTGTGATTTGTTCCAGGGAGGTTTTGTCGGCGAGAGGTTGTGCTTTCGTGTTTTACTCTGTGCTTTCATTTTGTGTAAATAGTGATAATTGTTCTTCGTTTGTTACTACAGAACATAATTACACATATAGTCTTGAACTGGTTTTATGTACGGAGTGTGTGTGAGAAAACTGATTTTTACATAGAAATGATAAGGGAATTCCTAGCAATCGCGTTCCAGGTAGAGAAATTGTTAGCCAATTTGTTCTTAAGTTACGAGAAACAGGATCTCAAAATGACAAGGTACAGTTTCCGAACTATGGTGTTGGAAGAAAATTTACAGGAAACCGTACGCAGTTGCCGGCCGAGGGGCTTTGTTTATTTTCAATATCTGTTAGTGCTTATTATTATCGGTTTTAAATGCTGTATCACATGCTTTGAGTGACAATATAACTCGTACTGATATAAAAATAAAAACTTCACACGTAGCGACTCTCATCTCCCTTTTTGTGGTTGCCAACCTGCTCTTTCCCCAGTATACAGCCGAAACTCAACCACGCTGTATGCTTTTGTTAATGGAAAATATGCCAATGGGGCATTATATACACTTTCGGTAGATCAAAGGAAGGCGCGATATATTTTGATTGTTGCACAAAGGTAAAGGGCATTAAATATTGTAGTGGGCGTAAAATTAGCGCTACAGACATCATTTGCGATGGTAAGATGTTACTTGAACGTTAAATGGCCGGTAATTTTATTCCAGGGACTTATCGCTTATGTTCCTCCCGGAGGACCTGCGACCTAGAATATCTATATACTTCATTGCACAGCGTTTTTATGGGGCTATTGAAATCCAAAGTAAAATTTAAATGTTATTTATTGAAGTAGATTTATGATACGAGTATTGAAAGTATTCAAAATTGGATAAAACTAGAAATTAACTTATAGGACAGAAAATTGATATCCGTTTATTTTTATCAAAGTATGTTTCATGTAAACAATTCTGTGAATGCGTAGCATGGCATTTAGAACTGCGCCATTTTTAAAGAATATTTGAACTACTTCATCCGTGTATAGGCACTTAGATCACAACTAGGAATTGCATCTGTGCACATAGAGAGTAGTTTTGAAACAAAACGATTAACTTTAAAAATGATTTTTAGAACGTTTCACATTTCCACTCTTCAAATGTACCATTTTGAAAATGAAGACAGCACCAAGAAACTGTTAATCATAATGTATTCCTCCGCCACGGGTGGCCCAGTTGTTAAGTCGCGGATTCGTGAGCGGAAGGTCTGGGGTTCGAATCTGATCTGGACCGTACTCTCTGACTGAGGTTTTTTCCAGGTTTTCCTCAGTCCTCATAAATGTCAAATGCCGGGTAGGTACCCCAAACTTAGGCCTGGAACGTATCCTTCCTTAAAAAAATACTCCTTTCCGAATATATCATTTCATCTCGTGCATTATCAGTGTTCAACGCCTGTGGTGCCTCTGTAGTAAAAACGGGCGTTAAACATCATTCAAAAATAATAATGTTAATAATAATAATAATGTATTTCCCTTAAAGGATACGTATACTGTTCTATAAGTGCGGGACCAGTAAGTATCTTGGAAGGATTGTAATGTTTCGAAAGAAGCTTAATTTCCTTTTGTGAAGGAATATGACTGTTATTACAGGTACAACTTGTATTATAAGCTGTATTCTGACTAGTTAATGAATTGACAAAATTTTTCTCTATAATTATTAGACGATAATAATTATTGTTAATGATAAAATGTTAACAAATATGCTACAAACTAGCAGGGCTCTTCACTGTTTACAAATAAATTAGACTTTGAAGTGGTTTATTTTATCTTAGCACGAGTATACTGTGCTGTCATTTTTTTGAACAATTGAAATTTGTTTACTTTTCGCATTGATTTTAACACGCTTTCCAGTAATATATTTGTGACCTGTCCTTGGAAAACGATATATCAAAGACTAAAATTGTCAGAAACAAAGAAAATCAGTGTTTCACATCCATTATTAATGATTTTAGATTTTAAATTTTAAAATCATGTTATTTAAAACTCACATAGTGAAGTGTAGATATGTAATTTTATTAATAAATAAAATGAAAGTTTTTAAGCATTAAAAGGTACAAGTGCGGTGCAGAACAACTTCAGAAAAGACACAAGTACCAGGGGCTTGTTTCATAAAAATGACATTCCGACGGGTGAGAGGCAATCATTTTATAATTCATTAACTTGACAGACGGTCATGGGTGGCCGAGGTCGTTAAGGCGAGGACTCGTGAGCAAAAGGTCTGGAGTTCGAATCCAAGGTTTTCCTCAGTCCTCATAAATGGCAAATGTCATAAACTTAGGCCTGGAACGTTTCCTTCCTTAAAAAATGTCCACCGCCTGTGGTGCCTCAGTAGTAAAAACGGGCGTTAAACACTACTCAAAAAAAAATGATAGTTTCTGTTTCATAAAGTATGACAAATTTACATGGTCAAATTTTTACGACAAATTAGTTATATTCCGTATTATGAACATTTAATGTGTCTGATAAAAAGTGATAATTTGTCGGGAACTGACAATTTATCGGCTGGTTGCCGGATTTTTATAGTGCTCTCAGTGTAGATCATGGGGAATTTCTGCTATTTTTGCATTAGCAAGTAATTTTAGTTTCATACCTTTCAATGAAATTGCCTCAACAAAAGCCATCTAAAACATCCTTGTTTAAGCCGTGATGATGCAAATTTTACGACGTGCAGCTATTTGATATTCTGGCTGGCACGTGTAAAGAAGCAAGCATCAGTAAATATAATATGCAGCGACCAGTAACCTTTGTTGGTTGTTTCACCCAATATGGTTGTGGTTTATCTGTATTTCCAAAAGGGGCATGCCTTTTGTATTTTATTTATTTACAAGCGCTCTTTAACAGCTCTGATCTTCAGCATCCCTTTTAATTCAGGGATGGCAATAAATTTTCCTCTCTTTCAGGCTTGAGGTTCTTTTACGTACCATAAATGGGACCGACAGCTTTACTTCCCTTCCAAAATAAGCCAAACTTAGGTTTTTACACCCGAAAAAAGGACATGTCTCGTTCAGATAATATGTGAGAAATGTCATTTGAAATAGCATTATAATAAAAAAGCACTAAAACAAATTTCTCTGCAGCCATTTTTTTCCTCATACCGAACCATTCATTGGTTAAAAGTTAGCCCCAGAACTTAAAGTCTATATTTTAAATTAATATTTTTAATATTTTAATGTCTTTTAAGCCGTCTCTTGCCTATTTTAGCGCCTAGTTCTCACCATAGTCATGACTCAGTAATATAAACGTCTTAAATCTATAGTTTCGTATAGAGAGCGAGCAACTAGGAGAAATTATATATATATAGAAGAAGGGAATATTAACAATTGCCAATCTAACAATCAACACATTAAATATCGAGTTCCACAAGCTTCATTTAAGGCCAATTTTATTTTTGCTGGTGATACAAGTTTAACAATAGAAAGTCGTGAACCGAATTGTTCATATGCGTTGACAAAAACAGTACAAAAGCGAATTAAAAAAAAAAAACTTGCAATTCTTTTATTGTAGGGAAGGAAGTAATTAAATATACTTTTCAATAATAAATTAAATGCGAACACACTTGAAATTAACTTTCTTGGTATATGAGTTGATAAAAACACGCTGAATATGTATTAAACAAACTTATCATCTGTTACACCTTTGTACAATAAAGGAATAAAGTAAAAAGAGAAACACTTAGCAATATATGCTTTGTTTATGTTCTTTCACTATTCAGATAGGACATTTTACTTTGAAAAAATCTCCTACATCAAAAGAGAATGTTGTGAATAGGGGCTAATATAGATCGTAGGTCATTGTGTAAATCACGCTTTTAAAAACTGAAAATTCTTCCCTTGCCGTGTATATTTTTCCCCCTGTTTTAATACACATTAAAAGTGACCTCATGACTAGGTTTGAATTCTTTATTATAAGCTAAATACAGTATCAAAATCCAGTATCACAGAACTTATTCATTAATCAGAATCGATAATAAAATGTAATAAAATATTTTCGCTCTTATGGATAATACATATTTAATAATTTAATAGCTCCTATGAAAGCTTTGGATAAACATAAACTTTAAATCAGCAATAGTGGATCTTGTTCGAATACTGCTTAATGCGATTGATGACTTTCTGAGGGAATGATTTTTGTATGCGACAGGTAAAGTTAATGCATTATACAGGATGAACGATCCCTCACGCTTACGGTTTCGCGGCGTGCGGCCGGCCGGCGAGGCTGGCTGCTGTGTTGATGGTGTGCATGTCGACATAGCGCTGCCGACGGATCCCGCGGTTGCGTCAAGCATTGCTCACCTCTATTTAGTTTCTATTGAATGTTCCCCAAGTTTTTAATATAGTTAGCTAAAATTAGCTATGAGTTGTCCATTATCATTACACGCCATTGTGAAGTATGACTTATAAGGATTAAGAAATAAATATAAATGAATTGTAGCATTTTAACACATGAATATCATTGTCAACGTTGCAAAACATGTATTTTGTGTATGGAATTCCTTTCCTAGGTGGTCTTAATTGTTTTGAAAATTTATTGCGCATAAAAAGTAAACTTTTCTTACGTTTCATTAATGCTAACAAATGTCCAGGAATATGTTAGCAGTATTTTAATTTTGTAGTTTTAATACGATTTAAATGTCTGTTCATTGTTACGCATAAATTGTCATAGAAATTGAAGTATGGAACTTAAGTACACAACATATCTAATATTTATTATGAAATTTGTTCTGTTTATGCTTAAGAGAAGTTTGTATTGTATTTTAGTACAAAGTGTTTTAAGACATAATGCTCCTTATTACCAGAGCAACGACGAGAAAAGTGTATCAATTTTATTTTTGCTTTCCAGTTAGCAGTGTTTGGATGGATTTTCTACTTGGTTTCTCTTAACATAAAATTGAAGTATATCATTATTCCAATTCCGAAAGTTAGATTAATGCGATTTCAGGAGTAAGCACAGGACTACTTAAAAATCTGTACACGTCGAGAATTCATGTAGCACAAATATTTGAAGTGCGGTTGTTTTGCCACTGTGGCTGCTCTAGGTGAGCATTCCAATGCTGCCAAACAGATCAGATGCACACGGACGTAGTTCTATTTTTGTTTAATGCTCTGCTTTTGTTTGACGCGTTCTATTAGCGGCGGGGGCGGTCCCAAAGGGAAGATCCCAGCGCTCCAAACCCTCTTCGAAAAGAGAAGATGTTTATTTACTTGTTTATACTTTTAAAATAACTAACTAGAGCGGGAAGTAAAGTATGGTGGTGATTGCGTTCTACTCAAAAGGCAGATAGGCCGCCTTCTTTGAGACTTGAGGTTCTGTATAGTGCCGTAAATGTACGACACGGGACCCACGGCTTTACTTCCCTTCCGAAGTAAGCCATACTTAGGATTTTTACGTAAATCCATCAATTCTGGCCGGGACCGGATCCGCAATCTTGGGTTTAGGAGGCAAGTATGGTTACCATTATACCACCAGGACGTAGCTAACTGTGATAATTTATCAAATTATTCGTTTCTTTATCATGGGATTCACATCTTGTTGTGATCTTCTGAAACCTAAAAATGGATAAACTTAAAAATATTATATTTTATTAAATATTGTAAATGTTATTAAATTATAAATAATATGTACAATAAAATTACATTTAAAACAACCAGCAATGGGCATCATGATGAACTTCAAAAACAAATAATTGCATTTAATTTTGTAATGCCATTGTTGTCATGTGTTAATAGCATTATCGAAATTAACTTTTTTATAAAAAAAAACGGAATTAATTTCGCAATATCATTGTTGTCAGTCACGCTCAGAGATATTTTCCTCAAATGACTCTCGAACATACGTATTCTGTTTCTTTATTGTCAGTCACGTTCTGTTAGAAAAAATTGTCGGATGTAACTTATTTAGAAGCAAAGTGAAGGCATTTTTAAGAAACTTACACTTTCGGTTTATTAGCAGCTGCAGCAAGATGTCAAAAGGAAAGTTTCTAAAAGTTGGTTGATTAGACTGTGCATCAGCAACGATTCCAATTTTAAAATTGTATTTTGCCAGGTGTGCCAAAAGCAAGTGAGCCGTGACCAAAATATTTTAGTAGCGTAAAAAATCTGTAGGGATGTGAGCAGCATTGAGAGGGAACAGAGAATCCAGTTTCAACCACTAATTTCAGTTTTTTCTGACTGTTCAAAAGACATTTTAATCCACATTTATATGACGTGCTAGTATCAGCAAATGTACAATGGCGTCTGGTACAGAACCCAGTATTCAATAATTTTCTTCAAGACGCCATGGCCGAAGGATACCAGACGAATCAACCTTAAGGAAAAAAATATTCCACCAACTATACGAGAAAAAGATTGAATTCATGAGAACAGAACTATAGGGCTGTAACATCTGGCGATAGTTCCGATCGCTTCTTTGCAAACGTGATGAGTAACTTAAGACCCCACAGAATCTGGTAAACCCCGCCTCATATTATGCAAGATGCTGGACAAAACGAACCACTGCAATAGCCCTGCATCATCAGAGATGCTTTACCCATCCTGTGGTCATCAGAAAACCGTGATGAGAAATGTCTACTGCTTGTGACCAACAGTGCGGCCTACATGATTAAGGCGGGAGAGACGTTGAAACATTTCTACCGTAACATGCTGCATATCACCTGCCTTGCTCACGGCTTACACCGATTGACTGAAGGGGTTAGGAATAATTTCCCAAGAGTGAACAACATTATTTCATCCGCGAAGAAAGCCTTTCTGAAAGCTCTCAGTCGCATTTAGATTTTCAAGGAAATGCTACCGCAAACACTTCGCCACAGAACTCACTCGCTGGGGTATTTGGCTGCAGGCAACTGCTCATTACGAGACATCAAGAGTGTTAATAGACCCGCTTTTACATCAACGAAGGAGCTAAAACCACTCTTCACATTAAAAACAGCATCACTTCACTTGCCTTTATTTAGACCAATTTCGGTGATCTTCCTGCAGCTATTTAAAGTTTGGAATCCGCACCTTTTATCACTAAAAGATGCAGTGGAAATCTGTTGCACAATTTCAAAGAAATAAATGCCAGGGTCAGTGAATGAACCTTTTCTTTGAAGCTCACCAAGATTCTGCAGCTGAACTCAGGATTTGCAACAACGAAAAATGTATCTGCTGTTCTTCAGGAACAAATTTCAGAGGAATTACCGCGGGGACCGACAGGACTTCGTTGAAATTTGCACGGATGATTTCATGCGGTGTCGGCGGAACATTTTCTTACAAAAAGAGTGTTTTAAAAGTTTCACCATATAAAACCTAGCAGTATATTTCATAGTGTAGTGCAACAGTAACTTAGATAACTAAAATATGTTCTAGTTGAGTTGATAATTGACAAATGTTCTTTAAAATAAAATAAATTAAAACTTTTGAAAATTCAGTGCTTTAAAACTTATTGAAAATTCAGTGCCGTAACATTATAAAGACTTGAAAATTTTAAGCAAGTTTAGTGCTTTACAAATTTAAAAATTCCGTGCGCTGACAATATAAAGATTTGTATATTTTAAGTGTTCGTATAGTTTTGTGCTTTAGAACAATGGAAAATATGAATAAAATTAAATGAAAATAAATTCATATCATCGTATATATATATATATATATATATATATATATATTTCAATGTGTTTATTTTATTTAGCTAAGAAAACCTTTAAAAACTACCCTAAAATGTTAAAAACTGTATAAAAAGGTTAAAAAAAACGAATTCAGGGTTTATAAAAACCTAAAAATCCGGGCCCTAATTGTAATACATAATATCAATACAAGAGTTACGGGGAGTCATTTATGAATAGTTAAGAATGTTTAATGCTCTGGCAAACAATTTCAAATCACTGATCACTGTTATTATCAGCAGACGAATAAAAATACAAATCTTCTCTTACAAAATATCTGTGTAACTAGGTGCAACATTGAGCAACAATATTTAATTTAATTTAATATTTGTATTTTGGTAATAAATGCTTTAAAACGCTATATACCCTATAAGAAAGAACAGAATGTAAGTGGATTAGAGAGAAGTTCCAAAATATGCTGTATTACTATGATATTAACAATTATAATATTATCCAAAATACGAGGATTGATAAGAAAGAGGTCGGTTTTTTTTCCCCGCAAATGTTTTATTACTGTATTTCAATGTTTACATGGTAAGTTTCCAAAGTAGTCCCCTACTTGAATGCACTTAGTGTTTCTGCCAGTCCTCCAACAAATGATGGATGCTTATTTTCCTTCAGAATCATAATGATGTTGTCATGAGTCATCACCGGTGATAACTGATTCCAGAAAAGCATCCCCTCCATCAGCAAAAAGACGCGTCACCTCACAGTATGTCTCCATTCGCACAGCCCACGAACATATAGATGATCAAATGTCATAAGTAGATTATCATGTATAATTGTAAAGACACTGCCATATGAAATCCCCAACACTTCACCGAGTTTACGTAATGTGCACCGATTCCTCAAGGACGGTCACAGAAGTTGATTTCCGTCACAGCAGAGGGCGAAACATCAGGCCCACCTTGTTTAACGATGGAAAATCGCGTTACTTTGAAGTCCTTGAACTACTTAATACTATTGCAGACCGTACTGCGACTTTTCAAAAGTTTCTGAGACTGTATGCTTAAGCGAAAACTAATTATTCTCTTGTCAACTCCATTGTGGTATGCGAAATGCAAGCAGGGTCTATAACACAGCATTACTACCATCTGACCGTGTTGTTGTCTATGGACATTATAATAAAACACCGCTCTTTTCAAACATTGGTGGTGCAAGCAGATAACTATCAAGGAGATAACGGGGAAAAAATCAACCTTAATCTATCTTGATCGATTTTCGTAAATTGTACTCTCATTCAACAACTAACTGGTTAAGTTTTTATTTTGTCCTAATTTAAAACAAGGATAGAGAACAAAATATGTAATAACGATTGAATTCTCTTTAAAAATAAGTGGGGATGCCATTTGAAAATTTTAAGTAGGAATGAGTGAAACCTAAAATGTAATCATTAGTGGTTATAAATTTACTCTTCAAAGTTTTAACTTTAAAATTAAGGAAGTTTAGGAATGAAAGAAAAAGGAACTAGGTTCTATTAGGAAGGGATATGCCCAGTATGACTATGGGACAAGTACATTTTTGTAAGCTTGAATTTGCCAAGCATTAAACGTGCAATAAAGCAGCGCATGACATTCTCTGTTGTGTCAAGCACTAGCGAACTATAAAGCTCTTAACTATCGGGTATGCATTTTATGAAGCCAGGAGATATAATACCTACATGCTTCCTGGAAAGAACAATCTAGTTTCCCATATAACTCTAAGGTTCAGATATGACGTGGCACTCGGCACATTAAAAGGCCAACACCCTCTTTGTTATATCTAAAGGAAACATTAACAGCAAGCGAGAGAAAGAATTTGAGGTCACGTATTAAACGTCCTCATACATCATTTTAAGTGAAAAAGGCGTTAGAAAGCACTTGTGATTCCTGTGACAGACCATGGTAATAATTCATGTGATTACTTAAAAGACACAAGTGGAAAATGGAACTGGTCTTTGAGCAGTTGCTGGTTCTTACATCCTAAAGACAAAGCCAGGCATAAAGTGGTGTATATATTATATTTGTTTTGATTGGGCTGGATAGGTAGGATATTTCGGTACTTCAGTCTTGATCAAGGGCTCCGTTTCTGCCTATGCGTCTCAGAGCATCTCCGAGAGGAAGCGATTATATGGGAGAGATAACAAGAGACCAGGATTCACGGGCGGGGTCACTAGAGTCCTTTCCAGATAGAACACTCCGACGCCGGCAGAGACTCCTCCAAAAAGTTCTAGCCCCTCAGCCTTCATATCAGACACCGGGGCATACATATCACGTTACCAGTTCGCAAGCCACCGCCAAGCCTCATCGCCCCACTTCTCTCTGGTACTTTCGACCCTGTGATAGAACAAATGGAATGGGAGGTGGCAAATTCACGGATTCTAGCATTTACTTAAGCGACAGGGGAAACCACGAAAAAAATTCAAGGTTTGGATGACAATACAATAAAATACTCATGCATTGTTAAATATATTTTCTGAATTTAAACATGCGTTACTTTCAATTTCACAATAAATGTACATTTCAATTGTGCAAAGGAAAGTTTATTACTTTATCTGTATTTTTATGTTGATTGATGGAGTAAACATCATTTTATATTATGCTGTTAATTGCAAATCGTAAGCTTATATTTTAATTTTAATACTGTTTAAAGCCTATTTTAACCATAGAAGCATCACAGGCCGTGGACATCGATGATACATGAGATAAAATGATTAATTGGGATTTTTTTTAAGGAAGGAAGCATTCCAAGCCTAAGTGTAGGGTACCTCTCCGGCATTTACACATTTATGAGGACTTACGAAAACTTGGAAAAAATATCTCAGTCAAGGAGGACGGTCTTGGTGGAAATCGAACCCCAGATGTCATGTGTCCGCGCCTTAACCACCAACTCGGCCACCCGTTGCGGTGGATTTTGAAATGAATATATACAACAACAAACAAAATATCATCTTATTTGTTATTTTATAATTCACATAAGAAATTGCATGTTTTAAATCAGAGAATAATGTTCACTTTCCAGATAATTTTCTCAAAAGAATTTCTTTCTTCCACCAAAGTTCTTATTTGCTGTGCACCATACAAAACACCTAGCTATTTCTTTTTGGCATCTTTTGCAACAATCTAGCCTCTCTTGTAGCATGCTTGCTTTTTAATTGGCATGTTTGAACTGTAGAACACGCCGGCTTATAATATAGCGACCTCGATGTTTACAGATTTTATTAATAATAATAAACTTTGTTTCTGATTCATTTACATACCTTTTATTAGTCTTTTTTTTTTTTTAAAGGAATAGTTCGCTGCAAAGAGTATTCCAAACCGAAGTTTGTTTGGTGGGTCCTTTTTTTTTTTTTTTTTTTTTTTTTTTTAATACATCGGTATCATAAGGTTCTTAAAACTTACAAGTGTTTCCTTTTGATTGGTAGGGTTGTATATTTTTGGCTTATGTCTTTGTTTTTAATTCAGATTTTGCAGCATTTCTGCCAAAAGAATTCATTTCCTAGACGCACTTAGTGCATCATTTCAAGTGTGATTATTTTATTTTCTCATGCAGTAAGATAATACCAACTTCTTATTGGTAATTGTTTAGTTTTTTTTTTTTTGTTCTTCTTTCTTTAGCACTATTTTATACTTTAATATTGTTTTAGCTGAAGTATAAGGAGATAAAGAGCAACCACAGATGTTTATAGAGAACAATCGAGCTGTATGGTTAAATTCGAGTGGGTTTAACATTTATTTGCTGAAAAAAATTACCCCAAAAATATATTTTTGGCAATTTTATTGCTGGAGTGTCTCGTAAGAGCAAATCTCTGGGTTTAGGTCTCCAACAGTGGAATTATCCACGTAATGAGATACGAATGTAGCTTGCCGTATCGTGCATCAAGTTGCAAGCTAATCTCATATTACTCTGACCAGTTCATATGAGGCAAACCGGAAAGGCTTAAAAGGGTCAACACCCTTCTCTTTAAATGGAATGACAGAAAAAAAAAAAAACGATTAAAGAATGCGAGCGTTAAAAGGGACTGGAGGTGGACTGAGGATGGCACGAATTGCTTTTTGGCCGAGTCCAAGCAGGCACAGGAAGGCGAAACAAGATATAATAGAGAGTAATGGGATGAACGCCGGAAGATAACGAACGCGTTCTAAAGACATGCATACAGAGAATTCTACACTCTCATGTCCTAGAGGTCAGAACGGAGTGTTTAAATTGACGAGACCAACAACTTCATACAGGATATTCATCGCCACATTTGGTCCCTAATTCTTCTGTCGGTCCTGGTGGTAACCATACTTGCCTCCTAAACCCAAGATTGCGGGTTCGATCCCGGCTAGGACCGATGGACTTTTTTCTGGCTTAATAAGTATGACTTCTTTCTGAAGGGAAGTAAAGCCGTGTGTCCCGTGTCGCACATTTACGACACAAAAAAGAATCTCAAGTGTTTTCGATGATGCAAATTTTTTTCAAAGATTTTCAAATGTGCTTCAATAATTTTATTTTACTTTATTTATTTATTTTTGACAATTTAATGGTTTTTTGACCCAAAATGTGCTGCCATTGCCGATTTCTCTATCTGTTTGTAACAGATATTTCTGAAATGTTCTTTGGTACAGGTTTCCAAATTTCTTTTCGTTTTTCCAATATATACCTGATCACAGCCTTTACAATTGATCTGAAACATACCCGACTTCTTGTTAGAAGATAGATAATATTTACAGAATGGTTGAATTAATTTTTATACAATAGACATTTTGAGGAGCCAACTTATAGTTTGATTTTTTAAAATTTAATGAATACGCTAGGAGTTTTTAAAATTTAATGAATACGCTAGGATGGTATGTAAATTTTTTCAATTGCATGTCTTCTTTTATTTGTGATATGAAACTTTTGTCTATGATGTCTTTATTTCTTTTAAACTTTTTAATGGTCGTAGAGGTCAGAAGAGAGTTGTTTAAATTGACGAGACGAACAACTTCAACTGCATTTTCATCGCCATATTTGGCCCGTAATTCTTCTGTCGGTCCTGGTGGTGTAGTGCTAACCATACTTGCATCGTGAACCCAAGATCACTGGTTCGATCCCGGCCAGGATCGATGGATTTTTTCGGGCGTAAAAATCCTTCGGAAGGGAAGTAAAGCCGCGAATCCCGTGTCGTATATTTACGGCAAGAAAAAGAACCTCAAGCCTGAAAGAAGAGGCCTGTGAGCAAAATTTGTCAGCCGTTTCACGCCTTGATTTGAGTGGGACGCTGATGACCTGAGATGTCAAAGAGCGTCCGTAAGTAACCACGTCTTCTTGCTAAGGGAGGTAATCTTTCTTGCCCAACTTTTGGTACTTACCCTTGCTTTCCTTGTCTTATACCATCGTCTTTCTTTACGTACTGTCTGCCCAATTTCTTCAGGAAAGATATAAAGTAAGGAAGAAAATGCTGATACGAACATAGTGTCAGAAGTGATGTGGAACGTATTTCTTCTTCAAGTGCTGATGGTACGAACAGATGCCTACTGCATCTTGCTCTCATTAAAAAGACTCGGACGTAGAGGCGTGAGTTGGAAACTCGTCTTCAAGCTGAGTAGGAGGTTTTGCCCTTTATTGGCCAAGTGACAAATACCGGCTCCGCAACAGCGCTTTCTCCGGAGGCATGATGACTGCCATACACGGCTTGCCACACCTAGACCACTGCCAACGAAGTATCTAATGTCACCCTGCTGAGCATGAGGGTTGGCGTAATGCGATCCCAGCAGAAACGGGAGCTTCGCTTCCGCAACACATTCCTCAAATGTTCGACTTGAAACAGTGCCTGAACAGCACGGATGCATTTGTCGCACTGGGGTTCTCAGACGCAAATAGACTTGCTTGTCTCATAGCTAACATTGGTAGTGGGTTGAATATTATTCAATTGAGGACTAGTTGATCATAAATGAATGCGTTATCCTACAGTGCGTAAGCCAGTTTAACCTATTCGAAAATGTTCTGTTTTTTATTTGAAAGCATTACTTCTTGATTAATGGACGTTTAGTATATTTTCTGCAACAATATGATTGGAAACTTGACGTTATTGCGCTGCTGGGTTCTATTCCACAAAAACTCGTTGTGATACATTACAAGTGTCTAATAACTGTTAGTAGAATTGTGTTTCACAAAGATTTCTTCTATACTTTTAATGTACTGCTCCATTCTGACAACTGTACAAGCGACGCTTCATTGTTTTTGTTCCACAGATGTAATATTATGCTGTTGTAATTTGATTTCTCTACACATTGTAGAAATATTGCTAATTTTAACACATTTAGGACTGTAGACGGCATACAACGTTTAAGTCTCCTTTCATGCTATGGGCCGTGGATGGCGCGCGACCTTTAATGCCACAATTGAAATGATTCCATTTATATTTCGCGCCCAGGCGTTAGTATGATTTAGTTGGTGGTGTTTCTTATAGATGGAAGTAGATTTGACATTCTTCTTCCATATAAACGTTTACCACGTGATAGGGTGTCTGGTTTATCCCTCGTGTTCATAAAATAAATATCTCAGCCTCGCTTCTCGTCAATCGGTGATGCGATGTCGAGGGATATCTTAGTTCAAAAGGGATCGAGGGATTTATTTGGCAAAATTGTATTTACCTGATTATTTCAACACCTTATGAAAAACTGTCGCTTCTGAAATTGGGTATATTTGAATTTTGAATGAAAATTGAAGATTGGGAAAATTTCAATTCAGAATTCCATTCTAAAAATGATGGCAAATTCATTCGAATTTGCTTCTCACTGCCGCATTTTAAAGCGTTTTTCCCCCCTTGGTCAGCAATATAAAAACAAAAAAGAGAAATAGGTTGTATGCTTATAAAATTAGATATGCGTAGCATGAAGAATGCTTGCTGTGATTATTCTGTCACTAAACACGTGTTGTCGTTGTTTAATGGAAATGTGTAAAAGAAGGGGGAACATAGAAGAAATAAATTACTAGTTTTCTAGTAATTTCATGCAGAATGTGGGATTTAATGTAGTACATTACTAAGTTTTGTTCTTACGGATGCATTAATAATAATAATAATAATAATAATAATAATATATTGTATGTATGTAGTATTCTGCTCAAGGGCAGGTTCACTGCCACGACTGGCCGAGGTCATGTGAGCGGGAGGTCTGCGGTTCGAATCCCGCCAGGACCGTCCTCCCTGACAGGCTTTTTCCAGGTTTTCCTCAGTTTCATAAATGGCAAATGCTGGGGAGGTACCCTAAACTTAGGCCTGGAACGTTTCCTTTCCCAATATATCATTTCATCTCATGTATCATAACTGTCCATCGCCTATGGTGCCTCAGTAGTAAAAACGGGCGTTAAACACAATACTATTGAAAGACAGGTTCGTCCCTGAATCGCCATTAACATAATAATACCTATCGCAGTTTACTAGACATTGTTTGTTTATTTGTGGACGCTCTTTAACATCCCAGGTCATCAGCGTCCCATTCAATTCAGGGCGTGAAACGGCCGACAAATTTTGCTCAGAGGCCTCTTCTTTCAGGCTTGAGGTTCTTTATCGTGCCGTAAATGTACCCACGGTTTCACCTCCCTTCCGAAGGAAACCATACTTAGAATTTTTTATGCCCGAAAAAACCAATCGGTCCTGGCCGGGTTTGAATCCGCGATCTTGAGTTTAGGACGCAAGTATGGTTACCATTACACCACCAGGACCGGGAGAGAGATTTGATTGCAATGAACAACAAAAATAATCTAGAAGACGACGAAGGGACTTTTGAAATAGTAGAAGGGTTTTTACAGCATATGAAAGGGATATTTCACTGACGGAACATCGCAACACTGTGTCAATGTTAAATTTGTGTCAGCACTTCTGTGTAGTGTTTGTGTCATGGGTTTCTAGCCATATTACAGAAGAAGGAATTTTAGACAATGTCTACAATGCCTTTTCAGGTAATGAATTAATTCCTGATTTGAATTCTGACAGCAGTGACAGTCAAATTCCTGTTTCCCGAACCCGGCAGGCCAGAAGAACAATGTTAGGTTGCTAATACACATATTTGCTATTGTCCAAATATTCCACCTTTTACTCCAATTCAAGTTAAATATTCGAATAGAAAATGAAAGTGAAATCATGGATTACGTAAATGTTCTCATGAACAATATTTTTTTCTTCTTCTTCTTTTGGATAGGTATGCGAACGGGCAAATCTGTGCGCGACTCAAGTGATAAGTGCGGGGCCGCGGCCTGTCACAAAATTTTCAATCATGCACATCGAATCTATACTGAAATCGATACTGCCACGTAGCCGCAAGCATGAAATATATGATGATCTTCTCAGAGATTACAAGGTTACACTTGAATATTGACAGATGCAAAATAAAATATTAATCCATTCTCTACATCCAAAAATACAAATTTATTACTAGGGAATTGAACTGGTAGTTACATAACTTGTAACTAATGCAACAGTTGTAAACTATTTTGGGGATTGATTTTTGGTTTAGTTTATTTATTGACACTATTTAACCTCTCAGGTGATCAGCGTCCCATTAAATTCAGGACGTGAAACGGCCGATCAATTTTGCTCAGAGGCCTTCAGCCCCTTTTTCGTGCCGTAAATCTACGACTATTTTGCGGAACAGAAGAGCTTTTACTAATAACTAATAATGTAATAGGCCATGCATTTCTTGAATAGGTTCCTGAACATTTCAATCCAAGCGCGGATTAATATTCCCCCCTTAAATTATTTTGCTCTCGCGACCAGTCAACTAACTTCCCTCGGATAATGTTTACTTGCTGTTTTACACTTTTAAAAGAATACCACATTACAAGCAACCACACCATACATGAAATATAGTGAATGGTTTGTTGGTCATTATTCCTTTGGGCCTGCACTGCACTTGCGCTGTGTGCCTTAGAACTTCTATTTAGTATTTGATGTAAGTACATCCGGGATATACCGCCATGGGGGCCGAGGTCGTTAAGGCGCAGACTTGTGAGCGGGAGATCTAGGGTTAGATTCCCACCAGGACCGTTCTCCCTGACTTATGGTTTTTTTTTTTCTCCCAGTTTTTCCTCAATCCTCATAAATGGCAAATGCCGAGGAGGTACCCTAAACTTTGATCTGGAACGCTTCCTTCCTCATAAAAAAAGTCCTTTCTCAGTTTATTATTTCAATCTCATGTACCATCGCCTGTGGTGCCCCAGTAGTAAAAACGGACGTTAAACACTATTCAATAACAAACCTCTGGGATATGTAAACGGTTGAATTTTCCTGTTCTATAGAACGATGCCAACAACGTAAAAATAAATAGAATAGACAAATTTAACCAGCACTTCTTTAAGTAAATTTTATTTCGTGTTCTGTGTGAAGCTTGCGAATTTTCTTGCCTTAATTATAACATTAAGAAGCTGTAGATTATGAATACTACAAAGACACGAGAATGTCATTAAGGCTGCGCGGATAATAGTCTTCTTGCATACCTTTCCACAAAAACAATAGCAAAACGCCGTTTACAATATTTATCGGACTTAACACATGAAGAAACAAAAATGTTTATTGATTTATAAATTTTGTTTTTGCTGGAGGAAAATCAATATTCTCTATTATAAAAGTATGAAGGAATGAATTTATTTCTCCCAATTTACATGCAGATATGTTTTTAACATACACGAGTAAATAGAACTAATTTCGTGCAGTTTTCAAAACAAGTAAACATGTTAAAATCAAAGTAAACAATTTACATGTTCTCAATAATGTAAACGCATTACTGTTGGAGTTGCATTTCTTCCGCACCCAATCACAATTAATACCAGGTTGAGTGTGTAATGGGGATATATTTTCACTCCTAAATAGTGCCAATATCAACATTGTTGTTCCCATTTGTCTGTCTACCTTCCATAACCATTTTTGTCTCACCATGTCAATGTATTTTCCAAGTTTCTTAATATTTTCGTCTGATTTTAGTTTTAAAATATTTTGTCTCTTATTTCATTTGGTAAATTTTCGCACTTTCGTAAAAGGAATTGTTCCCCCCAAAACTTGGTTTGCTTACATTCTAAAATACACAATGCCTTGTACTATCTGGTTCTTCACACATCAGACATTTTTCTTTTATATATCCATTTAAACACATTATTCCTGTTCTAAATCATGCCTCATCCTTCCCTCCCTGCCTTATCAAGGCTTCAATGTATCTTTCTCTTCCCCAATCATTTTTAGCGTGCTATATATTTTCAAATAATTTTCCCATTCTTTCCCCTTCATACCATATTGATCCCATGCCCATTTCTTGTAGAATATTTTGAATTTTATTTTTCCAAGTTTCTCTATCCTTAATTTTTCCTTGAGCTACTAAACACGATTGAGGATATTCTTCCCTTCTAGTCTCCCTACTCTATATCAATATTTCAGTACTCTTTCTATTGCCTTGCTTTTATAGCCCAATCTTTATAGCTCCATTGGAGCAACCTTGTTAGGTGAAGATCTATGTAAGCCTAGGACAATTCTACAAAACAATATATTTATCACGTTAATCGCTTTCCATCCTCCATCTGACCTGCAAATTTTTATTGCGATCATTCTGCTCTCTATTATTGAACCATATATTCTCTCTAACCATTTTACTTGCATATTTGATTTTCTATTTACACAAGATCTGAATACACATAGCCATTTTTCCTTCTGCTAACGTTTTTCTTTTTTGGTCGCTCCATTTCCCTTTACTGGACAGTCTTAACACCCAGGTAATCATTTTCTTGTGCCTTCCCGCCACCATTTCTCCCCCCCCCCCCTTTTTTAAGTATGAAACCTTTTTTCATCTCCATAATCTTATTCAGTTTTGTTTATCTTGAGACCCCATTCTCTACAGAATGTCCTTATAGCTTCTAGTGATTGTTTTACTCTTCCACTCGTTAAAGAATCTGTTACCGGATCGTCTGCAAAGTGCACACCCGGTATCTCTGTGTTATTTATGGTTGGCGAATGTACCGATTTCTTCTAGCACATCATCAATAAATAGATTCAAGAGCACTGGGCTTAATTTATAAAGTCCTTTTTTGCTCAGTTTGATCCAAAGTGCTTCCCTAGAAATTGTGTGGAAAGCGTTTTGTAACTCCAAAAACAACAAATAGAGTCTACCCCTTTTGTCACTAAGATGTTGATCGACTTCTAATTATAAAAATATCGCCAACTGTTCTTTAGCCTTTCTTAAAGTCTGATGAAAGCAGCAGAAGCATTTACCTCATGCCACTGACCCCGAATACTTCAACGCCTGTAAGATGTCTCTTGACCAAAGCTTTGACAGCTCTTTATGAACCAAGATAAACAAATGCATGTGGTGCCAAGGGTACCAGTGCAGGACATAGTATACTTCGGTGACTCCATGTTATTTCTCTTGAGCAGCTGTTAGTACTGTGTAAATACACCCGACTTGTAAGGAGGACTAACGAATTAATCCCCCCCCCCTAAAAAAAAACAATTTCTTGGTTATTACACTAATCAAAGTGCAAATGGAAAATTCTTAATAATTGAAGATAATTATAATTTCTAGTACACAGACTTTGAGTTAATCTGAGAATTTGTGTATATTCATTAATTATTTTAGTTGTCCTTTTTTGAAAAACATAACATCAGATGTTACTCCTCCCTCAAAATGCTTTATTTTCGTACATATCTGTTAATGATTAATTAGTTAAATAGATTTAAATTAACAAGTTTGTAGGGAAAAAAGTTACCAAATAAAAAAGTAATCATAACTGAAGAAAACAATTTTAAAAAAAATTAATTTGAAGCTTGAGAGTAAGTAATACTTTCGCTGCAGCTGGAGGAGAAATGGTATTCATACATGATTTTGTGAAAGGAATAGAACTTTGAATGCAGGAAAATGGGGAAAAAAATAATTCTGAGAAAAATTGGGCTTAAGGTTTTTAGCTAATAATAATAATAATAATAATAATAATAATAATAATAATAATAATAATAATAATAATAAATCTTTAAGAATTGTCCAGCCACGTGACTAACTCTCCTTGCCTTACACGATTGATTTATTTTGTTATGCTAGCAGAGAAGTAAACAATATATATAAACTTAGTAATATCACCAAATTCCAATAAATGCTCCTACAATTTCTAAGAACAGATTCACATATAAAAGCACTAACAGACACATCACAAGAAATTAGAACAAGACTTTAAAAGCAAACTGCTGAGCCAGACAGACAGAAATAGCATTGGAATGTTTACAAACAGAAGGATATGACGAATAGAGAAATGCAGCACTTCTGAATTAACTAACATGAATGCTCACACAACTTAAAATTATCACAAGCAATATCACAAGAGGGTTTGAGATTGCCAATATATTCACGAATTCTAGAAAGCTCAGACCCTCTTGTGATATTTATTAAGACAATTTCACGAATAAAGTAAGAGTTTAAATAAAATTCTCGTCAACTTTGTGAACAATGTTATAATTGTACATTTTACGAGGTACGTCCAGAAAGTAAGCTCCGTTTCAATTTATCTCCGCTGCAGCGCTGCGATCGCAGTTCCGCACATGCGCGGTAGACGCTCTGTATCAAGGATAAGAAACGTGCGCCATTTTGAGATCGCTGTCAGCCACGTACGCTTTGTTGTGTTTGTTTACAATGTCGGTGTTGATTGAAAATCCCGCCGCTTGTGAAATCAGATCTGTGATTCGTTTTCTGAATGCTAGGAAAGTGAAACCAATTGAAATTTATCGGCAAATTTGCGAAGTTTACGGACAAAATGCGATGAGTGATTCAATGGTGAGAAAATGGGTCCGACAGTTCAATGAAGGACGTAGTGAAGTGCACGATGAAGAACGAAGTGGGCGTCCATCTTTGGTTACAGAAGAACTGGTTCACGCGATTGATGACAAGATCCAGGAAAACCGCACGTTTACAATTAGTGCTCTCGCTATGGAATTTCCCCAAATCTCACGATCACTAATTCATGAAATTGTTACCGAAAAACTGAAATTTCGTAAACTTTGCTCACGTTGGGTACCAAAGATTCTTACTGAGCAACACAAAACACAACGGATGGGTAGTGCACTTCAGTTTTTGACCCGTTATGATGAAGGCGGCGAAGAATTTCTGACACAGATAGTCACAGGAGATGAAACTTGGGTTTCTTACGAAGTAAGCGGCAATCAATGGAATGGGGGCACACTTCGTCCCCAGCAAAGGTTAAGCCGAAACAAATCTTGACACCTCGAAAAATGATGTGCACAGTGTTCTGGGACTAGAAAGGCATCTTACTCATTGATTTCTTACCGCGTAGTCAAACAATCAAAGCAGATGTTTATTGCGAGACACTTAGGAAATTGCGCAGCGCAATACAGAATAAGCGCCGAGGATTGCTGTCAAAAGGTGTTGTTTTTCTTCACGACAACGCACGACCACACACTGCAAATGTGACGAAAAACCTCCTACAGGGATTTGGCTGGGACGTGTTTGACCATCCTCCGTACAGCCCTGACCTCGCTCCTAGCGACTTTCATCTGTTCTTACATCTCAAGTCTTTCCTTGGCGGTCAACACTTCAAAAATGACGAAGAGTTGAAAGAAAATGTTTCCAACTGGTTGAAGAACACAGGCGGCAAACTTCTATGAAGAAGGTATACAAAAACTTGTGCCACGCTATGACAAATGCCTGCAAAATTTCGGCAGTTATGTGGAAAAGTAGTTTAAGAGTTGTAGAATTTTGTGCAATAAATACTTTTTCTGTGTCTGTACACAATTTAATTCTATTACCAAACGGAACTTACTTTCTGGACGTACCTCGTATTAGGAATACATAACTTTTTCAAGCCATCTAGCACCAAAAGAATGTCGATTGTCAGTAATGCCTATAGAGAACAGCCAAATACGGGTTTGTTAGTATTTCAGGAATAGAATAAATTGAAATTCGCGCACAGTATATTAACAATTGTATAAATTGTTATACTTATCAACACCAATCAATTCAGAAATTTCGTTCTTAATGAAAGAGACGAAAGTCGGCTATTACAATCGCTACCGTTCGACTTACTAATACCAACAGAGAAAACGTTTTACCATTCTGAACAACGTTTAAAATTTACGGTTGCTTAGGAAGATATTGTTAAATAATTGATAAACTGATTTCAAACTGTTTGACTGAATACGCAAAAACAGTTGCTTGAGTGAATACACATCAAGTTAGTTAAATGTGCAATTACTGAAAACACAGAAATGTGATCAGTGATGCGTGCTCGGGTATTATATAGTGGAGGTATACGGTTGGCTGCATTGACCACAATGCAAGGCTGCACGTCAAGTGATAAAACGGACTTAATATTTTTTTTCGATAATTTCGCTGCTGTATCCAGCTGTGATTGGTTAAAAGTTTCATTGGTCCATTTTAAGATGACTTTACATGTGAAATAGTCAATATTAATATATTTTAAACGATTATTAAAGTATTTAAATAGAAACTGACATTTAAAGGGCAGGCATTTAAAAATGGCGAGCAAATCAATTGTTAGAAGAGGCGTATATAGGTTAAACTTTCGGGAACGTTTCTTTACGCTTTATGACATACCTTGATGTTTCCTTATCAGCATTGACATCGTCACACAAAGAAGAAATCAATATATCTTAAATGGAATACCTTAAAATATTTTGAAGATATTCTCATCTGAAGTAACTACATAGCACATCTAACGCGATGTACGCACCTACTTGTGTTTCATACATACAGCGTAATCTCGTAGTTCGAGAAGATAAAGTAATATAAATGAACCATTACATCTGTCAAACGATATTGAAAGTGTTTTTTTTTTTTTTTTTGAATAGTGTTTAACGTCCGTTTTTACTGCTGAGGCACCATAGGCGGTGGACACTGATGATATATGAGATGAAATGATCAATTGGGGAAGGATATTTTTATTTTAGGAAGGAAACGTTCCAGCAAAGTTTAGGGTACCTCCCCGGCATTTGCCATTTATGAGGACTGGGGAAAACCTGGAAAAAATCTCAGTCAGGAGGACGATCCTGGCGGGATTCGAACCCCAGACTTCCCACTCACGAGTCCGCGCCTTAACGACCCCGGACACCCATGGCGGTGGTATTGAAAGGCGAAAAAACTCTTACTTCTGGAGGAAATGCTAACAGCAAATAGCCCGAAGGCATTAATATTATTGAAAAAAATGTAGTTCACAATGACATTTCATTGAATTCAAAGAAATTAAATGCATTGTATATCATTTTGAAATACTGGAAATAGGATTTAGCAATAGTATGCTATTGAGATTCGCTTAGAGAAGCCCCCAAATTTTACTGTTCTAAATTTTTTAATGTTAATTTTCAATAAGTGGCAGAAATATAGCTTAGCGTAATTAAATCTGATGCTTGTATTCAGTTTAAAGGCGAAATTGTAATGTTCATACAACATTAATTGAGAAATGTGTCAATAAGTTGTTACAAAAATAGTTTTTGCATTTTAAAGTCCTATTCCGGATCCGTGGACACTCGCCGGTGCTTCATGACGATGTGGCCTGTAACATCCAACGCGACACGACACAGAAGCACCTAGCGTAGAATTATAATGCACCCTTTTCTGAAGTGGTGCTGGAATGTAAACTTTTTAAGTACTAAATGTTGGCTGGCATCTACATTATCACAAGTATATTGAAAATTAAAATCTCAGGACTTAACAGTCTACATGTTTGCTGTTTTCATAGTTTGTATTTCGGTTATTCACGTGCAAAGCACTCTGCCAATACTTTTCATTTTATCTCATAGGAGGTGTTAGAAATGCTATCCTCGATGATTGTTGTTGATTTGTTTTATTTACGGAGGCTCTTTAACGTCTCAGATCATCAGCGTCCCATTCAATACCGGGGGTGAAATTTTGCTCAGAGGCCTCTTCTTTCAGGCTTGAGGTTCTTTATCGTGCCGTAAATGTACGACACGGGACTAACGGCTTTACCTCTCTTACGAAGGAAGCGATACTTAGGATTTTTACTCCCGAAAAAATCCATCGATCCTGGCCGGGTTCGAACCCGCGATCTTGGTTGTAGAAGGTGGTGTGGTTACCACTACACCACCAGGACCGACATCCTCGATGAGGTATGTAGCGCCGGATTTGGTCTTTTAATTCGTTCAGTGCATGGGAGTTGTTTGCATATTTACACTTAGTCTTTAGAACTATCTCGCAAAATATGCAACCATTATCAGTAATCATCCTGTTATCAAACTTGCTTTTCTTGCATGTGAGCAGTCCTTGGATCCTGTTTGAAACAACAACTACAATAATGATTATAATATTATTATTATTAATAATAATAATAATAATAATACATGTGAAATACTCCATCCCAATATACCGCCACGGGTGGCCGAGGTCGTTAAGGCACGGACTCGTGAGCGAGAGGTCTGCGGTTCGAATCCCGCCAGGACCGTCCTCCCTGACTGGGTTTTTTTTCCAGGTTTTCCTCAGTCTTCATAACTGGCAAATGCCGGGGAGGTACCTAAACTTAGGCCTGGAACGCTTCCTACCTTAAAAAAAAAAAATCCTTTCCCAAATTATCATTTCATTTCATGTATCATCAGTGTCCACCGCCTGTGGTGCCTCAGTAGTAAAAACGGGCGTTAAACACTACTCAAAAAAAAAAAATCCATCCCAATACTTTGTTTCCTATATCAGGACGTGTATTGCAAACTCTTACCTTTATTTCTAAATTACCAAATTACATTCTTACATTATTATTTTCCAGATAATACTTATGCCTAGGTTACGATTAGAAATTTACAAAAATTAAAAAATATAAAATTTGATAAATAACAAAATTGCATTCCCTTCAGCTACTTCCTAATTACTAAAAACCGGCAATATTCGAGTAACTGGAAACCAGCTACTACTTTCACTTAATCTTTAACTCTAAATTAATAAACTATTATTCACCGGTATCCGGTAGAAACTGTTCTGGTGACCAGTACATTTCTTACACACTTTTACTTTACTACTTGTATGTACCTGTTTCAAACAATCACTTACTCTCTTCTTCCGTTAATTCTTGGAAAAACTGGTTCAGAGGTAAGTGGACCAGTTTGATTTGATTGGGCATCCGTCCCTGAGTCCTATAACTTCAGCCAGTTGCACTTGTTCCATTTGGACGGCACCTAGAAGAGAAACCCTACCCTTTATTAAGGCTGGGAGCATTTGCATTGTACACATGCGCCTTTCCCTTTCGGCTAGACTACCAGTACCACTGGTCAGGCGGCGGTGCCTAGCATAGACCTCATTATACCGGTGAGTTACCCAAGCACATTTAGTTCAAACCCCCCCCCCCCCCCCCGCAGCAAGCAGCTCTTAAAGAATTAGCCTCTGCGATTGCCTAAGGCACTCCTGCATGTGGCGCACTGCCGCCACAGGGTACTCATTTTCCGAGAGAATAGTTTAGTACTTCAGCCTTGCTCAAGAGCTGGCCATTGAACATTAGCTCCCAGTGGGGGAACCTCCGGGAGGAAGGGGTGTAGGAGACACCAGGGCAGAGCGGTGAAATGCGCAAGTAGATAGGATCCCAAATGTTTGCAGATTGAACGCTCTGACCCAGCGCGGCCCCCGCTCCAAGAGGTTTGAGCCGCTCAGAATGGACACTCGTGCCAAAAATTTTTCCAAAACGTGAGCCAATCACACCACACAGGCAATCTCGCCCGGCCCTTTCGATCGTGCAACAGGACGAACGGAATGCATTTATTGAAAGCGCTAAGAATAATACAAACTACAAGGGGTCTCCACCTATCTGGCCCAGGCTATTTTAGGTGTACATCCTTGCGATTACAAAAATTATAATACACTGATGATTTTTTACTAATCCTTTATCTAAACTCTAAATAATTAAACACAGTACAAAATTTCCACCTAGATTGCATCAAACCCCTGTTCCCGGTTCATCAGCAGTAGCCTACTGCAATTCCAGGGGAGTAAATTGAAATACTTCAATTACTGTCCTTTACTATTATTTTATCAGCAAGCTACAGTCTCAACAAACTACTAATGTCTCAAATGCCAACTGTAATGCTACATGTATTCACTTTCTAGAGCAATTTCCTATATCCCAAGCTCAATAATTTATAAATTTAATATAATTTCACTCCCAACCGTTCCCAGACCAATGACATTTTTCATAATCATGCAGATATTCTTTATCATGTAAAATTTATCTAAATTGCATATCTGTCAACTGACTTTCCATTTCATTTTTACCTTCCATAAATCCCCCCCCCCCCTAATTTGGGTATCTGCTCATGGTCTTCAAAGATATTTCTCAATACAATTCCTTTATTCCTCACTAACCATTTCTTACAAATTAAACTTTCCCTCCAAACATTTTGGCTTTACATTGGAAGATAATATGACTTTTATCTGCCTTCTCCACGCAGATGGGACACATTCCTGGAATAACATCTCCCCTCATTTCTCTTAATTTCCAAACACCTAATTGAAACCTTGCTATTCCTTCTCTTTCATTTTCCTTACAAATTAACATATACCTCTCCTTTTCTGGGTCATCTTTTAATTCCATATAATATGCTAGTGAGCTTTTCTCCCTAATCTGGGCAAATAAAACTTGTCTATCCACATCTTCCATTCTTAATCTCGCAACCTCTTCTAAAATGTGCAATTTTAATCCGAAAATCTCCGTTAAAATGATATGAAATGGGAAAATTCTGGGGAAACTACGGGGGAAAAAAAATGCAATGCCAAAAATGGAATTTGAACGCGAATACCAGTCCCAAGCTTTGCTGTCTGAGGGACCCGTTCTGTTTGTGACGGGCTACACAGCATTTCGTATTAAATCGCCTCGCCGGGGGTTGGACCAAGTCTTCATTCACACATAGTGTAAACTGTAATGGTTTTATAAACTGCACTCTATAATTGAACAACCAGGAATGTATTCAAATACGCTTTACAAATAAACACACGTTGCTGAGCTGTCGAGTGCCTCATCCTGTTCGAACAGCACACAGAACATAACTGATCGTGATATTATCAGTTATCGTCACTGGTTCAAGGCTGCGGCAAATTCCGTTTCGTCATCGACATTGCCTTTCGCTTAGCCTGTCCTCTCCGCCTCCCGAGACGCGAAAAATAGTTTGCAAGATTGCAGATAGAAATATGTAAATGACATCTGGGAGATGATAAAGTACGTTTCCTATTTTCTTTTCTCATAAACAAGTCTTTTCAGTGGTAGGTTATCTCGATCACCTTGATATGTTTTCTTCCAGCTTTGCTTTATAAATTTGTTGTGCAATAATTTTTTATTACTGAGATGTTATACCATAAATTTTCATTTATGTAAACAGACACTCATCTAAATAATTTCCAAGTTTACCAAAGTGCAACCATGAAGTGAAAGTGTGTGGCAAATTCTTAACTATGCAAGATAGTTGTATCTGGGATTTTATAAGTCTACAGACAAATTGAGCAAGATTTGCTATCATGTTGTGAAGATTTAGTCATGTTTTCAGATTTGTAAACAAAAAACAATAATTTGATATTTACAGAACAAACTAAAGTAATTCTTCCAGTGCCCCAAAATTATTATTATTATTACGTAAAAATACCTACACCCACAATATTTAAAATCCAGCATGGAATGAAAACTAAACATATTCTGCTTCTTCCAGACAAATGATTATTTTTTTTTATAAAATTGCACCTAAAACTCACCATTTTTATGTTTTTTCTAAAATTAAATCAAATGAATTTAGCTAGTTATGAATGGCCGAGGTCATTAAAGCGGTCTCGTGATCAGGAAGTCTGGCGTTCGATTCCCTTCAGGACCGTCCTCCCTGACAGATTTTTCCAGGGGGGTTCCTCTAGTCCTCATAAATGACAAATACCGTGGAGATACCCCAAACTTAGGCCTGAAACGCTTCCTTAAAATTAAAAAAAAAATCCTTTCCCAATTTATCGTTTCATCTCCTGTATCATCAGTGTTCACCGACTGTGATGCCTCAGTAGTTAAAACGGGCAAAAAAAAAATATATATATATATATATTTTTTTAAGGATTGACTTAACGGTTTTTTAAAATTAAAATAATTAAAAAACATATGAAAAATGACTACAACCCTCTCTAGACTGAAGTTCAAATTATACTACTTAGTTGACGATCCCAATATATTGAACTGAACATTCAGGGTAAGAACTTTTCGGTACCGCATCCGCTTTCAAGGGATAGCTGTTCGTTCCTACTAAGGGGGCACGGTAAAATGAAGGAGATGACCAGGGTAAGACACGGATCCCTAACATTGTTTGCAGATAGAGCACCCGGACATTGGCTGATCTTTTCCTCCAAAGAATTCGAGACTCTCAGATTGGAAACTTCTACGCAAAATGCCGGGGGAGAAACCATTCCAAAGCATGCGTCCTAACGCACATAGTACCAACCCACCTTTCGACCCTGCAAAAAGCCAATGAATGATATATAAAATAGAACGGAAAATGTTAAGGAAAGATTCATCCCAACATTTGCCCAAGCCGCCCAAGAAAACCCGAAAAAAAACAAGGTTACGATGACCAGCCCCAAGGAACCTCCCTTCCGCCACGGGTGGCCGAGGCCGTTAAGGCGCGGACTCTGAGCGAGAGGTCTGGGGTTCGAATCCCGCCAGGACCGTCCTCCCTGACTGAGGTTTTTCCAGGTTTTCCTCATTCCTCATAAATGGCAAATGCCGGGGAGGTACCCTAAACTTAGGCCTGGAACGTTTCTTTCCTTAAAAAACCTTCCCCAATTTTCATTTCATGTATCATTAGTGTCACCGTGTGTGGTGCCTCAGTAGTTAGAATGGGCGTTAATCACTATTAAAAATATTGGGAAAAAATTGTACTAGTTTATCATACACAATCAGTTATGTGTTTGTAAGAGTGTTAAGTAATTAAGAAATATTCTGTGCCTTCCTTCCTTTCTATTATAATAAATACCGTTATTTATTAAAAACTATTACCCTCTGATACTCTTTCTCAGGTTATATCCCTCATTTTCTAGATGGTACAAGGATATAAACTTTTTTGCACCGAATATGCTGAATAGCGGAGTCGCTATTTTACGAAGCATTGGTGGAATCTGATTTGAAAGCGGCTTTTAGTCATAATGGGTATAGCCAACTTATTTACTGCAGAATTTTGTTTTGTAATAAGTCAGAAAAAAATCACTTAGGTTATCATTGAGGACCACACAAACTCATTAAGTAAAAGCCGATATAAATCTTGCGACGCGCCATCTAAGGCCGCGCCCTTCAGTTAATTACTGTTACAACCTTACTGGGCCGTTACGTCACTCCTTGTGGTCGCCGACGAGGACGACTTAATTTCCGAAAATATACCCGTTAATCATCGACTTAAAGGAAATGCTTCACCACAGATTCGACGGCGTTCTCGGTAAAATCACTGTCACGTTGTAAAATACATTTTGTTTTAAAAATGTTTTTGTCATGAATAGCACGAATGGTAGCAACAATGCAGTGCGCAATTAGTAACAAAAGACTGTTCACATTAAAACAAAAGACTGTTCACATAATAACAAAAGACTACTATGCTGTGAAATGAAAATGTGAGCGTTATCCTTAAAAGACGAAGAGCTTTTGAAATATATTTCCGTCAGGTTTTATTTCATTCCTTGAAGCTTGTTCCGTTTCTAGCTGCTCAACAGATAAAAACAAAGATGTAACATTTTCAAGATAGCTCTGCCACTAGCAATTTTGGTTTATCCTATCTTACATGCTACACACAGTTACAATTTACATCGATTGCAAAAGCAAAGTATTACCAGTAAAAGACCAGGGAAAAAGAGAAATGTGTAAGCACAATGCTGATGACTTAAGAACAACGAAAACGTTGATAAAATTTGTATTTTGAGCATATCTTATGAATTGCTAAGCCATGGTTCATCATAATTTTTCGAAATAAGCTTAAATTATTAATGTGATAGTGAATGTTCTTTTGAGACATATTTCGTTAGGTCATAAGTCGTAGCTACTGGAGCAGTGGCGGCTCACGGCAGCCTAAACCCGAGTACATAACTTTACTACAACTACTGCTGAATATTGTTGCATCTTGGAGATTAACAATATTTGGTGAAAAGTATTGTAGCGCTGGGACACTGAGCTTTGAAAATGACGGTTGGGAAAGAGTATAGAAGTAAAATTGGAGTGTGTGCATGTGCAAACATAAAGAAGAAGCGTGTTGTTTAACGGCCTTAAGAGCAAATCGAGTTTTTTTTTTTAATTTTAATTTTTTTTTGTTATTATTATTAGTGCTTAACGTCCGTTTTTCATACTCAGGCACCATAGGCAGTGGACACTGATGATATATGAGATGAAATGATAAATTGGGAAAGGATTTTTTTTAAAAAGGAAGGAGGCGTTCCAGGCCTAAGTTTAGGGTACCTTCCCGGCATTTGCAATTTATGAGGACTGAGAAAAAACTGGAAAAAAAAAATAGTCAGGAAGGACGGTCACGACCTCGGCGGTAAGTCGATGGTGGAAGCTTAGAGAGAGCACATTTGCACCTTCGGACCCAAGATGGTCACCATTACGACGGACCTGTCGAGCTTATAGCAACTTTATACACGCTAATAAAGGTGTGATTTAAATTAGAGAAATGTTTATGATTGTATAGCATGTCTTGGCCCATTATTCTCTTGTGTTTTATTTCAGTTTAATTAATCGTGTGCTAGAATTGCGTTAGATTAGGTTGCAGTTACGCCCCTAGTCGTTCCCTTGTTAGTTAAATAAATATGGAAAGTTAGTTTATGCATTGCAGTAGAGTGCCGGCGCGACAATATAAATTGCAAGTCTTTAGAGTCTTAATAACTAGAATTAACACTCATGCGCGCATACTGAACATGCACAGAAAAATAGAGAGAATTTAATAAAAATATCGTAGTAACGCACATATTTAACTTTTTTTTTAAAAAAGATTTTAAAAATGCAAACTTTCAGAGCAGCAGAATTATCGATAAGTATGGAATCTTCAAAATGAAGCCTGTCTCTACAGAAATCATGTATATTTCCTGTTTTGAAATCACAATTTGACGCAAATTAGTGCTTGAAATCTTTAAATATTAGTTTTCCGGTCGCGAAGGAGCTTTGTATAGTGTTAATTTCTCTACATCCAAATAAACCAAAAGGAAATAAAGCAACTGTTTTACGAATTCACACGAAATTTCAATAAAAGCTTACTACCGATTATCGCTGCTGGAGAGTATCTACAGAAAAACATTGTTATTTCAAATCTAATATTGTTTGATATTGAAATAACTACAAGTATTTCCATGTTGAATATAGAGGACTGTGTTGCCATTAATGCACTGATTTGCTGTGATTATCTAATAGTCCTTTAGAGTATTTTATTCAACTTTGTGTCGCAGCAACAGTCAGTGTAAAGTTTGAGACAAACTCACGTAATGGGGGAGGGTGACATTTCAGATGCAAACATATATCTAATGATTCTTATGGGCAAGAGACTCCTCCTGCCGCTTCCTTTTATCTCAGCCGATGTTTACAAGCTTACTGAGGCGTTGGTTTGCACCGCGATTGCAAACCAAGTCCCCTACAAACATTTTTACGCGCGAAAATGCATCAAGCATTATTTATAGAAAATTAAACGTAGAAACGTTTGGGGGTTGCGCAAACCAGCAAGCCACTGCTGCGGAATGATAAGATTCGAGCCCTCAATCTCATGCACAAATATTCGAGGTTAGTAATAAAGTAAGTTCTGTTTTATTTGTAAGTTTTCGCTGCACAATGTGCAGCCGCTAGCGTCTAGGGGCACAGCAACCGCCGCAGCATCAGTTACAAAACTTCGAGTGTGTTAAAGCGTACAGTTACTCGATTTCTGCCTGTAAATATCCACCAATGGATTGCGCCTGTGTATCCACCCAAAAAGTGCGAAAATGACCCGTGAATTCGCAGATGTCGAACGATTACAAATTGTCTGTTGGACAACTGGCGTTGCAATATGTTCCCCATTCATCACTGACTTCGATTTGTTCGGGAAACTACTGGAGGGATTATAAGTAGACTTTGCAAAGACGAAGTGTTGAAACGATTCAACGAGCAAGATTCCAGTTTCTATCGTATGGGTATGACAAATGCTTGAAAAGCTTGTTAGTGTGTGGAAATATAAAATGAACGGTGTTGAAAAAAAACTTTCTTTGCCCATTCAACAACTTTAACTTTTTTTTTACTAATTCTGCAATTGTTATTTATTTTATATACGGACGCTCTTTAACATCTCAGGTCATTAGCATTCCATTCAAAACAGGGCATGAAACGGCCGACAAATTTTGCTCAGAGGCCTCTTTTTTCAGGCTTGGGGTCCTTTATCGTGCCGTAAATGTGCGACACGGGATCCATGGCTTTACTTCCCTTACGAAGGAAGCCATACTTAGGATTTTTACGGCCGAAAAATCTCGATCCTGGCCGCGATCGAACTCGCGATCTTGGGTTTAATAGACAAGTATGATTACCACTACACCTCCAGGACCAACCTCTGCAATCGTGAAAGAGCTGCAGATGCCGAGGAGAAATAACGCGCTTTTAAAAACTACACATCTATTTTTTAACATGTTAATTGGAAAAAGTATGGACATTTACTCCTTAGATTGTCGATCCTGGTAGGTATGGCTTCCTTCGGAAGGGAAGTAAAGCCGTGGGTCCCGTGTCGTACATTTACGGCACGATAAAGAACCTCAAACCTGAAAGAAGAGGCCTCTGAGCAAAATTTGTCGGTAGTTTCACGCCCTGATTAGAATGGGAACGCAAATGACCTGAGATGTTAAAGAGCGTCCTTAAATAAAACAAATAAAAAAAAATCCTTAGATAAGGTATGCGCTTATTTTGTTTAACAGTATCAACAAGTAATACAGAAACGTTTTGAATGGTCTTCCTTAGACAGTACTGTGCAAATTTAAGTATTTTATGCTTTATTTTGTTAGAACTGTTTTTTCACATAAAATTTTCCGTCTGTTGCAATGTTTCACCGGAATTCTCCTAAAGTTTCTCTAAGTATGTACATAAAATATATGAATAGCTATAAACTTACCTTCTTCTTATAAGAATATTCAAAGAAATTATGTTTTAAATATCATTATGATGGAAAAATTTACAAGATACAAAATAAAATAGTAAAGTTAAAATAATTTGCCTTATATTTGGTAATCTTTTAACATTCACTAGAAGATTATTGCATATTTTTATCCTCACTTAATGTATCCCTTTTTGATTAACTAGATTTGATGATGGCAATAGAAAGTATTTTAACGAATATGTATAATGTGTATTATGAATTGGTTATAAATGCTTGTAGCTGTAGACCTGATCACAAATAATGGGCATTATTTCTTTAAGTAATGTTTCAAATGTACCTTATTATTGGTAAACAAAAAATTTTTTTCCCTTCGAGAAATTGTTAAGTTTATAACCAAGGCTAGCTAATATTGCCATAACTATTACCAATAATTTAATGAAAATCTGTATGTGATGTTTAGTAAACTTGATTGTACATACTTATTTTTAGAATTTCCCATTTGAAAGTGAAGGCGTTTTTTTCTTAATGTTTAAATTTCAGTTTGGGCCCTCAGGGTTGTTGAAAATCAAGTTTTTCACTCAGGAGAACCCCCTCTTGCTGTAGTATTGAAAGTATGAGAGAAAAGGAACTTAAAGAAAAATACACTGTATTTCTTAGGGATTGACATTCTCTGGGTATATCACGTCAGATAGATAGTAAGGATTAAATCTGCAGTTTTTCCCCCCTGTAAATTTTTCATGCTTAATGCAGGAAATGACACTCGTGGTAAAGCATTGTTACAGTGAAATGTACAGGAAAAATTGCGGTTGACGAGGAAATGTTTTAAATGTCAAAGATAGCCATGAGCAAGGCAGCTTTCAAACTTTGAGGAAAATTCGAATTCAATTATAATGCAATATAAATTGTGCAACTACAAGAGACCTTTGTAACAAAGTACGAACGGAAAGTGTACTAAAATATTGCAAAGTAGTATCTATAAAGATTCTTTCATATGAAAGTGACACATGGGTCATGAGACAAGAAGATATTACAAGCAAGTGAACTGAAAAATGTCGTATCTAATCACATAAGAAATGAAGACATGTGTTCAGAGCGAACATATCTTTTTTTTTTTTTTTTTTTTTAAATAAATGGAGCAATACAGGAACATCTGGAAATCACATAAAGTCCCCTAATAGCTCTCTATGAGAAGATGTTGTTCCTAACAGAATGTAAATAAATGCGGCGTATCAAACCCTTTTGGTTAAAAATCGTTGGTTTCTTTATTATTTTCTTTTCCATTTAATTTTTTTTTAAAGTTGTTTGCCACAGTATTCCTTGGTCATTTGCTTCACTGGCTAAACCCCAGATCTTTTAAAGAGAATTAATTGTAACACCAGGTAGGAACCTAATGTTTCACTTTATGTATAAACATTTACATTTGTGTAATGTTAGGAAGAAGTTCCTCTGCAAGTTTGCGTCATAGCTATTATATCAATTGTTGTTTTCACCGCATTTACGTTGCACGCTTTGGCCAGGTTTTAAAAATTGGAACAGGAGGGAAAGGAATTTAGAGCCATTCAAGATCTGGACAGAATAATAAGCTGGAACCTGAACTATCTCCGCAAGGCGTGTGGATTGTTTAAATGCTCACTATTGCCGTTTATTTCACATAATATGGTTTCTCCCATTGCGCCTGCCACAACTTTAAAAGGCATAAGAGTTTGTGAGTCAATAGTTTCCTCAATATAGATCCATCTTTTCTCCTTATTTTTTGTCCTAATCTTGTGCAAGCAAAATGAGCATAAGCTCATTATCCACATTCTAGGTAGAGACAGCCTTTACCTGGTTTCTTGAATAAAATATAATTTAGCTTTCGTACCTGCAAGAAACAACGAAAGCAAATCGATTTTTTAAGAGACAAGCACTTCCATAAAATTATTAACAAATGCTAAACCTTATTTTTTTCTCTCGCACACAAGCTGTTAGACTAAGATTTGAAGTAGACAGAAAAATTTTGGCATCAACGCCGGGAATACATCAACGGATCTTCGACGTGATGATGCTCTTTCTCTAAGCTACCGTGTCTGGCCCAACCTTAAATCTTACCCATCAGAGTTTATATAATCTTGAGATAAGTTTGACTCGTTAAAGAGGCTTTTAATAACTAACCACATTGTTAGAATGGTAATCCTGTAATCCTATTTAGGGATGAAGATTTTTAGCATTTTGGAATTAGTTCTGGTAAGCATTTTGATTTCTTCATTTAGTACTTTGGAACTTTTATATTTCTTTCATGTAGCATTTTGAAGGAAACGATAAATGTACTATGTTATTTTTAGCATACATTTATTAAATATATTTTAAAAGGTACACTTACAATTGTATTAACTTGTATTTAATATTAACAGGATACTTAAATTGAAGTTTTCTACAATAATTACATTAAATGTTTTAATAATTTTGAAACAGGATGAAATACATCTACATTGTGTAATTTCTTTGATTCCTTCATATACACAATGCAACTTACATTTAAAAATGTATACAGGTGCGAAAAAACAATGTACAGAAAAGTGTACAGTATAAAGACAATACTAAACTAAGTATTTTGAGGTCAGGAACTTGGGGTCACAATGCAGTAAATAACAGGAAAGGTGCATGATAATAATTATTGAAATCTGACGTTATGAAATATCTTTATGTTCCAGTCAAAATGGAATTTAACTCACACGACAAGTGTGTATGTACTGTCTTAACGTCTGTTCTGGTGGTCTAGAGGTAATCATACTTGTCCTGCTAAACCCAAGACCGCGGGTTCAAACCCGGCCAGAATCGATGGATTTTTTCGGGGCGTAAAAATCCTAAGTATGACTTCCTTCGGAAGGGAAGTAAAGCCGTGGGTCCCGTCGTACATTTACGGCACGAAAAAAAAAACCTCAAGCCTGAAAGAAGAGGCCTCTGACCAAAATTTATCGGCCGTTTCACGCCCTATATTGAATGGGTCGCTGATAACCCGAGATGTTAAAGAGCATCCGTAAATAAACCAAATCCACAATCCACTGTCTCAACAAATGAGTACTGGTACACAACGAGAAAGTATGTGTACCTATATGATTGATGTACTGTGGGGGCCACCGCGCCCGATCCATCTATCACAAAATGTGCTGTTTAGGTGATTTAGAGCTGCAAGTGAAAAAAGTGCGTGGACGGCGTCATTTTGGAACCATAAATTCCGCCTACTTTCAAGACTAACGTTCGGTTTCCGTACCATCCAGTAGACTTCAAACACAAATGCTGCAGTGAACATTAGACACACCTAGCGACAGTGACTAGTATTGTACAAGATACGCTTTGTTTACGTCTGGCATGTCGCAAACAAGTTTCACAATCTGAGATTCTAACATCGCGAATTTAATGTTGACGCATGTAGCGCAGAAAAAAATCTTCTGCGACCCTTTGTTCCTATCCTCAAAATGCTTAGTTTGATACTGCCTTTCTACTCTACAATTTTCTGCAAATTGTGTTTCCCTGCCAAGTATTACATTTGCTCTATTTAGTAAAAACAGTGAGCACATCTCCGCATTATCTTCTGTCATACTTGTTCTCTTATCACATATAATAAATTAAATTTGCTGGAAACATTTTCAGCAGCAGTACTGTTTTGTAAGAGCCCACATATCTTTAGCGAAACTGGAAATTTTTATGGCAGTAGCCAACAAAATTCGTACGTAACCCTCTTCTTTATTATTTTGAATATTTTTATTTTTAACAATTTAAGCATGGAAATACAGAGGGTGCCCAAAAAATGTATACACAGTTCATGCAAAGAAAAAACTGTGTTAATATCACAAAACTGAATTCACACAAACAGAAAATAATGAGCACTAATCATTTAGACTTTTACAGTTAACAACAATTGCTCAAAATGCCCACCATCGGCGTCGATACACTTCTGAGTACGTTGAACTACTGATTGAGCAACGTTTGCCAGTGTCCTCAGCGATTGCAGCACATGCCGTTTCAATTTCTTCCCGAAGTGCTGTCAGTGTAGCTGGTTTTCTGCGGTATACAACATCCTTAAAGAGTTCCCCATAAGTAGAAGTCCAATGGCGGTTCTGTTATGTACACACGTCTCCAATGCCTTTGAACTTCTAACAACATTCTCGGTTTTCAAAATCGCTTTCCGCTGTTCAAACAATACCCTTGGGTCCATTCTGTTGTAGCAACGCTATCATAATATGAGTCACATCTGTTTACAGAACATCATACGATAATCTTGGCTTCATCTGTTCATTGTTGATTTACCTGTCACGTCACAACGTTATCATAATGCATCTGTTTACAGAGCATCGTACTCATCATTACCGTTGTTTCTCGATCCAACTTTGAAATATATGAAATATATATCTACTGTAAAAGTGTGTATAATTTTTTGGCACCTTCGGTATATAATATCTTCAATGAACTTATTTATTTCAATACGTTGGGGAAATGATATATTTCCTTTGCTTGCAGAAAAAATAGTGAATACCTGTCAGGCAGTTTGGAAAAACATATTTGTAGAATTTTGTACATTTTCTACCTGAAATTAATCGCCTCCTGAACAAATGTCTGGCCCATTTTCTCGGAAAAGAATAGCACAGCCACTAAGCATTCTCAATCATTGTCACCGAATAAAGGTTCAATTAAAGGAAGAAAGGTAGCTAAAGAGTAATGAGGGTTTTGCCTAACTCAACTTTTGTTAATTGTTGTGGGAGCGAGGGTTATTTTACTTCTTGGAAACCAGTTAGTGTATCATATGAATGCTTTTTCTTTTTTGCATATCCCATTTTTAGTGAACATTTCATTTTATAGCGTATTCAGAACAGCTTATGTGTCTTTTTAGATGATGAAAAAGCAATATGTAAGCCCTTTAAAGAGATTTCGCATTTTATCCATATTGCGAAAAATCAGCTTCCATAATCACATTTATCATTGCGAGCATATATTCAAATTGCATGTACGATACCCCATATCTTATTGCATTCAGCTAAGTTGATTTTAAATTCTATTGTTAAACACAACACATTCTATACTCGCACGAGATCTCTCCAAAGCAAGCCAAGGACATGTTTCGGATCCAAAGGAGAATATGTTGAGAGTGCCGCAACAGTTTTCTATTTCAAGTACGTGACAAAAATGGACTTCCGCAAACATAAACGAGATACTATCTGTTGAATTATGCAGGGAATACTTAATAGCTACAGAGATTAATATTCTCGCAAGGTATGGACATCCCATTCAGCATATTACATAAATAGTTCCTCATTAACATAGGAGTAACTTTCTTGGTAAATGGTTTGAGAAAATGCATTTAAAAATTAGGAAAGTAGCATTAAAATAAGCAAATAAAAATAAAACTCACTGATTATAACCGCAACCTTTTATAATAATAATAATAATAATAATAATAATAATAATAATAATAATACATCCCGTTCTTATTTTTTACATTGGAAGTTGCTGAAATATAGAAAAGAGGAGTAAAGGACGGCCCAGAAAGTTTTGATTGAATGTGTGAAAGTGGAACAGCAAAATGTAAAATGGAGGACAAAAGTTTAAAAGGAATGAAGTATATTTTTAAAGAATATAGTTCTTTTATGTTTATTTTTTGTTAGTTCAAATAAGTAAGAAGACAGCTGATAAAAGTTTTGGTTTGCTACGACCATGGACCCAAACTCGAATTTCGATGGTATGGATTGGCATTTGTGGTAGAAAGAATAGGCATTTTGGGGAGTTTTCTCATGGTTCTCCTGTTTCCTCTCCCGTTTCTTAATTTCATCGTAATGGCTGGCTACCATTCCGAAATCTATCGCTTGAATTGAATATTTGTCATTTTTCCTTGAGGGTTTAGTCTGGTTTCCCCTTACTGTTTTAAAGTCTCGATCTGCAAACTCGGAAGTAAAGCTTGCTTTGGGCACTCCGACAACCAAATCGTGCATAGAGCGAGGGCCAGCTGCTTCCATAGGGCGGAGGAAGTGGGACTTGTGGCGCCGTAGGTTCATTCATCTTTGCAAATGCTGGCAAAGCCATCTTATAAAGTGAAATGCAGCAAGGATCACTCCCCACTATACGCGTTCCGCTATTCAACGTTGAATTGGTACAACTATGCACTGGGGACAAAGTCTAGTGGTATGCTACAATATAAACGATAAATGCCATAAATGAAATTATTAATATGAAATTCACATATGACCTCAGTAAAGGAGGTCATCGATCTTATTGCATATTTACCACAAGACTGTTGACTAGAAAAAGAAGAAAGTTCAAGTTACCGACATTTTTGGCATTCATGTCATCTTCAGAATAAATTGAAAAACAGATGAACTTATTACTGCAATACAGGGCCATTATAAAAACAATAAAATACAACGAAAATTTAATGTAGGCTATAAGTATGAGGTGACAAAAATGAAAAGGAGGCCCACATGGGTGTTTATATTATACAAACGTAGTCGTAAGAAGTGAAAATATATCAAAGGAAGCTATTTTTAAACTTAATAAGTGGCTCTCAGTTTGAATATGAAAACATTTACAGAAAAAACTGACATTCCTCAAACAGCAGTCTGTTAAAATAATACGATATAAATAATTAAACCGCAGAATAAATTAGCTCATTAGTTACCTTAGCTATTCCACATCCTTCGAAAACGTTTACCAAATTAGAGATATAGTAAAAACATTCAACAATTTCCGTGCAATAATACAAAGCCTTCGCGCGTAAGCTTGGCCGGTAACTGTAAGAGTAGTGGTCACAAAAGAAAGTTGCATGGTATCACAGTGCCTGAGACTGTATTTATTATTTTTTTTAAATTACGTCACTTCTGAATTAAAGTCAGAATAGGTAAGTATTTTGTAATAGGTAAGTAAGTATTTTCACAGACGCACAATACACTAATTTTCTCATCATGCATGAAAGACAAACTCGGGTTTCTCTTTGCTCCCAGTATCCGTTCTGTGACGCGTAACATGGTATTTTAAATGAAGCCATGCTTCGTCTGTGAAGAGTATGAGTCTTGGATCAAGTATACATCCTTAACACCCCAATTACAGAAATTTAACCAACGCTCATCCACAATTGGCTGCATTTGCCAGATAATAGAGACTGTGTTTTGTTTCAATGTTAACAGCATTGTAACTTTCCAAGCTGTAGTTTGCAAGACTTCAAAGAGATTTTTAGGAGTATTTATAATCTTGCTCCAATTTCGTTTAGTTTCGCTTCAGTTAGCATACGCCATTCTACCCGCTACTTTTTATTGAGAATAGATCCCGTTTGTCTAAATTTGTTTACAAGTAACCGTACAGTTTTTCTAGAGGAAGGTAGAAGGAGCATTACAAAGTATAGAACATGTTAGAAAACGTAACTGTTGTAATTAAAGTAATGATTGGAAAAGGAAAGATTGTTCATGCTTTATAGCTTTAAAATACTTAGTTTTTGTTCGTTTAATTTCGTGATGCTTTAGAAACTTGTAGAATTTAGCCAATTGGGTAAAGCTGGTGAATAGTTTTAATGGATTAACAAAATAGATTTTAGAATAATCAGTTATAAAGTTGGTAGGCTTTCTTCTCTTTTCAAATCGCCGATTGGAACTGGATTTGTTATCCAGGGATTAGTCCTGCTATAAAAACAAGTTTATAATTCAATTGGGCATAAAACGTGTTTAAACGAAAATGAGAGAACTGAGATGCTTTGCTTTTAACGGGGACACAACATGCACAAAATGTCGACAATTACCACCAATAGTGATTGAAAATGTTTGATAGAAGATTCAGAAGAGAGAAGGTTAAGTAAACACATAGTGTAGCAATGTCTGCATTTGGGAGTTCTGTTATATTTAGTGTTAATAAATCTTGTAACGGCCAGCAGAGATCTATGAAGAAATATGACATACCAGGAAACATCATAATGCTAATTAAGGAATTTTATGAAGATTATATACCTAAATGACGCGATGAAAGTCTGCTCAGAGGTTAAACAAGGACACGTTTTATTTCCTACAATTTTCTTGATAGCTTTAGATTTAGGATTATATTTCATTTAAGGACCCTCTTTAATAGCTGCGTCCCATTCAGTTCAGGAAATGAAATGACCGATAGAAGTTTCTCAGAGACGTCTTCTTTCAGGCTTGAGGTTCTTTTACTTGTCGTAAATAAATGGGCGTTACTTCTCTTCCAAAGGAAGCCATACATAAGATTTTTGTACCCCCAAAAAAGTCCACCAACGCGACCTTGGGTCTACGAGGCAAGTACGGTCACCACTCGACTACCATGGCTGACTTTCTTGTTAGCATAGATCTAGTAATGAGGAAGACAACTTTTGGATCCCCCCCCCCCAAATCAGGGTGTGAAACGGCCGACAAATTTTGCTCAGAGGCGTCTTTTTTCAGGCTTGAGGTTCTTTATCGTGCCGTAAATGTACGACACGAGACCCACGGCTGTACTTCCCTTCCGAAGGAAGCCATACGCCCGGAAAAATGGGTTTAGGAGGCAAGTATGGTTACCACTACACCACCAGGACCACTTTAGGAAAGAGAACCACATTCTAGTGCGGTTTGATGCAACACATTGAGGACCTTAACTTTGTTTATTGATGAGACCTGCTCGCTCTCCCAAAATTTTCAAAGTATGGAAGTGAAGCTAAGCTGATTGCTAGGGAGTATTACAGCGGGACTGGACAGAATTTCAAAGAATAGTGACAACAGATAGTGTCCAATGCAAATGTTGCCTTGGAACAGCTATGTAGGTCGTATGATATTTCCCTACGATCCAAACGTAATATTCCAATGCGATGCGAAAAGAATCCTCTTTTTGGTTGAAACGCGGAAGGTAACAGCAGAGATCACAACAGAACAATTTCAAAACAAACAATTATGGGGAAGGGCACAAGAAGAATAATTTCATTTACTGATAAAACGAAGAAAATGAAGATGGATTGGCACACTCTGCAAAGGCAACTCTATTGAGATAGAAGTCCTAAGATGGAATATGTAAGATAACAAAAGAGGAAGAGCCAAATTTACCTGGCCTGGAAGATAAAATACGGAAGGCGGGAGCATCATGAATTGAAATATGCACTGTCGCTCAGAACAGATGTAGGAATTAAATTTGTGCCTTGCCTTAGACATCATCAGATTGTAACTGAGACATATTTAGAATTTTTAGTAATTTTAATGTTTAAACTCAGAGATATTAGTGTATTCTATGAAATATTTGTCGCACATCTCTAGAAGTTAGTAAGATTTTCCTATACTGAAATATGGGTCGTTTAAAATTATTGATGACGCAACTTTAACAAAATAAAAGTGTGTTACTTTTGAAAAAGACGACGTGATGCAAATTCGAGCCTCTTGCCTTAAGAAGTAGATATGAAAAGTATTGTTGCATTGATCTGTATATGTGTGCAGAAGGTTTAGTCGAAGTTGATGTTCATGAATAGCCGTGGCGTGTAAATAAATCTGACCAGTGTAATCTAATCAGTTCTTAAAGCATCGCCGCCCCTAACATGTGAAATGGAACATTCAGTTGTCCTTGTTTTAAAGAGTTTGGGAGCAATAGTAAGTACATGCAGCTTGGTGACCACTCTAATGAGCTTGTCATTGAAGGCTGCTAATGTAACGTTAAGAGAGGATGTGGGACAATTACATGTAGGTTGGAAACCCTTACTCTTGACGGAGTCTAATGCACACTTAACTACAAGGCCACTTTATCGGAAGATATTAAACTTATCGCATTTCTTTTGCTTTTAATTGTCATTAATAGAGTTGCCAAGTCGACAGGAAACTATCACAAAACATGACAGGCTAGAGTTTTTCTTAAGGCTATATCAAGTGATTAGAGATTAGCTTTAAGTGCAAAATTTACCACCCAACTTCTATTACACTATATGATGCAGCAGTGGCAAAGACAATCGCACATATCACCTACTTCAACGTGTTTGGGAATATCTTTTGTATTGTAAAGACTCTGTTTCCTATCTGAATTTTATTTTCCCAGAAATAGATCATACGTATACATTTAAGGTAGGCCTCATTCATAATGAAAATTAAATGTAACATAAACTTCAACGTAAAAGCTAGATGCTGTATATATTGGAACCATTCACAATAGATCACGTAAGCATAAAAATAAACGCGCAAATAGACATAAACGTAGGAGCTTGCAAGGACCAAGGTTTTGTGTCTACGTCTAACTTAAAATTAAGAAATCAGCCAATCAGAACACAGCTGCTCTGCTTGTAGAGCTCCATAGTAAAATTTATCCATACACGGAGAACGAAAATCAAATGCAATTCTTACTGCCTGCTGCTGCAAGTCCCGAGCAACGGCGGAAAGAGCCGAAGGTAGTGAAGCTAGGTATTAAGGCTTTCAAGTGAATAGTACCACGCATATAATGCACTATAAATTGATGTTTATATTTTTTTTTCTGCTGCAATCAAAGGAGATTTGCCACCATTACAGTGATTTACCTGCATCTATCAATTTATATTTACGAAAAACCACTGGATCCACCGGTTTCTAGGATTGACCTGAAATTGGCGTTAGGTTAGTGTATATATACACACATACATATTAATTGCAAATTCCAATAAGAGCAGATTTACCATTATTACAGTATTTTACCCGCCTAACAATTCCCTATCAATTTATATTTAAAAGTTACGCAGGATAACGCATAGGTTACATTATGTTTAGCAAACAAAATAATAATAAATACATGCAACACTTATATTGCTGCCACATACAGTATTTCGGCTCTGTCGCTCGGGACTTGCAGCAGCTAGCAGCAGGAGTTACACTTGATTTCCGTACTCTATGTAAGGGTAAGTTATGGTAGAGATGGCTGAAGATCAGTGACTCTGTAGACAGAATGGAGTCAATGAACAAAATATTAAAATCGCATTATAAGAAAGCTATTGAAAATTAAAAAAAAAAATAAAATAAAATAAAAAAAAAAGGGTCATCCCTGAATGATAAGATCACCAAAGGAAAATCGTATGCGCAAAAAAGAAGTAACTGTTTTAGACGACTTTGATTAAGATGTTCTACGTAACTCGAGTATTCCTCATCAGGTTCTTTCTACCCTGCCATCAGAACTATTAAATGAAATAAGCAATCTATTTTTATTTTTAAATTGATCGTGACGACGCAATTCTGTGGCACAAGGAAATACTTGCTTATTAATAACATGCAAATCTTTTTTCGTTAGGATGATTTTCATTGACGTATACAACGCGCGCGCACACACATACACACATATAATTGCTCACCTCCTTGAACACCAATCTCTTAAGACTTTCGACATCTCGATGAAAACCAACCGTGTTAAAATAACGCAGGAAGCAGTATCCGAAGTGTCTGCTATTGCTAACTTACTAATTGCTTAAACGAACTACAATTGTAGAATTGATGTTACTGATTATTATTATTATTATTATTATTATTATTATTATTATTATTATTATTATTATTATTATTATTAAATACAAAAATACATCTCAGAAAATCCCATTCAAAATGCAATTACAGTTTTGGACCTGTATGTGACGTGTCAAACACATCGAAGCTCAGTCGGTCTGGTGGTGTAGTGGTAACCATACTTGCCTCCTAAACCCAAGATCGCGGGTTCGATCCCAACCAGGACTGATGGATTTTTTTTCGGGCATAAAAAATCCTAAGTATGGTTTCCTTCGGAAGGGGAGTAAAGCCATGGGTCGGTCCTATGTCGTACATTTACGGCACTATAAAGAACCTCAAGCCTGAAAGAAGAGGCCTCTGAGTAAAATTTGTCGGCCGTTTCACGCCCGGAATTAAATGGGACGCTGATGACCTGAGCTGTTAAAGAGGGACCATTAATAAATTAAATCAACAACATCAAATCACAGGCCTACTATCTCCGAAATTCATCAGGTCTGGGCAGCTTCAAAGGAGGAAGGGTCCGTTATTCCATGCAGCAGGATGCTAACAATGTCAAGTGAATCGGAAGAATGCAATACATGAGTCGGAACTGAAAGAACTTGTACCATATGGGGTTTCACAAATGTTGTTGAATTTACTAAAGACAGAAAAAAACCATTGAAAAAAGCTTTAAAAGTATTAAGACCACTTAAAATAAGTTTTTAAAAATGGAATTGGAAAATATGGGGGGGAAAGGATTTGTTCAATATATGAACTATTGTACAGAATGTAATGAAATATGAAAATGAACTATTGGATTCTACATAAGGTACAACGTAAAAAGTATGCGATTAATCGTGAAAAAGATGAACCTTCATGTTTTCCGCGCGCTATTGATGATAAAGCACTAAAAGCCTATTTTTGTGTCTGTTAAATGCTCTAGCAGTAAGTAAATCTACAAGCGCTGTCGCTTCAATAGTTCTTCAGGTTTTAATTTTTTTGGGGGGGGGGGGAATTGATGTATTTACGGACGCTCTTTAACATCTCAGGTCATCAGCGTCCCATTCAACTCAAGGCGTGAAACGGCCGACAAATTTTGCTCAGAGGCCTCTCTTTCAGGCTTGAGGTTCTTTTTCGTGCCGTAAATGTACGACACGGGACCCACGGCTTTACTTCCCTTCCGAAGGAAGCCATACTTAGGATTTTTACGAAAAAAATCCATCGGTCCTGGCCGGGTTCGAACCCGCGATCTTGGGTTTAGGAGGCAAGTATGGTAACCATTACACCTCCAGAACCGACTCAGGCTGTAACGAACCACAGATCTATGTTGATGACAATGTCCTTTATCCGTTGTTCTTCAGATAGTGGACCACACCTTTTTCAAGGAAGTTCAAGAAAAAAAATAAAGCGAAAGGAGGGAGGAAACCGCGCAGGTTATTGCTGGATATTTCCAGGAATGCCATTTGATAACCAAAGCCAGTATATATTAATTTTCTGCACAAACGCCTCCAGCTGCCGGCTGCATCTACGGCGTCCTTGCTGCCTTATAAGAAGAAAGAAACGAAAGCCGTTGGTTGGCAGCTGTTACAAGGTGGGAAGGGCAAGTAAAATATTGCTGTCAAGGCCAACATAAGAACCTACACCACCAGTTACCTCATCACCTCAGCCTCTCAAAATCTCTCCACATACATATGTAACGTCCGTTGCATCAAGAAGGACGATAACCGCCCTTTTGTGACTAACATTAGACATGGCATCATCGCCAGCGAAAAAGAGTTGCGTGCGGAGGTGTTCTCGGCGGATACAGGTGAACCATAAACTCGAGAGACTTCGGAATGCAAATAAGAAAACCTCTGAAGCCACAGAAAGTGTGATGAACAAAACGAAAATGTTGCCCATCGTTGGCTGCACTGTTCTTGCTCAAGGACAATGCGCATGGCAACATAATTAGATTTGTAAAATAATACGTTACAAAATCACGGTCATATACACACTGACAGCAGAAGCCGTAATGTTTTACAGATGCCAGCTAGTAAGGAAAATTCGCGGTTGTGAAAGGACAGGGCTCGGCTGCTTAATGTAAGCTGAACATTTGTACCTCGATTCCCCGTGATCTATAATATTTCCTACTGATTCCTCTTTCAAATCCAAACAAAAATACCTGCTTTGTTGAAAATCACATCCCTGTTAAAGTAATTGCCTTATAATCAGATTAACTAGAAGCCTTGGGCCAAAACATATAAAAATGTTTGAGTGCCTCTTAGGCGTCGAGAACTCCAGGGTCTGCTACTGTGGTCTGAAAGGACACGATGGTTAGAGCATGGCATGGCGGTCAACCAGAGTGTGTCATATTGACTTCCATTTAAAATACGCCCACACCTGCTTTGCATGAAAACAAATAAAATATAAAATGTTGCTTAGTCAGATAAGATCGTAACATTACTTTGATCAATAAAAATGTGAAGTATACAGCAATGGCATGTTTGAGCGAGGAGGTGCGAAATCAGTAGGTCCCGGGTTCAGACTCCTTGGGCCGGCCAACCGGACCTTGGCTTTTTTCGTGGTTTCTTTCCCCTGGTTGTTTAGGCGAATGCTGGGGTGGATGAATATTTTCGTTTCATACATTTTCCGTTCTCCCATCTCTTCTCATTCCGTTTATTCTCTAACAGGGTCGAAAATGCCAGGTGGCTGGTGCGGTGTGACGGTGGCTTGCGGCTTGGAGAGGTTTCTGCCTCCGCTGTGGAACCTATTTTTATCACCTCATTTCTTCTTGCTAGAGCTGTTCCATTTGAAGCGTACACACACACAGTCAGCTCTTGAACAAGGCTGAAGTATGGAAATATTCTCCTCTGTCCCTAACAATCCAACCAAGGGTATAATATGTTTAGTCACAAATATAAAATGTATATTAAAAAATAGAAAGAAACCTTTGTATTTAAAGAATAGTGTTACAACAATATAATCTTAAACTCCATTATCTCTTAAATGCAACATCTAAAGAGCTTCGTTTAAGCCTGGAACAAATACGTTTTATTTATTTATTTTGTATTATTTATTTAAGGAGGCTCTTTAACATTAGGTCATTAGCGTCCCATTAAATTCAGGCTGTGAAACGGCCAGAAAATTTTGCTCGAGGCTTCCTCTTTCAGGCTTGAGGTTCTTTGTCGTGCCGTAAATGGACGACACGAGACCCACGGTTTTACTTCCCTTCCGAAGGAAGCCATACTTAGGATTTTAGGCCCCATTTTGTTGTAGCAGCGCTAGCATTAACGTAACATGAGTTATATCTATTTACAGAACATCATGCGATAATCTTGGCTTCATTTATTCATTCTTGATTTACCTGTCACGTAGTAACGCTATCATAATGTGAGTCACATCTCCTTACAGAACATCATACTACACATTACTGTTGTTTTTCGACCCCAACTTTGAACTATATTAAATAGACATATGATGTGAAAGACTTTTTGGCACCCTCGGTATTATATGAACTTATTCTTTATTTTTAATAGCATTACTTAGCCTTAAATACGACTTTGCTTGAAAACTACAAACGTTTAAACCGTTCATTTTCCTTTTTCTCAGCTGCTATCTATAGATAGAATGCCCACAGTGTCATCACGTGCTATGAAGTCTTGCATAAAACTTATCTCCTTGAATGATTTTATCGGTAACGAGCAGAGACTCTTCAGAGAAGAAAATCTGCTACAAAATTTAATACATTTAATCCCAAAATCTCCACACCAGTTTCATTGCCGAGAGAGAGGGGAAAAAATCGTACAGTTTATCGAGTTATGAGTTCTACGGAAGATAACTAAATACCACTCGCATTAAAATGGTTGGTGTTACTTAGTTATTTGTATCTATGTGTGTTACTGGTGTGATAAGTGCTCTACTTTGCCAGCGTTTAATCAGGTTCTGAAGTATTGGAAAAACATCAGAGCTATTGTAACCCTTACTAATTCCTTCCTCAGGAGGGGGGCGGAAATTAAAAGAAAGTAAAGAAAACTCTGCAAAATTGAGATTTATTTTTAGGAACACTTTTTTTTTTTTTTTTTTTTTTTTTCCTGTTGCTATGTTGATGTTTTATCAGAACAAGTGCAGCTATTTTCGCAGGTTGTTACTCTAAATAATAATTTTGTCACTGTAGATTCGAGCTTGTTATATTTAGAGTATGGTTTTCCAACGCTGTGAAAAGATTTAGAACTCTAAAGAGTTATAATATGCGGAACCTATTAATCAATTTTCATTCAAAATCTATTTGGAAGACTAACTTGTGGCGGATAACGTTCTGGTATACAAGAATCATACAATATTAAAGTTGATCATCGTTGCTCTTTGACAATGAAGAACTTAAGCGATCATCTTTTTGAGAAATAATATGTTATCCAGAGTTTTTGTGTTAGAATTTTGCAATTACTGGTACATAAATAGCTTTGTTTTGAATTTTTATTTAATTTATAAATGTTCCTATTACTGAATGATCTTGCTATGTATCAGAAATATTTTCAAGTTGGTTCTTTATTAGAAAGTATTAGATTGATATATAACAATCAGACTGTGGCTCTTTATATTGGATGATTTTTCCTGAGCGGGACCGCTCCACCTGCAGTTGGCCGCAGTTGATCGAGCTCTGCACTTTTCGTCTCGTTCCCATGCTTGAAAGCCAGCCGGGAGCGGAGGGGAGGTCAGTGCGAGTTTAACTCTAGGAACATACGGGCATGTTCTTGTGTATTCTGCGACACTATATTAAGTATTCATTTGGCGGCATGATACAGTGCATTAACTACGTTAATATAGCTCAGTTCAGATAGAGTAGATTCGCGCGTGCTTACAGGATTAGCTCGTGATGTACGGAGATAGTTTCAAGGGAGATTCTCTGATATTGGACTTCCAAGTCGACGTTCGATTCACAGATTGGTAAATAAATTTCCGAAATGGGAAGTATTCTTGATAACAAAGGGTACAGAGCAACTTGTACTTGCAGAAGAAACGTTGGACAACATTGGATATGCTCTGTAACGTTCCCCTAAAAAAATCACTTCACTTCGATGTCTTTCTCAGCAAACGGAAATTTCCAGTTCCTCTGTTCGAACGGCTACAAAGCTGCTGAAGTTAAAAACCTAATAAAATTACTGTATTACTAAAACATAAACCGGGGGGCCCTGCATCCAGGAGTAGATTTTTTGAATAGATTTTGAATAATATGCATGACGGAGAAATTAACCTTAATTTGATTTTCTTTACGGACGAATCTTGATTTCACATAAGTGGGTGTGCTAATTTACAAAATAATATATTGGAGTTCAGAAAACCCTAGTTTGCTTCACGAGCAACACCTGCATAATCAAAAGATAGGAGTGGGGTGTAGTGGCCATTAGCAACCAGGGAATATATATATAAACACTAATAATAAAAGTAGATAAAGATAAAACACAGAGAAAGAGTCACACTTGAAATTGCAATTTCAAGTGTGACTCTTTCTCTGTGTTTTATCTATATCTACTTTTATTATTAGTGTTAATGTGTTACATTGTTAATAGTGTTTCTTTATTTTTATTTACATATATATATATTTTTTTTTTAAAGAAATAATAAAAATGATAGGTACGAGGGTAGGTCCATAAGTTTCCGGTCTAACCATTTTCTAGGTATGATAAAGGCAAACCTTATTTTACTTTTCATTATAGTTACCCTTTATTGCAATACACTTCTTCCATCTTTGAATTAACATTTCAATCCCCCCCTCAAATAATTGGAAGTCTTGTCTGCAAAATGGGCATAAACAGCATCCATCACTTCTTCGTCACACTTATTTTTTCTTCCTCGAAGGCTCATCTTGAGTTTTGAGAAGAGGAAATAGTCGCTGGGAACTAGATCTGGGCTGTAGGGTGGATGGTCGATCTCCTTGAAGCCACATTTCTTCACAGCTTCCTTTGGAACAAGAGCTGTGTGCACAGGCGCGTTATGTGAAGAAGGCGCACACCAACACTCAGCTTTCCTCGCCTTTTCTCTCTGATGGAAGCACGTCGTCTGTGCAGTATGCCAGCATAGTACTCCCCATTTACTGTGCTGTTCCTCTCCTTGAAGTCAATGAAGAATTCACAGTCCCAAAAGATTGTGGCCATGATCTTCTTGGTTGACTGAGTGACCTTGGCCTTTAGAGGCGGTGCTTCGCCAGGTTTACGCCACTCCATTGATTCTCTTTTGAATAAGGAATCATAGTAGAGTGCAATAGTTTCATCTTCTGTAACAATGGTTTGCAGAACTTCTCTTTCGTTGCCACGGTAGAGCTGCAAAAATGACTGACAACAGATGAGTCGTTGCTGCTTTTGAACTGAGGAAAGACGTCTAGCCACCCATCTTGCACTAGCCTCATTCATATTTAAATGCTCATGAATAATTCGAGGGACAGTTGTTTAAGAAATGCCCAACCTTACTGCTGTTTCTGTAACTTTGAGCCGCCGGTCTTCCATAATTTCTGCTTCCACAAGAGCTATGTTTTCAGGAGTGAGCATCTCCAAGGGCCGACTTGCACGCTCTTCGTCTTCAATGCTTTCTCGACCCATTTGATAAAGTTTGGCCCATTCTTTTACGGTAGAATATGACGGGGGTGCTTCCTCAAATATACTGTCTAATCGCTGTTTAATTTCATTTGGAGTAAGCCCTTCTGAATAACAGCTCGATACTCATTTTGAGAAGTCACAAATTTTTAGACCTAGCCCCCTTTATGCATCTATATCTGAACAACTGATTACAGCAGAGCGGAAATTAGAACCGCAATTATTTACTTAACATTAAGGTATGATACCAGATATTATTTTGTGATGGCGATAATTCTTATCGGCGAGGCTGGAAACTTATGGATCTACCCTCATAGGATGCTTATAATGTTATGGTTGATAAGTTGGAGGTAGCGCCCTTTTTAATGCCCCTGCCGCTTGTTAGAAGGTAACACAAATACTAGACAACTAAAAATTAATTAAAACGCAATTTTCAAAATGATTGTTTCCAATTATTATATTTATAATTATTATTATTATTATTATTATTATTATTATTATTATTATTATTATTATATAATAAATAAATTTAAATAATGATTCTTAAACGTATAAGACATCAATGTTACTTGTAAAAACAAATCACAAAAATTCGGAAGACATTTACTCTCAATAGTTTTGTATTTACATTGAACAGATTGTGAAAGAGTGTAACAAGGGATGCCGCCGGAAATTCCTAACGTTGTTAGTCACCTCTCACTGAAAATTTATATACATGGCGAATCATGTAGTGTGTTTTGTTTTCAGTATAGATGTGCCTTAGCGACCTCCGAGCAAAGATTAACGCGTTGTTACCCATAGAGCGTTTCCTTTATTGAAAAAAAAAAAAAATAACAGCAGCGCTAGAACAATTATGCAATTCTTATACCTGGCAATAAAGCAACAATTACAATAAATAAATAAATAAAAATAAAATTAGGAAATAATTTTAATAAAGGCAGAAATAGGCCGCAGAGTACATAGAAAGCAAAATTAAAATCTTCATATAATGGTTGAATATCCTTTCTGTACACTTAATTTTTTTTTTTCTAGTCGGCCTCGGTGGTCTGGAGTTAGCGCGCTTTTCTTTCAACCCGAAGTTCGCGTGTAGCCGTGTTTAGGGCGTTAAAATCTCGAGCTGAAGCTCCGGGAGGAATTTTAAGCCACGGAAACCTCGTCGTAGAGCATACTTGGGCAGAGGAAGTCCCTGGACAAAATTATTGACAGTTTCGCGCCTAACAAATACCTTAGTTTCCTACAAGATGGATACTGGGACGAAACGACGGCTAAACTAGCTAGACCTTTGCTGATGGTTACTAATAAAGAAAAGTATAAATCTGCTGTTGAATGTGAATTAAATGGTTTGTTGTAGATGTATATGTGTAAGTATTATGTTTTTCCTATTGCCAATAGTACCCGTAAGTTACCGGCCGGGGGTGGGTCTTGATAGTCTAGTGGTAACCATACTTGCCTCGTAAACTCAAGATCGCTGGTCGATCCGGGCAAGAGGCGATGGATTTTTTCGGGTGTAAAAATGCTAAGTATGGCTAACTTAGGAAGGGAAGTAATGCCGTGGGTCCCATGTCGTAGATTTATGGCATGTAAAAGAACCTAAACGTGAAAAAAGAGGCCTCTGAGCAAAATTTATCGGCTGATTCACGCCCTGATTTGAATGGGGTGCTGAAGACCTGAGATGTTAAATAGCGTCCGTAAATAAACAAAATCAACATCTTATATACAATTTTTATAAAAGTATATGTTATTAGGAGTATATAAAACAGTTCCGTTGTTAGAGGCTCGTGCACTCACCTGTAACTGCCCGGGGCGGTGATCTAATATTAAGCATATTTGTCTCGTAGACCTATGGTCGGCGGCTTTTTGACTTCTTCGGAAGGGAAGATTGGCATTCATACCGTGTCGTAGATTTACGGCACGTGAAAGAACCTCAATGCTGAAAGAAGAGCCCTCTGAGCAAAATTTATCGGTCATTTCACATCCTGAATTGAATAAAACGCTTATATTCAGAGATTTTTTAAAATAATGTTTAACGGGACCAGAGATGTTAAAGAGCGTTCTTGAATCAAATAAATAATTTTAAAAAATTGCAGCTGCATATCAGGGTTCCTAATATTTGAAAGGAAGTGAAATAGTTGACAGAATGAATGACATTACAAACCAATTGGAAACTCATACAGAGAAGCGGGGTTTATAGAAAACAGCGAAACTGTTTCAGCATATAACACAAGCCAGTCGAAAAACAAGAATAATTCTTTATGACAGTTGGTGCTATGACCTCTTGCAACCTGGTCACTATAGCAAAACACTTTACGAGGCTTCCACCGAAGCACATAAACATTGTTATGCTTTCCCAGAATAACTTTCCAGGAGATTGAGTCATCTCTAGGCGTCGTGTCGTTCAGTCTTTCTGACAGCGGGAGCAAGAGATCAGAAATTTCACAGCAGATGGTGCGTTGGTGGTGGTTCGGCTGAGTAGAGCGGGAGTTCTTATCCTGAGATCATTTGAATTATTAATTTTGTCTAGAACAGCAAAGCGCAGCACGCTTCGAATGCCAATGGGCAATTAACATTATTCATAATCTGAATCTCATTTCTAGGACTTCATACAGCTATGGACGCTTCTCATGTTTTTCAGCAATTTTATCTCTATGCTTTTTGTAAGCGTGAAATTCTATTAGAATTGACTAATTTGATACGCAATCTAATATATGGGCATATGTAAATTTTGTTAATTTAAAAGTAATGTATTTACTGGACACCTGATACATACCATTATTTCTTTTGTGCAAAAATAAGTAAAAGTGCATATGGAAAATGAGAGAATCCTAATCATATTTTTCTCTTTTCCTGTTCTTTTATCTACTATAGTACCCCTCCTCCCCAATCTTTTCCTGTTTCTGTCTAAGGGACGTCAGAAAGAAATTGGACCTTTCGGAAACTCAGCACCGGATAATTTTTCTGTTGAAATGAGCAATTTGATACAGTTATTACTGCCCACAGAAATATAAGTATAATATGCATGTTGCAAACTTAATTATAATATTTAGTATATTGTAATTAGTAATGTAGATATTGTATATGTATAATGCAGCGTGTATGTCAACAAAAGAGAAAGTCCCTGGTATTTTCGGTTACTGTAGCCAACAAGGCCTCTCTATACAAGGGGAAGAAACCCGAGGGTCGAGTGTGGAGCCCATTTTTTAAAAGGACTGCCGTTGCAGGATTAATAAATTGAAGGATTTTTAAACTCGCTGAGGGCTTTGAACCCTGACAGGCGTTGTACTGTTAGCCTTTAAACTAGCTAATGCCAATGTTTTAACTTTCCAAAAATAGAAAATGGTATGTGTGGCAGTTGAATTTAAACCAGCCAATGGTAAATGTATGTATGATCTTTTAAAGATAGACGCGAAACTTGCTCGAGCCTTTATGGCTCCCTTTGGCGTCGTTAAGCCAACCATTACTTGATTTGAATTTAATATATAAAGAAGCCTTTGCTCTACTCAGTTCTCAGACGCAGTTAAAGATCTACACGTGGCAAGAGTCAAGCAGTTCTGACTCATAAGTTCGATCTCGCTGAGGCATTCGTTTCACAGAATCAGCTCAGACGCATATAACAAGTTTTACTTCGTACGAGGGCACGCAGTTACGATACAGCATTTAAGCTGTCTTCAGTTTCACATACCGCGGCACTCATCTGTAAGTTCCACACGCGGCGATAGGCACTTGCTATTACAATTCTGACGCAGGCACATGGCTAAGTCTATGGTACGCTAAACACCAGAGGACGCAAAAGATTTTGAACATAATAAAGGATATATATTATATTATGTCACATCGTGTGCTTATTTACACTATTGAACTCACAGTTCTGTTGAGTAAGAATCAACAAAATAGCAGAATTCACCATGAGAAATAGTCATTGAAGCGTAGGCAACAACACCTAAGCGATCAGTAATCTATCTACCGAACGACCAAAAATTGGCATCACACCGTGGACAACAAATCGCTTGAAAACTGGTGCCCGACCTGGAGCACGCAGCCGGAGCCCACTAAATTGCTTCATAATTTGGCGACCAGCGTGGGGCCACAAACAAACAATTCAAAATGAACCCTTTCTTCTTTTTTGACAACGAGAATTATAATGAATAAGATGGTTTTACGGGATCTGATGAAGGCAACAGAATCTCATTAGGTCCTTGTGATGCATATAAAAATATGTATTATCTATCTTGATGATATGTATGGAACACAAACGATTTTAAAAAGGAAAAGCAATCCTGAACTTTTTTGAATCAGTGGAATATCCAATAAATAATAATTATGCTTTATCCGCGACAAGTTTCTCTTTTATGTTCATCCACAGCCTGAAGACTAAGTGGCACAATGTATATTTCGGCTCATTTTTTCAAACCACGTATTCAATTTGTTTGTGTTTAATGAAATGTTTATCCGTGATTGCTTAAAATTGCATTAAGAAGTAGAATATCATTCTGCTATCTCTGGCTTGTTCTGAACTTAAAGTTAACAAGCATTAGGTTAAATTATTACCATCTTCACATGTCTGACTCGCATTGATTTGATTACTCTTTCCGGGGTAAAATTGTGCATGTAAATGGGGATTCAACAGTCAAGTTCGATTCCATTAAAATCTGGAAATGGAATGGATTCAATCCGGATTGAAATGCATATAAACGAAGATTGTATAGATGTCGAATTGAGTATGTACAAACGCGCTAACGTTAGTCATTTTTACCACACAAAGTTGATCGTCATTTCATATTTATGTACGAAATTGTTTTATTCCATTTTACCTTCTGTATCTGTTTTATCTTTCAAAAAAAGTCTTCTAAAATCAGTAATTAATGGTTTAAATAGATTATCCAACAAAAATAAATTAAGGCAGATTAACCAACATAAAGGCTTATAAATCTGTTACAGATATCAGGATTGAAAAACATCTTACGAACGGGGATCGAGTTCAATCCGTAAAGCGTATGCAGATCGATTCAACATGAAAACGTGGTATATGAGAGAGCAGGATCTCTACAGAAATTCCTCGAATTTTTCTTAATTTTCCACAAGAGTTTCATATGCATATAAAATATCTTAAACAAGTTCCCTATCATTCTCCCTCTAACGAGCTTAGAGTTGTGCAAAACGTGAAACAGAAGCGCAGTTTTTAATGAAACTATCCCTAGCTAAAGGTTTGTGTTCAAATAGATTGCTAATATATGGGATGTATGGATAATCGTAGTTAAAAACCACTGAAACAAATAGAAATTAAAGTGGCAGCAGAATAAAGTTATTTCTCCATTTTAGCAAGGAAGGTCTGCTTCCTCCAGCTAGGCGACACGGGAAGACGGTGACGTAGGTCACCGCGTGGGAGTTCCTGTGACGTCACGGGTTTGCGTCACTTCGGAAGGACGGACGGACCGACCAACTGGCGGAGGGACGGAAGGCAAAATGACCTTTCCGAAAGGGCCTGTGACCTAGTTGTGTCGGTCGGGCCAGGGATGCTCGCCCACGCGCTCTGTCGGTCGCTCGATTTGGGCGGTGAGAGCTAGGGCTCATTATTGCATCTTCTGGACGGAGCGGGATTCCATTTCCGAAATACATCTTAGTGTGTAGAACGGTCAATAAAAATCACACTGGAAATTGCAGCATAGATAGAATCCATGTAAACAAACGTGAAAAAGCATGTTTATTTAATTAGGTTTTGCTTTTGTTATTTAAGTGCAGTTGTGCAAAATTATTAGAATAAAAACATAACTAAATGTTTTTTTATCGATTTGGTGGCCGAAACCTTCATTTTTCGAGAATATCTTTTTTCCCCGTTTCAACACTTATATCTTCCTCAAACCATATTTCACGTTGATTCAAAAGGTCTACATACAAAGTAATTGTATTTTGAGACTTAAGTATGGTACACATTAGGTAAAAATACAATACATTGTCCCTCTATTAAATTTGTAATATTATGGGGAATAATTTTTTGTAACATTTTAAGATTTTGATATTATTTAAACATTTTGATTTTTCAGCTTATTTTTATATGTTTTAAAGTGCACGATAATTCTATTAAACTGTGTTAATTGTGTATCCCCTTTTTCCACTGTGACATAAATCATTTTGTAAATGTTTGTTATTTTCTATTTGGTAAATAAATAAATGCATCAAAATTAAGAGGAACAGTTGCAGGAACATCAGCCTGGAGGACTGTTAAGTTTTATTTCTTCGACAAATGTGAGCCTTCTTTTAATTTTTGTATTTAATTATTTTTTTTAAAAGGTGCACTCTTTCATGTAAATGCCAGAGAATATCAGTAACTTATAAACATAAAACTTGAAAATACTATGCATAGTTTGGAAAAAAAATAGTAAAAAATCAGATTTTTTAAATAAAGGTGCATTATATTTAAAAAAAATTGGAAGTTGTAAATAAATAAATATTGTTCGGACCGCCTACATGATCTAGTGGTAGCGTTCGCAACTACTAATCCGGGGATCCTGGGTCGAATCCCGTTCAGGTCAAACTGTTTGAGTAAGGTTTCTTTAGTTTTTCCTTGCTCTAAGAAGGTAAATAGCAAATAGCTATTAGACGCCAAAGATTCCGAGCTCATTTACGCCATCATTAACTCATCTCATTCATTTCTACAGATTTACACATATACTAACCTACAGGCGTCGCGAGCAGGCCAATGCAGCCAATCGACAATAAATAAAGCAATAAAAAGTATTATTCAATATAACTTCGTTTTCTGTCAATCGCATAAAAAATTTTATAAGTGGACTGTGCAAAAATCATCTTAATAGCTTCTAAGTTGCTGGGGTAATGAATTTGCTTATTTAGCTTTGGCGGGAATATGTCATTTTTGACAAAAAGCTGTTAATTGATTCTTCATATTTAATAAAAATAAATAATTGTCTTGGGTCCTGAGCAAATTTTTCTATAACCTCCATTTCTTCTTTTTGGAAATAAATTTCTTGTCAACACTCATTAAACACATTCTTCTCAACCGTGTCCTCATCTTAAATACTAAATGTTTTTTCACTGTACTCATAAAGCAAGATTGCACTATTGAAATTATCAGTTCATTTTCATTGCAGGAAAGAATGGGTTAGTTTCTTTAATAACTTCAATTGTCCAAGTCTGTAACGCATAGCAGTCATTTGTTTGTTCCCTTGCGCCATTTTATTTTCAAAAATTTGGATTGGGGGGAGCATTTCCTGGTTACGCCCATTACTACAAACACCATTCCACTGAAAATTAAGATTTTTGTATCTGGTTGTGTTAACGATTTTGGAAAGAAAAAAATTAGATGCCTATATATTCAAGTTTTGTTTCGCTAAAGAGAAAATTAGAAATAGCAGAATTCAATTATAGTTACCAATTGCAACGAAATTTGAAAGAAGTACCCAGTTTTATTATTATTATTATTATTATTATTATTATTATTATTATTATTATTATTTCCTATATTATTTAAGAAAGATGCTCCAAGGCTTTGGCCGTTCAGTAATGATATAAAGCATTATGCATGTCAAATCATCAAGGAAAGTTTTGTAACAAAACATGTTAGCCTTGCCACGTTATTCCAAACAAGCGGTTGTAGCACTCGCAGTATCTTCAGCAAAGCAGCATGTTATCTCGGCTGTCCTGGAGGCCAAGGCCATTGCTATGGTGATACACTGTTTGGTCTGGCATTCTCCTAACGAATACAAGATAAAAATAAAGTCATTAACCCCTCATTCCTTTTCGAAACTTCCGTTCAGCGTCTTTACTGCTCACAATGGAAGGAGCTTGTTAATTATTTCTCTTATACACATCTGTACTAAATCACCTCCGTAATTCATGAGATTTCTTTTCTACCAGCTTTTAGATATTTTTTCATTAAGTTCGGTGAGTAAATCGTAACAATTTTAAGTTTTTGGTTATCACTCTAAATGAGACAAAATTTAATGTAATAGGAGCCGTTATAATTTTGATGTCGCGGGATATTTTGGCGCATTCGCAACATTTTTTATCTCCATAAACAGGCTCCTTAGTTTACCTATCTACCCAAATTCGTTCCTCCCCATCTGGATCTCGTATCTCGTTTAGCTGTGACCAGCCATCTCTCTCTAAACTGCCCGCAAATCTTTTTGATCTCTTGCCAGTTACTATGCCCTTCATATGTTTAAAATGTTCAGTTTCCATGCTCCATGTGTGTCAATACCGTGTTTAATGCTTTGTATCTAATGCGATTATGCTGCTACGTTGAAGAAACTTGCCTGTGGCATGTGTGTGTACCGGGAAATGAAAAATAATATATATAAAAGCTTTCCAGTTTGCAGTAGATTACAGGGGCAGCTTCTCTTGGAGATTGCTGGTTTCAGTTTCCCAAGTTTCAGCGTTTAATTTTCAGGAAATGTTGCTTAATGCGTTATATATAGTGCCTGGTGTTTTTGTCCCGGCCAGAATCAATGGTTTTTTTTTTTTTTTTTTTTTCCCCGGGCGTAAAAACCATGGGCTCCGTGTCGTACATTTAAGACACGTAAAAGAACCTCAAGCATGAAAGAAGATACCTTTGAAGAAAATTTATCGACCATTTCAAGCCCCGACTCAAATGAGAAGCTGACGATTGAGATGTTAAAGAAGGTCCGTAAATAAACCAAATACTACTACCACTACTGATGTTTGTGTTTACATTTATATCTGTAGAGGACTTAGTTTACAGGTGAGTTTGTGAAGTATTTCGACAGAAGTAGATAAGGATAAGCGAAAACACTAGGAAAGTCTCGTCCATAAGAGTCATTACATGCATGCACTGAGACATCCTCCAGTTTTATGCGACAGGCATAAAGTTGCCAACGTTACAAAGTCGAGTTAAATGTTTTTATAAAGACTATTAGATAAATATATTGAAACAACAACACAGTCACATATTATGGAAAAACTGCAGTTATTTCAACACCAAACAATATTACGGTTGATGTAATAATGCTCTTATAACCGGTTGTTTGGTCTCAATATAAAAGTAGTTCCTTATAGTGTGATTTGATAGTAGGTAGTAAGTTGTTGCTAAATGATAGGATAAGGAAGTTTCGTGTGAATGCCTGAAGTAGTTCCTTTATTTCGTTTTGTGTTAATTGAAGAAAATTAACAGGATACAAAACATGCGTCCTAAATTTCTTTTTGGGGGGAGGGGGGAGGTGCAACCTTTAGAAAATGGAAGTTTTAAAAAGCGATAGACCAACTCCAAATATTAATTTGAGCAAAACCGTGAACATTTCAGAGCATAGGAACTACAGAATGCTTTTTGTGGAGACACTACACGATATAATAAATAAACGATAATAATAATAATAATAATAATAATAATAAGAAGAAGAAGAAGAAGAATAATAATTATAATAATAATAATAATAATAATAATAATAATAATAATATATGCATCCTTGGTGAACTATTAAGTGGAAAAGGTACAAGAGCAAGAGAAACTTGGAAGAAAAGAAAGATTTCCATATTTTTATTTCTTTTCGTTTAGACAGAGAGAGAGAGAGAGAGAGAGAGAGAGAGAGAGAGTAAAACATTTCCTTCTGCCTTGTTTTATATTTTATTTGTTTATTTTTTGTTTCTTTTCTTTTTTCCCCGTGAGTTTTCATTTGGATAGATAAAGGAGCTGTGAATCTTAACTAAAAGTCTGGTAAATATATTCTATCCCAAGTGGAAACGAGTCAGAGCAGTAACAGGCGTTTTCATTTCTCATAATACTTCCATTGGGCACCTTTAATTTATCGAGCCCTAAACGCACGAGATATGGGGTGAGTGAAAAAACCTGGACGTATGTCTTATGTTTTTTTGTGAAGCTGTGGCTTCTAAATACGTTTTACTTTTGGTTCTGATAAAACAGATCGTGAAACACATAACCCCCCCCCTTTTTTTTCCGTATTGGAGAAACTTTAACTTTTATACGTTACATGAATAAGTGCAGCTATATCTAGGCTTAGGATATATACACAATTTATTTATATGTTCATTCAAAGGAATAAAGGGAAATTATAGTTATTTAAAATAAAAGCGAGGGCAGAGTGAGTAATCCGAAAGCAAGCATGTGTCTGCAATGGAAATCCAGCAGATCGAAAAGTTTGCGTATAATCGGCACTATCACTTGAAAGTTGAGTAATGAAGGTTAACTGCCACTTCAGGATTTTCATTTCGTCGTTGTTAATTTTTTTTAATAGTGTATAACTCCCGTTTGTTTACTACAGTGGCATCATAGGCGATGTCGTTGATTTTGGAAATATCAAGATTCTACAATGATTAAAACAGGGGATCCTTCTTATAGGGCGAAAGCATGCTCGCGGTACTTTTCACTACCGAAGAATCGAAAGTGCAGTGAGAATGACCTCCAAAGTGCTGCTGCTGTCACTCACTCAAGGTAAGGGCAACAAGCACTCCCAAGGTGGTGGCGTAAGTGACCTTGTTGCAGTTACAGCACATAAATGTTATCGTAAGCGATCAGACCGTGCTTGCGTCATCACTGCGATAACGATTTACCTATCAGTCTGCTAGGTATTGTGATGCTCCATTCAAGAAGAGCCTTCAGGATTGACTTCCATTGCAACCGGTAGCACGCAAGTTTAGCGAGGTTTTCAAGAGGATTTTTGTCTAAAATTCAACATTACGGCACATTTAGAACTCTGTTACTTATTCGAGTTGTGTCATTGGAATTACTGTAATTAACTATATTACATTTAACAACCATAGGTTAATCATGCACTTAATTAAAGTCCAGTTTTACTCAAATTATACACAGATACAATAATTTCACTCTAAAGATGACAGCATGATGACTAGAACTCGGAATTTTAGACATGAAAGATTGTTTTAGGCGCCTTAAAATGAATTAATTAGGCACCATTTTTTAATTTTAGGCAAGAAAATATTTAATTTTTGGCATCTAAATTGGGCCACAAATTATTAAATTAGGTACTCTGTTGTTAATTATGCAGGAAGGTCAGTATTTTTACATTTTTATGAGTATGTCTATAAGCATCACAAGTTATTTGTTTATATAATTTGCAGCACAATATATAATCAAAATTTTCTCCAAATTTTCATCAGTTAGGGTTTGTCTTTTGTCTGTTAAAATAATTTTAAAGGCTGAAAATGGCCTCTCTGCTGACACAGATGTATAATGTTTGCTATTTTTTTCATGCCCATTTCTGGAATTTCTCCACCTTCCCCCACCATTTATCACATGAACTGTGTTGCCCTTCCTAGGTATGCTATGCGTGAAATTTACTTCAATGGGCTAAACCTTTGCAGTCTGTAACTAGTTTCAATCAACATTTCCAAGCAAGCTGGTTGTTTATTATAACAAATTTTTCCAAAATTTAGTGGATCTCTCTAAAGATATTTTATGCAACAAACTCTTTAATTGTTATATATAAATTTGTTTATATTATGTTTATATTTTCTATTACATTGATATACATAACATTTTACATGTGCATGTACAATGAGACAATAGTAAATTTTAAACCAAAATAATTCTGTACAGAATAAAGTACTAGATGCATTTCATATTATTTTAACACATTTTTTATTTAATATCAATATTATCTGTTTATGTTCAGCTTAGAAGTTACAGCTTTATGATATTCTAGTCATATATTAAAGGGATGATGGATAACACCATATACTGTTAACAACATGTTCTAGTAGGTATACCTTTATTAATCCAAATATAATCTATATGCTCACTCCAAGTTATAAACTGATAATCCCAAAAACATTTGATAATGTTCTATATTTTGTTTACTGAGCACAATGTTTTGTTTTTTGGCTTCTTTGGATGTAAATTTGGATTTTATAAATTTGGTTTTTATTTATATTTCAGAATAAAATATTTTATTGAAAATAATTTAAAAGAATATAGAAATTATTTGCTCCAAAGAGTGAGGAGAGTTTTCTCAAAATGTTACAACTACAAATATCATTTTCATAAGTATAGTTCTCTACTTATTGTATGCAAAATTTAGTTCATTTGTACAAATTTAAAGATATATTTTATTTTTGCTATCAAAAATAAAATATATAGTATTGTAGTATGCAGACTTTACACTGTAGTACAAGGAGATGTTGTTTCAGGAGTGAAACCATCATAAGGGGGGGGGGGTTAAAGGTGAAATTCGGAAATGTAAAACTAATTAAATTGTCTTCACGCTATGGATTGTTGCCAATTACAGGGAGCATTGAGAACACATCTACCAGCAGCTTACCTCCAGGCAGAAATTTTTCCTGTTGAAGACAATGAAGTTTGAATTATAAAATTGTTATTTATTTATTTAAGAATCAGAAATCCTTGATTAGCTTGTTTTATAAAAATCTATAGCAGAAACACTTATCCAGTGGATTCAATTGCAAAGGCAGCAGGTTTAATTTAAAATGTTTAATTAGCTTCTGACATTTCTGTTTTTGTTTTTATATTTCTGCAAATGTCTCATATTGCAATATCCTTTTTTTATTTATAATAATTTTAAAATTAATAGTTTATGGAAGTAAATCATTGGCATTTAATAATTTCTTCAATGATTGAAAACTAGTAACAACTAGATGAAAAAATTACCTTTGTTAATGTGATGATGATGATGATGATGATGATGATGATGATGAAGATGATGATGATGATGGCAACAATAATATCATCACTAAAATCATAATCATGTCTGAATTTCCAGTTTATGCTCTAAGAAAATATGAAAATCTATTGCCTGTTGCACCATTTCTTGTCATATTATCACTGAATGTGGCAGAAATGTACTCAAAATGAAAGTTATTGCAATGTATGATTTATTATACATTCTTACTGTATATGGTTCATGTAAGTTAAGATTTGAAAAAAGTAAACACAGTTTTCAGATTTGAGTTTCTAGCCTTCACAGATACAGCATTATACACGTTTAAATATACTGATATGCATAATTTTTTTCAATAAGAGTACTTGCAGCAGATATTTTGAAAAATATTCAAATTGTATTAAAATCTATAGTATATTATTTTTGTCATTATAAATAATAATGTAGTATCAGGATTTAATATAAAGGTGAATTAATTGATAGATTTATTTTGGCACAGACTAGCTCACCCTCCCAGGTATGCTAACAAATTAATGATCCACTTTTTTTTAATATATGCATTTAATAACCGACTACTGCATAAATCAAATGTTTAGAAGTTAATGTCTTTCATTTTGACATGGATCTAAAACTAAGGTTCATATAATTTGCACAGAACTCAGAAGATATGCTGCTGCAATGATGCCATAACATGTACTAAATACATGGATTTTCAAATGAATTACAAGCAAGATCACACCTTTTATTATTGTTTAATTGATTGCTATTTATCTTGTTTTATTTATTTAAACTTTTCTTAAGAAAGAGCAAATGGTTTTGAACAAGAATGTAGCCAGTTAATATTAAACAATAAAAAAGAAATGCAGAAAAAATGCATATTTCATTTACATTACATATACAATATGTAGAGAAATATAAAATGTTAGTGGAAAATATTTTATAAGAGTTGTATTGCTGAACTGAATATTTATATCACTAACTTTTTATTTCTTGTGTTTTATTTCAGAGTTACTTTGTGACTGACTATGATCCAACAATTGAGGACTCATACACAAAGCAATGTGTAATAGATGACATCCCAGCTAAGTTGGACAGTAAGTGGAACTAGTTCTAAATTGATCTGTGTTCATCACTGATGATCCAAATGACCTTAGGGAAAGGAGGGGAAGAATTATTTGGCACTGTTGGGGACAGAGAGAAATGTCACTGCCTTAAAGCCTACATTTCTTTGTACATTCTTCTATAGAATGAATTCTGCAATGGTTTCTGTTTGTATAATATTAATATTTGACAGCTGTCAGCAAAATATGCCATGGCTATAACAGACTGCCCTGTAAATCTTCCCACTAAAATGCTAATTGAACAATAGCGTTGGAGCTTTGGATATTAATATAGGAACGAAAGAAAGCAACACGAATCATGGAAAATCACATGGAGATTTATTTTGAAAACTAAAAATTTTAACACTTTCTTGTGAGCTTATCCGTTCTCTTATGAGCTTTTACATTAAAAATAAAGACCATTCATTAAAAATATGCAATTACATATAAAAACATGAGACAAATTAGAAAGTTATCTGCATAGGCCCATTGCAAATTTATCTTATCAAAAAAGGAGTTTGAGTGTATCAGAATTCTTAATGCTCTTCCAATTACTATGAAATCATTATCATCCAATATTAGGGAAAGATTCAAATCTGTTCTTACACAATATTTGTGCGAAAAGACATATTCAGTTGACTAATTCATAGATGAGCAATTTATAATATTCAAATAGTGACATAATACAACATAAAATAAGGCAAAGTATCACTGTATAGCATATGACAATGTATGAAATGTACTGCTCTCTATTTATCTTGTATTGCACGTTAAATATTTTTGATTATATGTATGAGATTGAGCCTATGTATTTACTATATACTTAAAACATCTTCATCTCCATGCAGATTATCATCATACTAACTTTATGCATCTTTACTTGCTCTAAGTCCTGCAGTACATATATTGTACAAGAATGCTATGGTATTTAAGCAATCTTAATCTTTACAGAAGCAGCAGTTTCTTAACTATTATTTACTTCTGTGTTTTATACATAAGGCTTTAACTTGTACTGTTAAGACGAAAATTTAGTTACATGAAATTTTTGGTTTGCCCAACACAAGAGTAACCGCTAAGTAACATTCATTGCTGAAGTTCCTTAGATGGAATTTAGTTTGTTAATAATAATAATTTTAGATTACTAAAGCCTCCAAAATGATCTTTAACTTTAATATTAAGCTGTATGCTTCATTGTTCATCATCGTTATATCTGTAATGTAATTGTGAGAAACTTAATTTAATTCTTGGCAATTGGATTTAGATGCATTTACAAAGAAAAGCCTATGGGGAAAAAATAAATGTGGAACTTTACACTTAATATGTGAATATTAAGAAAATAATATATTTCATTATTTAAATTCTATTTAAGAGAGTGATTATACTTATTCTCTTAGAATTTAGTAAATTTGGTAACAGCACCCACTTCCATAAACAATAGGTAAGTAGTGTTATTATATTTAATAAATTTTTATAAAACGTATATTCACTTCACTGTCCATAGCTTCCTAAATACAATTTAAATAATTATGCTAGAAAAACAGGTTAATAGAATCAAAATTGATCATACAATTGTTATAATGAAGGATAGAAATGGCTGACCCGAAGACAAGAGAAAGTTGCTTCAACATACAATTTGGATTTTAGAAGTGCAAAAAATGAAATAAATTAATGTGTGCAGTTAGTATTAACATGTTTAATAAATTCTAATATAATGTATTTAATATAAATGTAATAAATTTTTTATTATAGAATAAGCATTAAACTCTTCTCTAGTAATAAAGATGGTAATGTAAAGATTTTTATCATTATCATGCATGTCATATTTTTCAATTTGTTTTTCGTCGATCTTGGTTTTCTAGTGGTAACCACACTTGGCTTGTAAACCCAAGATCGTGGGTTCAATCTCAGCGTGAGTCAATGAATTTTTTCAGCCATAAAAAGATCCTGAGTATATAGGTTGCTTCAGAGGGGAAGTTAAGCTCTGGGTCCTGTGTCTGTAGATTTACAGCATGATAAAGAACCTCAAGTCTGAAAGGAGGTCTACAAGCAAAATTTATTTGCCGTTTCACGCCCTGAATTTGAATGGGATGCTGATGACCTGGGATGTTAAAGAGCGTCCATAAATAAACTAAATAATAATAAATAATAATTTGTTATTCATTGTAAAGTTAATGTACTTCTTTGCTGGAGCATGCTGGGGAAAAAAATTGGCATTGAAAGTCCCCAAAATAAAGCTTGCAATTATATACTACTACTGATTGACACAGAAAAAGAGCAAAGTGCCATGCTTTCCAGTCTAACCATATGCTAGCCACATGCACAATGTCTAGTAACCAACAATACTAATTCCACATCAATTTGCTGGTAGATGGTTGATTGAAATATATGATAATATAATGCATAAAGCAGATTTATAAGCACAACAATGCCTAAAGCAAAAAGAACTTGTTAAATATTCAATTCATTAATCTCCAATTATAATACACACCTGTATTAATGATGCTAAAACATAGTATTTTATCAATACTCAGTTAATGTTTCATTGGACTTTATAACTAGTGTATTTTGTGGATAGCACATATGTGCCATACAAATGGACTTTTAAGGCCCAAAATGAACATTATATACTAAATTCACTGTAGCAATAGGTTTTATAATTTAGTAGCACCTGGGCTTTGTTATATTTCAAGCCCTCAAATTTCTAAAAACAAGAAATTTGGAAAATGTTTTAAAGATATTACAATAATGTCCTCATGTGTCAACTTCTCCCAACTAAATGGTTCCATATGAATGGTGCTCATGACCTTTTCATATGAAAGCTTGATCTCTCTGTCAGTAACAGCCATCAATCACCAGGACAATTTACTTAAATGCATTTAATATAATCAGATATGTATAGGTATTATTAATTAAGGACCTAAATACACAAGCTTTGATGCAAATAGGGTCAATGAATTTTTATAACATTAAAGGTTTTCCCTTGCCTTCAACATCTTTCAATAGCTGACTATAGTTTTTAACGAGAAAAAAAAAGTCTGCATGAGGTCACAATAAATACCCAATAAAGCACTAAGCGAAATCTTAAGCTTCATTGATACTGGAATTAAAAGTGGATTTTGAATTTGAAGGAATAAGAAAATTACATTTTCAAGATACTTTTCAGCAGAATTATCAGTTTCCTCTTTTAAAAGGTGTATATGTTCCTCATTTTTACTAGTCTATTCAAAGGAACCATTATCTTTGAAAATAAAACTTAATTTTGGACATAAAAATAAAATAGGTAAGAATCTAATATTGTCTTAGTGAGCCTTGTTAAAGTAAAACCATACTCTTGTTTAAAATGTTCAACAAGGAAGTGATTCATATATCTTCCATTTGTTATAGTGGGCAGCAGGTGTTGCATAGGAACTTCCTGTATAGGTAATCCTTTTGTTATGGAGCTAACAAAGACTGGTGATTCATGAGGTGAATGAGGGCTGTGCTGCTTTCATCATATAACAGAAATGTATTATAGTGCTTTAGCACAAGCAATATAATACAATAGTGCACTTTATATAAAGAATAATGAATATTGAGAAGGAAACAAGACACAACTAAAAGCTGCATTGCTGTTGACATAGGCTTAGACTGTTTGTTATCATTATTATCAGTCTGTGTTAAAGCATTTGGCCTAACTGATGCTTTCAGTTAAAATTGATTTCTCCATCTCTTTTAAATGGTTCCTCTCTCTCCATTTTCCTTTGAGGATGGTTCCTGGATTCTGTGTCTGGAATTCTTCAAATGCAGTTTAATAGTTCTGCAGTTCTCTTAATTTTTCATAAAAATAAAGACTTTTAGTTGTTGTATAGAAGTTAGAAAGATGGAACTGCTAAAAGTTTATACAATTCTAAAACTGGATCTAAATAACATTTGTTTAACAAAGTCCTCTTATTTACACCACATTTCATTTTGTATATCTATTGTTTTTGTATTGCCCATTGTTCAGCCAAATTAATTAAAATTTCTGTATTTTTTTTAAGTAAATTATTGTCAATTGGCATTATTTCTTCAAGCTAGTTGTTATCCATTGTTTTTGTATTACCCATTGTTCAGCCAAATTAATTAAAATTTCTGTATTTTTTTTAAGTAAATTATTGTCAATTAGCATTATTTCTTCAAGCTAGTTGTTATCCATTGTTTTTGAAGAAAATCTTTTGTTACATCTTTGTGATAATTTTATTAATTTTTTTCTATTCCTGATAATTTTTGGTTTTGACATTTGCAACCATAAAATAAATGACTATGAGATTTTAATTAGATTCAGTCTTATATTTCAATAATCCAGATGCTTTGCACTCTTTTCTCATAATAATGAGACTAAGGTGATTAAATTTCAATCATGAAAATAATGCAACAAATTTTAGCACAGTAATTGAGGACTAAGTGATTAGAGAAGCCATTCCCACTAGCCATGCTTATTAATGTGGGTAATTGATATGAAGGTTTTCAGACTTGAGTTCCACTTTGAGCTTGGTGGTGTTTTTTAATGTTTTACCTGTTCTCTATATGTTGTTTTCAAAATGCTATTGCTAAGATAGGAAGTCATGAGGTAATATATAATATTTTTTAAAATAAATAGAGTTATCAATTTATTTTTAATTTTAAATATTATACAGGACAAATATAGAATACAGTCATCTTAAAAAGTAGTTCTTTTTAATGTGTATTTATAAGTGCAATAGTGATACATGCATGCACACACAATTATATATATGGAGTTCCATCACTGCATAGTTTTCCAAAATAGGGAACCCAAACTGTGCTGTAAAGAATGGGTAAAAGCAGCAGCTAATTTAATAACCGACTACTGAAAATATGTTACAGATACTTTGTACATATATTTTCTTTGAAAATTGTTTCCTTTGTTTCACTGTCATTGCATAAATGCTGTGAGATCAGTGATGCTGTGCAGGATGTTTTTCTATGAGTGAGCCCCCACTTGTTTGCCTAGCCATGGAGTCGGTAACAAGCAGACTATGCTTGCTTACTTGTTGCAGTTGTTCCTGGGTATTGTGTTGTTTGTTTCTTAATTTGACAGTGTACATAAAGTGTATTATGCCTCGTGTGTTTAGATTGATATAACATGTCTTTATGTACAAATTAATGTGTTAACTTAGTGGTGAAAGAATCATAGGACTTCTTATTCCTCCTCCTCCTCCTCCTCTTTTTGAGCATACAGTTAATTCTGTTAATTACATGTATACCATATTAACCCCCCCCTTTTTTTTTTCCAAAGAATTAACCGAGAAGGAGCGTGATCATTTCAAAAGGACTCTGGCATTGATCGCATTGCAAATAATTCCATGAGAACAATTCACAGGAGTTTTCACAAGGCATGATTATTAGTAGGAATTAGTGGCCTCTTTGGTCCTCTAATTTAACAGTGTGCCATTATTATCTCTGGGGTAAATTAAAAGATGCCATGTACAAGACAAACCTACTCACCATACAAGAACTCTAAAGATAATATTCATCACAAAATTGCCTGGATTTCTCAAAATGAACTACAGCAAGTGGTGAATAATTTCCTAAAGAGATGCCAAAAATGTGAGAAGAATAAAGTTAGGTAGTTTGAACACCTTAATGATAATTTGGTAAGTAATGAGCCTTTTAAATTGGTTTGTATATTGTTGTATGGTTGGTTTGTTTAATTTTTTTACTCTCCTGCTAATCACCAAGATCCAACTAATGAGCACCTAAGGCAAAACACTCTGGTGGGAAATCAAAACTGATCGCGTGGCACTTTACTCATGTGAACTGCAGTTCAGAATCACAACAGATAAAAGAAATTATAATAAGGGTGTGCAAGTAGAGGAGAAAATATACATCAATAACTGCATTCGATGAATATTAACTTTGTAGTTTGATTTAGTAATGGAAATATTATGCAAAGTTAGAGGAAAGACTGACTAATGACTAATAATGACTATGACTAATTTTGTTCATCTGTAAAACTGTAGCAAGATGCAATTAATATGCCATGGCATGAAAGTACACAAGAGTATAAATTGAAAAAATGTATGACAATTCAGAAACACCATTTACACGCATGCACACCATTGAATTTTGATTGTACCGTATCAATCCATTTATCTTGTGCAAATTATCTGTGACCTATTAGTTCTGATCTTCCTTGATGTCTTTGATCAGGCAATATTATTTCAAAATTGAGAATGTATTTTCACTGTGAAATTTTCTGCGATAATTAAAAAAAAAGTCTCTTTTTGGCTCCATAAGGTTCTGTGTGTGTGTGTTTGTTTTTTTGTGTTTTGTTACTGTTACAGAACATTTTTTGCACAATAAAATTTTTCATTTAGAGTATTCTCACTTAACACAGTATCAGATGCTTACAAAAATTTTAGAACATTTTTATGAAAGCAACAGTGCAAAATGAATAAATCATCTCCAGTATACTCATGAAGGTCTGGATTCAGAGAGTTTAAAATATTTTTAGTAGTACTCCCAAATACATGCACATATTTGTGTTTCATGATGACAATTAAGTTTAAAAATTAGTAACTGTGATTGATAATAAAAAGATGGGAGAGATAGAAAATAATTGTGGGATCAAGGAGGATCCAAAAAAATGAGCTCAAATGCAGAAGGTCATTCAGGTTGACAAATGAGCACTATTAGGAATTTTGACATTGTTTTGTGTACAGAATATTCGTATTTACCTTCATGTATCATTGTTATGCCATTTTTTGTAACTTTATTTGTTTTGACTTTTTTTCTTTTAGTTAATCTTTTTGATTAATTTCTGTTTTATAGCAGTTACAAAAATTGTCTCTTTTTTAATACGAAATATCTTAAGAGTTGTATTTTTTTTATATGCTTACCTACAAGGAAACATAGGCAAAATTTCCTGCTGGCTTTTTAAACAGAGAGATTTTACAAATTTGTGGTATGAATTTATGAACTGAGCTTTTGATATCATCTTTACATTCACTAAAACAGAGAAATGGTAAATTGTGCATTTAAGATGATGTTCATATGTTTAATAAACAAAAACATGTTATGTTACTATTTAAAAGCAATTATAATGTACTAAGCAATTAGTACATTGTAATCAACAATATACAATCAAAAGTTCCATAAATTTTCATTATCTTTGAAATTTAGTTTAAATGTTATTATAGTAAAAACATGTCATGCAAATGCTTTCTTCTTTTATTACAGAGTATTCTTACATACAAATATAATTTTCAAACATATATTAGATTAATATTTCCCATTGACTATCTTCACAATGATGCTTTTGTTAAATATAAATATAATTATGGAACATTATAGTTTTATATGCTGAATTAATTTGTCCTTTTATTTTAAAACAATAGAGAGAAAATTAAATGCAAGAGCATTTTTTAAATTTCAGTTTTCAAAATGAACTACTAATGGACCAATTTTCCTAATTTTCAGAAACTATTTTTGTTTTATTTTATTTAAATGATATATGCCGAATTTTGTTGCAATAAACTATTCTGCTAGAGCAATTTTTAAATTTTGGGTTTCAGGTAACCCAACACTTAATGGTCTGATTTCCCTGATTTTCAGAAACAATTTTTCTTATTTTATTAAAATGATGTACACCGAATTTTGTTGTGAAAAAAGAAATATTGGTACTGCCAGAGCAATTTTTAAATTTCGGGTTTCAGGTAAATCCTCACTCCTAATTGCCCTATTTTCCTGATTTTCAGAGAGTATTATTCTCATTTTATTTCAATGGCCTATACTGAGTTTCGTTGAGAAAAAAAAAACATTATTTAAATGGTATGTACCGAGTTTCGTTGCGAATAAGCAAATATTTGTGCCGCTAGAGCAATTTTTAAATTTTAAGTTTCAGAGACTATTTTTCTTATTTTATTTCAATTTTATTTTATAACAATTTATTTTATTTCAATTACCGAGTTTCTTTTTAAAAAAAATTAAAATTGATAAAATTGTGGCCGCTAGAGCGATTTTTAAATTTCGCTTTAACCACTACTCCTGATAGCCAGATTGCCTTGATTTTCAGAAATTATTTTTATTAATTTCTGTTAAATAAAATATATGTAGTTTCATTGAAAATATTGCGGATGCTAGAGAGCTTTTTAAATGTTTAATAAAATTCTCGCTTTAGGTTAACCTTCACCCCCAATGGCCCAATTTAACAAACTCGACAAATCGTTTGTTAATGCCGAGGATATATGCCGAGCTTAGTTGGGGGGGAATGCGACCGCTAGGGCGTTAACTCACAGACACACACACACATATATATATATTTTCGTTGCCATTTTTGGTGCTTAATAAGTAGGATCCATGGATATTTGAAGAAATTTACGAAAATTGTTTCATGGGTACAGCCACAACAGTCAAATTCTTCGTAATTCGTTAAAAATATTTTTACATTGTACAGTCTTTACTGTCCATTAGGACTTTTTATAGCATGCCATTTATGCTATCCTTTCAGTTATGTTTTGCTTAATGCCTACATTCTTTGATGGGAATGTTTGCAACATTGAACATAGATGTAGTAGTTTTATCATTGTTAATTGTTGCTTAATATAATTGAGGATATGCCAAATAGTATTCAAATGGGCATAACAGCTGAAAGGTTTTTACACTATAAATTCTAAAGTAATGAAATCTTATAAAATTTCAGTTCAATATCTTCTAAGACTTTTTGATACTACTAACACATATAAGAACAAATATATTTATTCTATTTGGTATGTTTATTTCATAATCATTTCTTTAAATTAACTTATTCTGTACTGCTGAATAAGGGCTGTAGAAATTATTGCAAAACATAAAATAAATATTCCATAAAATTGTTTCATGTTTTTTTTGTTTTCTTTTGTCTTTAGCTGTTTTGAATTTGAATGGACTGTGAAGATGGACAAACATAACAGTTTGATAGTGTGAGTGCAAAAGTTGCTTGGTCTACAATGAGCTTTAAAAATGTTATAGCTGTGTGGGAAGTAAAAATGAAGTTGACCTTGTTGTTCAATGAAAGAGTGGGGAAGCCTACAGCATTACACCCACTAATAGAAACTCATGTTTATTTTCACATTTTATTTAGTTTTTTCTCTTTGTACTTAAATTTGTGCGCATAGATTTTTCATGAGCATTAGAGGCTGTTAAGAACTCCAGTAATGCATTTGCCTACCATTATGTTAGTAGTTCTGATTTCATACTGTTATTAAAACTCATAAGTTAAATTTATGTGTAATACTTTCTAATTACATGGACGATGTGGAATTCTGTTATTAAGAAAAGTATGGTTTCAAGAGAATTCTTGCAATAGATTCACCTTAGAGGTCTGTGCAAATGGTTAATGTATACCTTTTGCCCTTAGATGCCAAAAAATGAAAAAGAAGAAGAAACAGTGAAATACACAAATGTTTTGCTTGGTGTTTGTGTGGATGCTTGAATTTTATAAAAAATGAAAATTACTCTTGTAGAGTGTGTGGAAATTTAACAACAATAACAAGAGATTCCAGTAAAAGGAACACTGAATAGAATATTTAGCATTATGAATTATCTAAAACTTAAGTAGAGCGTTTAGGAATGTAACGCTGTAGAAGAAACACTGAAAAGTGATAAACAAAGAATAGAACGTTTAGCATGTGAAAACATAATATAAAACATCTTGTTCATGTTGTTAACTTAAGAAACACTGAAAACTGATAAACAAAGAATAGAATAGAACATTTAGCATGTGAAAACATGATCTTGTTCATATTTTTAACTTATTGCATCAACAATCACTATTTAATACATTGTTTTAAACTCTTTATTTTCTCTTTGCTTAGGTATATGAAGTACAAAAGTACAAGTACAATAGTCTCCTTTTAACATTAGCATAGATTTTTGAAATATTGAATGAATTGAGCTAAACAAATTGAGACACAGATGAATGCACAGTGTCTGGCATTCAGTTTTTCAACAGAAACCACCCAAGAAGCTGACCAATTGAAAATTGAACCTGGTTCTCTAAACTGTCAGACAGACACTAGTGCCTAAACAATGGCATGATACAGCATTCCATTTTTGATGAAGCTTTGCTTAAGTTTGTTGTTACTGTAGCTCAGGTGGCAGATATTATTTCTATTCAGGTTCAAATATCCTTTTTGGCAAACTGGCCTTCGCTTACCTTTACTCACCTTAGCTAGCCAGATCTTGCATCTTCTGATTTTCATCACTTAGGTCCTGTAAAATATGCAATCTGCAGGAGATTTTATTACGAGGAAGTCCTAGCCAAGTACAGAGATGTCTGAGGAACAGACATTTGCTAAGTGAACCACGACAGCATACAGGTTTTGACCTCTATATGGTGCAAAACCATAGAGTTACAAGGAGATTATATTGAAAATAGCCACAGAATTAAGAAACAACCCACTGTATTTAAAATTGAAATAAAACAAATTTTAAAAGAGCAAAAAGTTTTGCATGTGTATATTGAATGCACCTTATGTTGGGCTAAACATTTGCAATTGTTTGTTTTCTTCCATAATCCTGGAAATTGCATTTCTTTAGCAAACAAGTCAGCAAATAAAATTAAGAAATAGAGGAAGAGAGAATATTTGAACACTTTTTCCAAAAATAAACATTTACATTTTCATAGAAAATATAAAAATTAATAAGGAGCCTGAGGAATCACAAAACACTTTCAGCAATGTTGCAAAGAAATTCAAAGGTCAATTAAGATAAAATCCATTAACCTTTAGTACAATAAAATAAAAAGACATCAGTATGCTTGTTTGTTTAAACCTGACACAAGATTATATTATGTCAATTCAAAACAATAAAATAACTGGTGGTAATAATATAGCTAACTTATGAAATATAACTCTGACCATGCTATTTTTCTATTGTATTAATATTATCACTTTTAAACAGTTCAAATTTTGCTTAGGTTTATACTTATTGCAGTTAGATACTGCTTGATATTTACTTCTATAATAGCATCCATTGGTAGAAAAATGGAAAAAAGATGTAATTACATTTTGCAAATATGACGTATAGCAATGTTTTAAGTATATACTTTTTTAAATCAATTTTCTGAATTTCTTAAGCATCTTTAGTATTTGTATTATTTATTCAAGTACTAAGTAATTACAATGTTACAATCTTCATGGCTTGGTTTCAGCCCTGGCTCTATCTCAGGTCATGAAATTCTGACATGATAACAGTGATTAACAGCTTAAAACAGTAAATCCACAATACAATACTTTACTCCTGATTATTACCCAATTCAAACAACTCCAAGCCATAAATCTAAATAACTAAAACCAAAGATAATTTATTCATTAATCATCCATACCCATTTTTTTTAACTCTATACAATTATTACCCTAAATTCCTTAATTGAGATTTGTCCTCCAAAATTTTCTTTGAACCCATTTTACTTTGATCAACTGACTCCTCCACTCTCTTGTTTCTGGACATTCAAATAGGATGTGAATGGCATTTTCATTTCTCCTACACTTTGGACATATATTTTGCTCCAGATTTCTTCTAATTCCCTTTAGTCTCCATATTCCTAATCTAAACCATGCTAATCCCTCCCTCTCTTGTTATTACATTTATTAATATAACCCTCATTCATACAAATCTCTTTTAATTCTGAAAATAACAGCAAGAAACTTTTCTCTCTTATATCTGCATAAAAAAATTGTATGTGTATATCCTCAAATCTGCTTCGAATCATCTTTCATAATTCATCTGGCAAATTATCCCTTCCTAACCAACCCTCCCCCATCTCATTCTGTGTCAATTCATATCCTACTTTCTCTATCCAACTAGATTCTCTTAAAGTGAATTCCTGAAATTTTAAACATTCTTTCAAAATATGACCATGTGGCATCTGTTGTACTCTAAACCAATATTTTAATATTCTCTCCATCACCCCATCCCCTTACACTTACCTTTCCTATTTTTAACAGGGTACCAGCATTAGCTGCATTTAATACCTGACATATTTTTGCAAAACACGAGTATTTTTCCATCTCTTTCCAACTATCCTCCACTCCCCATATCTCTGTACCATAGGCCCACCTCTATTGCACTAGATATTTTTATACTCTTTCACACCAAACTACTTCCATATTAGGTGCAAAATAGACATTTCCTTAAAAATGTCATCGAACTCTTTCAGTATTTCCTTTTCTTATTTTGCACTGTAGTAAGTATTCAGCAGTTTCTAACATGCGAACAAGGAAATCATATAACTTGTAATAATGTAATAAATTGATCTTAATTTTTAGCTGCTTTGAGCTAAAGATCTGATATTTCAAACTGTGTATTCAGTAGTCATTTCTACCATCATAATTTTAGACCAGTTGTATCATATACATCTCAGGAATATCAGTTTATCTTTGGTGTTATTTTTTAAGAAATTTGTTTAAATTGAACAAAGAAAGATTATACAATTAACCTTAGTAACAAAATATTTAATTCATAATTGCTGAATATAATGCTATCAAAGTATAGAAAGTTGTATGCATCTCAAAGAACTGTGAAACCATAACCAACACATGACAAACATTTTATTTATAACATTCTTTTTTCTCTTAACAGTTCTTGATACAGCAGGACAGGAGGAATTCAGTGCAATGCGGGAACAGTACATGAGATCAGGAGAGGGCTTCCTTTTGGTGTTTGCTGTAACTGACAAGGCAAGCTTTGATGAAATGTATAAATTTCATCGGCAGATCTTGAGGGTTAAGGATCGTGATGAGTTTCCTATGCTAATGGTTGGCAATAAGGCAGACTTGGAACACCAGCGTGTAGTAAGTATATTCTAAATTAATGAGATGCATTAACTCTTCCTCAAATGTAAATGCAATAATATTAGCTATAAAATGTAGATAATAATTTATAACTAGAAAGGGGGATAAGAAAATAGATATCACCAGAATAGGTACAAATGGTTTCTTAAGCATGATTGTGGTGCTACAGACATTAACTCCAGAACAGCACATGTGGATGGTCAAGAGTACTTAAAGGACAATAGCTAATTTTGAACAAATTTGAAATGAAATTTATTGAAAGTACTAAGAAAACTACAAACTATAAGGGGTCTCCACCTATCTGACTCAGATCATTTTAAGTGTACCTCCTCACAATTACAGACATTTTAATACAATAATGATTTTATACTAACCCTTTATCTAAATTCTAAATATTAAAGTACATATTTCCACTCTGATTGCATCAGAGTCCAGTCCCCGGTTCATCAGCAGTAGCCTACTGGAATTCCAAGGGACTAAGCTCCAACCAACCCAGGGGACTAAAATAAAATATTTCAATTACTCTACTTATACTATTATTTTATCAGCTAGATACAGTCTCTACAAACTACTAACTCTTATTTCTCAAGCATGTACTGTAATGAAATTTGAATTTTATAAAGTACTAAGAGCATTTTAAATACAAACTACAATGAGGCCTCCATCTATCTTTAGGTGTAACTCCTCTTAATTGCAATTGTTGATACAATAATACACTTATACTAAAATCTTTATCTAAATTCTAGGTAGTTAAATAGAGTACAAACTTTTCACATTGGTTGCATCAGTTCCCAGTCCCTGGTTCATCAGCAGCAACCTACTGGAATTCCAGAGGACTGGAATCCGACCCAACCAAGATGCACTAAAATAAATATTTCACTTACTCTACCTGTACCAATTATTTTATTAGCTATCTACAATCCCTACAAACTACTAATTCATTTCTTTATCAAATACCAGCTATAATGCTACATTTATCCACTTTCTAAAGCAATTTCTAATTTCCATGCTCAATAATTCAATATATTTAATATAAAAATCACACTCGACCATTCCCAGACCAATGACATTTTTCATAATCATATAGGTATTTCTTTATTATCTAAGATTTTCTAAATTACATATCTTTCAACTGACCACTTCATTTCTACCTACATAAAAACTCCCCTAATTTGGGTATCTGCTCATGATCTTCAAAGATCTTTGTCAATACAATTCCTTTATTTCTCATTAACCATTTCTTACTAATTAAACTTTTCCTCCAAACATTTGTGACTTTACATTAGAAGATAATATGAATTTCACCTTCCTTCTCCCCACAGATGGGACACATTCCTGGAATAACATCTCCCCTCATTCCCTTAATTTCCAAACACCTAATTGAAATTGTGCTATTCCTTCTCTTTCATTTTTCTTACAAATTAAAATATACTTCTCCTTTTCTGGATCATCTTTTAATTCCTTATAATATGCTAGTGAATTTAACAATTAATTACTCTGGCAAATTGCAGAGCATTACTTTAGAGAATCACATGGCATAATAAATGTTTATAATGAGCCATCAATTGCATTGCCAACTGATGCACCATATGCCAGGTGTATGGCGAACAGCACTTCTTGTGTGAAACAATGAGTCATATCATTGCTTTCAGTATAGTTCATATAGTAAATGCTAATATGTGATTTAATGAATTGAAGTTAAAGTACAGTAATCATTCATAAAACTGATCTACAGCGCTTCTCAAAATGCCTTACCACTGCCTGGGAGACCTGTTCACATTAAGTGACAACATGTAATTTGTGTATTAGGAGATGCAGCCTTCTTATGATTGCATCTACCAGGGATAGTAGTTTAAGTTTAATCAGCTCTGAATACACACATTACATTGTAGTTATAATATGGTCCCACATCAATGTCTGTAGCTCCATATTGAAGCTTCTGAGACAGTTGTTCCTACTCACAAAATTCTTAGTGTCAAGTCCCCTTTCTACTCATAAATTCTTTGTACATTATTTTTTTAGGATAGCATATGAGCAAGAGTTGGTATATATCATTCCAATGGTACCGAATAGTAAGAATAATACATGATGTTCATTGATTAAACTTAAATGAAACATATCAAAGGAATCAAAACTCATTCATTTTCTAGATTAGGTATGTTTTTATCTGCATATTAAAGGAAAAAATATAAATGATGTCTAACATAAGAACGGAATGCAAGGACAGACAGGGTAAGCAATCATTGTTTGTAGGAACATAATAAGAATGGATAATATTTCAAAGGATTATGAGCTATTTTAGGAAGATTATACTAACTACATAAGGAAGTTGAAATCAGAATAATGTAGCATTAGAATGTTCTCAACTCATCTAATAAATGGTACTGTAGAGCATGAAACAACTTTTAGAACCATATTTTTAGGCTTTAGTGCTCAGTATTTACAAGAAGCACTTAATTATTGGTAAATCTAAGGTGAAAATGGGTAATGAAAAATATACATATTAAATAATTTAATATAAAATATTCTAAAGAATAAGTGCAATAATAAAATAGAAAATTGGTTATGGAGTTCAAAGAAGTTATAAAGGGCAAGTTAAAAGCTCTGCACCACCTAAATAACTTTTGAAGCATGTGGTTCAGTGACATGAAACTCTGTTTATGGGGATAGCCATATACTGAAAACTCAAAAATGATATTACAGAACTTTGTCTATTTCTGGTTTAACCCAAAGTAATTCGAGCTCTCTTATTTTAAATGGAACACCCAATACATTTTTACAATTTTAAATAATGCTCATTAAGAGCTTTTCCAAAAGTATCAACAATAGATACTTCTGTAAAAATGTATTGTTGCTATATCAAGAAAACAAAAAAGTGAAGTAAACAATTAAAGGCTTCTTTTGTTTATTGTTTTTTGTCAGTAATAACATAAATATTGTCTTTTAATTATATCCATGGCATCATGTTTATTGATACAGAAACATCTTATTTAAGGGACTAAAGCTGACATCTAGTGTGATAAATAATTCTATCTGATGTTCATTCTAATTTTAATTATGGTTGGCTATGGAGACAGGCAACAATTTCATCCTAAGACTGCAAATTTATTTAATGATATACATTAAAATCACAATTCAATTCCACATACAACAATGACAAGGATCGTAAAGAAATTTACTCAAACTGGAAGTGTACAAGACATAAGATCAGATCACCTGAAAAGTGTAACAGGACTGATGAGAATATTTCATTGATGTTCTCCTCCTTATGCAAGAAAATTCAAAAGTTTCTGTTGCAAATTTGTCATTAGAATAAATATAGGCCAAAGTTCTTGATGAAAATCCTTAAAAGTGCCATGCAAAATCCTTATAAAATTCAACTTTTGCAAGAACTTTCGAGGGACAATCCCAATAGAAAAATGCAATTTTGTGAATTAATGATGGAGCGCATTAACAACAATCCAGTTTTTCTTAGATAAATTGCATTCTCAGATGAAGCCACATTGTACCTAAATGGATTTGTCAACAGACACCACTACTGATACTGCTAAAACATAAATCCACTCACCAAAAGTTATGTTTGGGCTGATATTATTGGTGATCATATCATCAATCTTTTCTTCTTTACAGAATAGATATTTGAATTTGCTTTGAAATCACATAGCACCAGGCTATTGCAAATTCGTTTCACATTCAATCAATCATAGGCTACTCAGAGGTGACATCTGTCCCCAACAAGATGAATTTAGCACACTATGAACAGAATGTTCAATAGCACTTAGACCAGGTTTTTTCACAATGCTGGCTTGATTGGAGAATGGCCAGCAAGACCTCCAGATTTGTCCACTTTAGACTTCTTTTAATGAGGCCATTTGAAATCAATCAAGATCAAGAAAGATTTATCAACTTAGAAGATCTGGAGTATCAAATAATGTAAGCAGTGCAAAATGTTTCTATAGCCTGGTTAAATCCTTTTTTATGGTTAACTGGCACATTGTCAAGCAGCTGAGGCCTACCAGTGTTGGCACAGAATTTTTTGTTTTCTTAGTTTAGTAACAGAAAATTAGATACTTTTTGAAAAACTCTTTCTAAGCATAAATCGAAAATGTAAAAATGTATTGGGTATTCCATTTAAAATAAGAGAGTTGGAGTTAATTTATGGTTAAACCAGAAGTAGAAAAAAGTTGGCAATATCATTTTTGAGTTTTCAGGACATGGCTGTATCCACATAGAGTTTGTGTCATTGAACCATATGTTTCCAAAGTTACGAGTAGTCAAAAGCTTTCAAGGTTGCAGTCAGACTTATAACTAAAAGTTTCTTCTGGGCCGTGGTCTGCTGGAGCTAAGGTGTCCAAACGTTTCGTTCCACCTTCAGAGGACATCTTCCGTGGCACGGTCTGAGTCTTCTAGGAGAAGGTTCAGGCACAACTGAATCACCAGCTGGAGGTGATGTACAACCGCCACTGAATATGTCCTCTGCAGGTGGGGACAAAACGTTTGGACACCTTAGCTCCAACAGACCATGGCTTCCAAGCCTGAAAGAAACTTTTAGTTTCAAAAGCTATTTAGGTAGTGCAGTACTTTTAACTAACACTGTTTAATTGTGTAACTATAGGAAAGTATATAAATCTTTTGCTGTAAAGACATCAGATGTTTGAGGTGTAATGTATAATAGGGCAACCATTCCCTGTAAAAGTAGCCAGTGAAATGTAAACATTTCTGCTGGAATAAACTTAGAGATCTACTAATTAGAACCGTAAGTGTAATAAGTGTAGTAGCTTTTTTGACTTGCAGAAATATTACCTGATAGAATAGTGATTTTTTTATAAATAAAATTTTACTAATGAATATTTTATCATAGAATTCTATATTTCAGCATTTCTCATTTACAGCATATTTAATAAGATGACCTTTCATTACATAATGTTACCGCCACAGGTAGCCGAGGTCGTTAAGGCGCGGACTCGTGAGCGGGAGGCCTGGGGTTCGAATCCCGCCAGGACCTTCCTCCCTGACTGAGGTCTTTTCCAAGTTTTCCTCAGTCCTCATAAGGCAAATGCCAGGGAGGTACCCTAAACTTAGGCCTGGAATGATTCCTTCCTTGATTGATTTCCCAATAAATCATTTCATCTCATGTATCGTCAGTGTTCACTGCCTGTGGTGCCTCTGCAGCAAAAACGGGTGTTAAACACCGTTCATTCATTATTACATAATGGTTATTTACTAAACAATCACATAAAATATTCAGATATGAATTCTCATTTATAATGAAAGAGAATATAAATTATAATATTTAAAGTCTATTTATTCCTGTCCATATGATTATGCGAGATTTAGGAATACCAGTTTTTTGCAGACACAAAGAGGAAAATAAAAATCATGCATGCACAAAAGCATTCATTTGTATTTCACACGACTTGTTATTTATACTTGAATATTACACCTTTAGGTCTATTAAAAGCATATATAAGTAACAGGAAGCAAATGGTTGCACTTAAAAATAAAGCTCCAGCATCAATCTATAAACTATGGTGTGCAATGCAATTTTTCATTGCCATAAATAACACGCATATAATAATCCTAAAAACTTAAATCTTATATGCAGATATCATTTCATTAATGCATCTAAAAATATTAGTGTTTGTTAACAGAAATTGAATCTTATGTTTTATGCATAACAAATTAATGGTTTGTAAGTAAATGACCCTAATGCTGAATGAAATCAAGGCTAAAAATATACATTCACAGGTATAGGTTAATAAATTTAGGTGTCTACTAATTAGTTTGACATATAAATTAATTTAGACTAGACTTGAAGCTGTAACGGAAGTCGCCTATCACCGGTGTTGTGGCTAGACTTTCTATTCACAAATTTAATAAGGAACTAAAATGTTTGTCTTATTTTTTTTAATGTTTTTAATCTGTTTTTATTTTTATTTTATTTTATTTATTTATTTTTTTTAATGGTGTTTAATGCCCATTATTACTACTTAAATACCACAGGCGGTGGACACTGATGATATATGAATTGAAATGATAAACTGGGAAAGGATATTTTTTAAGGAAGGAAACCTTCTAGGCGTAAGTTTAGGGTACCTCCCTTGCATTTGCCTTTTATGAGAACTGAGGGAAATCTGGAAAAAACCCAGTCAGGGATTGGATTCCCCTGTTGGGAATAGAACTCCAGGCCTCCCACTCATGAGTCTGCACTTCACGACCTCAGCGGCCAATGGTAGTATGTTTGTCTTAGAAAGTGTTAAGAAATGTGCATTTTGCTCTTTCTTTATTATAACCAGATTTGTTCTTTTCAGTGTTAAAGGTTTGTATCATTTGTAGAAGAGGAAAGAATGATGGTGCTAACAAGTGGCAATATTTTTGTATTTCTTAATTTTAAAATATATTTTTCAAAGAGTTTGTGCTTATTAAATGAAATATGTTGTTAAATTGTGATTTTTTTTTTCCCCCAGGTATCAACAATGGAAGCACAGAACTTATCAAGGCAGCTTAAGATTCCTTACATTGAGTGCAGTGCAAAATTGAGGATGAATGTAGACCAGGCTTTCCATGAGCTGGTGAGGATTGTGCGCAAATTTCAGCAATCTGAACGGCAGTCAGTCAAGGCCAATTATAAGAAGAATAAGAAGAAGTGCTGTGTGTTGTAGTAGAGGTATACTACTACTACTAATCTTCAAATATCTTTCCCATCCCTTCATGGTGACTGGACTCCAAGCCCAGTCTGTGTTCAGAAATGAAAACTTAAAACATGAACTATAGCCCTGTACAAGACTTAAATATTTTTAAGAATATGTATATATGTTTAGAAAAATAATCAAAAAATTAACAGTGACAACATACCACATCACACTTTTCAGAATGTATCACTTATTTTGCTCACTGAAGCAGATATTGCCATATGTCCAGCATAAAATATATCAATGTGGTGAGCTTTTTCACCCCAAATTAAAAAAAATGTTCAAAGCTGCAGGTCAATATGTATTGAATTTTCTTTTTGCAACAGAATAAGGTGTGGCATTAAAAAAAATCCATAGAATGGTTGCTCAATACCAAAATTATTTTTACAGTTTGCCTAAATTTTTAATGTTATAATTGCCACATAGATTACAAAAAGACAATCCATTTTATTAAAATGATAAACCTAATCAGCTGCTAAAGTTAAAGGAATAGTATATTTCTTACTTACTGGTGAGTAAAGCACTTTCTTGAAAATGCAGTTAATGTGTTTTCATTTTTGCCTGAACAACTAACTTGATTTGACTTCAAGGCCATATATAGAAAAGAGAAAGGAGCAACTTTGAACTGGTTTTGAAATAAAAAATTGAAATTCAGCCGCATGTATCCAGGAAGATAGCTGAGGTACAAAAAGAAGTCACTGTACACATATTACGGTGCTTCAGCATGCATGCATGTACATGCACACAACTAAATGACAGTAACCAAACGGCTTCAACCTTTTGCTGCAGTTTATCACACTGGGGATTTACAGTTTTGTATATCTGGTCTACCATTCTTATAAACATTTTGAAGATAAATTTATCAATTAGACACATTTTACTCATTTTTTGATTAACACCAATAATTACATTGTTTCAAAGAATTTTATTTAGCACAATATGAAATGCAGAATTCTATTGCAAAAAATGTAACATTTTTTTCACTAAATATTAATACTGAATGTTATGCCACTATATGGTACAGGTACATACTATCGTTAGCAGCCTTAGAATTGGCTAGGCTATTAATGCTCAAGTCGAAAACTGTATGGTAGATGGTGCAATTTGTTGTGGTGAAAGTAAAGATTTTTAAAGCCTTCTTGATGCTTTAATACAATGTGAATAAGCAACTTAGTTCAAGTATTTCATTCTATGAAGAGTTTTCATGAATAGTTTTATAAGTTAATGTGGTCAACATTTTAATTAAGAGATGGTTTGTTATAGTTCCCTGGCCATTGAAAAATAGGCTGCAACAGGAAAATTTACTCAGTAAAATATTTTCAATTCCAACGCTACATACAGACTATTATCCCGCACATGCTGTGTTTTGAAGCCCACTGGTAGTGAGTGGTACAACATGCCCAGCCACCAAGAGTCAAGCAATATGGGATAGTTTTTAAGTAAAAGCTCTGTATTTCTTTGCATGATGAAAAGGCTTTGCTGACAATGTACCTGCAGAGAGTGCCAGTACTAAGTAGCAGTGAAATGATCATCAGGATTTTGTGGTGAATCTTGTATTTTGGCTTATTATCCAAATCTGTCAATGTATGAAGGTGATATCCTACCAGCTGAACATTGACATTATCCTTTGTTGATTCCAACTTTACAATTTTAGAATTATATCCATTTTCTCGTTTCTGATCTCAGCTAATAAAAATAATAAAAGGAAGTCATTAAATACCATAGAAAGGTGAATTGTGTAATAATCTTAATATGAAAGAGCAATAAATTTAATAGAATTGCATTGTTAAAAGGTTTCTGTTAGAAAACTTCTAATTTTTGTATATGCATTTTAATAGCTACAATAACAATTTCTGGGTATTCTCATATATATCTTTTGGAAAAAGAATTCTCATGTAGAAATATGTAATAATGTGTATATGTCCTAAACTTAGGTATTCATTTTTTTACACTAAACTCCACTTACTTACATAAAAGTAAATGGAATTTAGTATAGAAAAAAAAGGAATACCTAAGTTTAGAATATATTATCACTCCATTGTTAACAGCTTCGAAAGTACAATATTTATGTGAATATGTGTTAAGATGGTTATCTTCACTTTGAATTTTTTAACATGGAATGAGTTTGGCATACATTGCTGTCATCATTAACTGTTGCCATCTTCTGGAAGCATCTCTCCCACATTCTTTACAATCTATTCTGTTCTTTCTCTCATAAATGTTTTTTTTATATATGTTACAGTGATTGCTGACTATCTCTGGTAACAGTTCAATGAAAGTTGAGTATTTATAATACAATCAACATTCCCTAATAAATAATGACCTTAATTCACACACATACACATGTGTAAACATTGTCACTTATGTATATGAACAGCACCAATATAATGTGCCAAACCTGTGCTCTACTCACTTGATTTCAGCATAACTGCCAGTTGGATTATTTTTAGTTCTTATAAGACTTTGAGAATGCTCAGTTGTGTTTGTGTTTCTTGATATATAAGATAGTGGAAACAAACAATTTTATTAAAATCTTTAGATTTGATGCTAGAAATGGTATCTTCAAACAGATGAATGTCAAACCTCAGTTCAATAAGTGCCTTCAGAGTATAATAAAAGAAAGCAAAGTTCCACATAGTAAAAAAGTTATCTTGGGAACAATAAGTACATTTCAATTGGCAGAATCTGGTCGATAGTTTTTCAACTATGCATGTATTTTCTTATTAAATAAATACTGCATATTTTAATGCATTAATTTTAAATTACTTTTAGTTTCGAGTGACAACAAACAATGAAATGCCTTTGGAAAAAGAATAATTTTCTAAGTAATTCTAAATGCTATATTTAAGTGTTGCACTCTAATAAGTGATTGCAATTAATACCATTAACATTTCATAATAAAATTGAACTTGCGAACGGATTATAAACTACTTCTTCTTCTTCTTCTTCTTCTTCTTCTTCTTCTTCTTCTTCTTCTTCTTCTTCTCCTTCTTCTCCTTCTCCTTCTTCTCCTCCTTCTCCTTCTTCTCCTCCTTCTCCTCCTTCTCCTCCTTCTCCTCCTTCTCCTCCTCCTCCTCCTGCTCCTCCTCCTCCTCCTGCTCCTCCTCCTCCTCCTGCTCCTCCTCCTCCTCTCCTGCTCCTGCTCCTCCTCCTCTTCTTCTTCTTCTTCTTCTTCTTCTTCTTCTTCTCACTTTGCCTTTGACTTTGTTTTGGAAGTAACAGCATGAATGCATAAAAATCATGCCTGAATAATTTTAAAAAATAATCTACCTATTGAAATCATGCACTCTAATAAGTGATTGCAATTAATACCATTAACATTTCATAATAAAATTGAACTTGCGAACGGATTATAAACTACTACTTCTTCTTCTTCTTCTTTTTCTCCTCCTCCTCCTCCCCCCTCCCCCTCCTCTTCTTCTTCTTCTTCTTCTTCTTCTTCTTCTTCTTCTCACTTTGACTTTGTTTTGGAAGTAACAGCATGAATGCATAAAAATCATGCCTGAATAATTTTAAAAAATAATCTACCTATTGAAATCATGCACTCTAATAAGTGATTGCAATTAATACCATTAACATTTCATAATAAAATTGAACTTGCGAATGAATTATAAACTTCTTCTTCTTCTTCTTCTTCTTCTTCTTCTTCTTCTTCTTCTTCTCCTTCTCCTCCTCCTCCTCCTCCTCCTCTTCTTCTTCTTCTTCTTCTTCTTCTTCTTCTTCTTCTTCTTCTTCTTCTTCTTCTTCTTCTCCTTCTCCTCCTTCTCACTTTGCCTTTGACTTTGTTTTGGAAGTAACAGCATGAATGCATAAAAATCATGCCTGAATCATTTTAAAAAATAATCTACCTTTTGAAATCATTAATAATCAGTGCCAAGAAAGCTTCAAATCTTTAATAATTATCAACCTGATATTGGTTAAATGTTTTTATCTTGATTTCATTTCAGTCATCTTCAACATTCTTTGACCATAAATGTAGGCATGTCACCTTTTGAAGTTGAAATGTCTGTACACTATGACTACATATTTTGTTGGTAACTGGGAGGTAATTCTTATTTATTTTATTTACATATTTAAAGGCTTTATGCATTTTCTTCCACTTAGTCAGTCATATACATATATGTACATACTATTTTATTTATTTTCATCTAGATAGTCGATTAATGACTTAGGACAAGTCAATTAAGTTACAATAAATGAGTGAATAAAATATTTCATAGTAAAAAATAAAAGCATTCATTAGAAGCCAGCTAATCTGAAACCCTTTAATCCAAAATGTGAAATAATCCAAACTGAGCCTTGGTAAGTGAAGAACATAGAACACTGGACAGTTTATTGCTATTTTGTTTTACCAATTATCACAGGGGATAACTTTTTGTTGTGGCAGTATTATTACAAACTAACAGAATCAGATGCTCTGCTCATTTTGAAGCCAGGTACATGAACTCCAGTTTGACAGCAAGCTTTTTTTTAGTCCAGTTTCATTGCAGTTGTATACTTCTTGTGTGAAGTAATTTTGAGACAACTAAATTTTAAAGTTCTGCAGTGTATTTGCACCTGGTGTTGGCCTGCTGATAATGGTTTCCTAGTTAGAGATAACTGCCTTATTCCATGCCTCTTTTTCCAGCAATCTAACAAGCAGTTTTACTACCAATAAATTTAGAATCACCACCCATCAGCTGGTTGATTTGGACTGCTTTCTACTGAATTAAAGAACCTCTGAATGGAGTTCTCCTCTGTCTCTCTCGGGAAAATTATAGAAAAATTGCTGCTTCAATTTTGTCAAATTTAGAAATTTTGATATTTTACATTTTTTAATAACTTCTTGTATTGTTGTGCACAAAAATGTTCACTTTTACCATTCACTTATAGTTGCTTTACCAATGCCAAACTCAGCATCTAATTGTATAACACTTTCTCCCTTGTCCAAATGCTTCAATGCTTCAAGATTTTCTTTAAGTACATGCAAACTATACTTTCTTTTATTGACCATTTGTGCTGTCTATAAAAATGCTAAACAGATACAAAATTACTAGGAACTGATACATATACAATGTTTCACTTTAACAGAGCTCTCATGACTTGTAGTTCTTCTATTTCTCATTCAGCAATAAATGGGTATTATTGTTGTACTCTTAATTATAACAATAATTTTGGATAATCTGAACATTTGCTAATTTGAACAGGAATGGTCCGTATTAATTCAGATTAGTGAAGTTCTAGTGTGCAAACATAAATGCAAGTAAAGGAAAAGATACTTTTGCAATTTTATATTTATATAAAGATTTTAACAAATTACATAAAAAGGAAGCATTAATCTCAGGACTGCCATGTGGTACTTATTAAATTGTATTACTCCACAAAAGATCATATGAATACATAAATTAAACCTATAATTTTAATTTTTCTAATGCTGCTGCTGCTTTTGAAGGCATATTTCATAATACAGAAAACTGGACCGTAAACTTTAAATCATATTTAATTAAGATAGAAAGTAGAATGTATAATCATAATTTTTCTATCAAATAGCAGGACTCCTATCGGTCTTCCATCTCCCCAGCTATATTTAACCATGAATGTTACTGAACTCTGATCACTATCAACCCAGATAAATGTGCTCAAAGAAACTTAATGAGTTCTGTATCAATTCAAAATCTAAAAATAAAAAAACTGGATTTTCCTCATTATGCTTCCCATGTCTTCAAATGGCATTTAACACAGGATTTGAAAATATGTTTGGATGCTGGACATCAGTAACAAAATCTGGACAGTTCAGACAAAATCTGCACAGATAGCAACTCTATCTAATTAGCAACAGCTAACATTTACTAGCAATGATATATCTGCACTAGTGAATGTTGATTACCTTGGTATTTAAAATTGATATGTTCAACTTTTACAGAGAGATACATTGAACCTCAGCAATCACTAATTATCTTTAGTGACTTTTACTTTTTTACTGTAATATATATCTACCCACTTTTAAACTGGTGGACAAGAGGATGTATCTGTAAAGAGCATGTGAAGAAGAGTAAAAGAAAGGAAGAAAGAAAATTTATCATATCATATCATATACAGCAAAGCTCTATGCAAAAGTTTTTTTAAAAATTGACCAATTTTCATAATATCTCAAAGCTATGTGCTCCACAGCATTGGTGAGTTAATTACATTTAATGAGGTACCTGAAAATGAAAGATTTGTCTATGAGAGAGTTTTGGTCAATAATCTTATCTGCAGTTTTCCCCCATCTTTCATGCAGTTGTGTAAAATACTTAACAGGAAAAACAAGCTAAAGCAAAAAATTATATATGTTTTTTGTTTATGTTATGTATATATAATTTCTGGCATAACTAGTGCTGTTCATCTCACTTTAGTATTGGGTTGCATTTTCTTTTAATATAGTTAATATCCCATGCTTATTGCCTTGAAGATATTTGTGATGATAATGAAAAATAAATGATATTCTTGTTATATTAAACCAGAAATCAGAAGGCTTAAATGCATGCTTGAAGAACATAGCAAAAATTAACTGCATTTACTCAAACATTACAAGCAAACACGACAATTTTTTAACCCATTCATGTTCATATTTAATACCATTCCTAGGTTACAGATTTAAATAGCTGCAAAGGGTTGTGGAAAGTACATTCATATATAAACTGTCCTAAAAGATGAATAATGAAGATCTTTGACTCAAATTTTGCATGCAAAGCTAAAACATTATTTACTTACTAATTAGTACAATTAGTTGATGTTTTAAACAATATGGCAAATGGAAAGGTATGCTCATTTATTTCTCTGCTACACATTTTCATTTTCTTCCTTGTAGCTGTAGCCTATCCCATATCTTTCAGTTACATTTTTATCTTATCGGTAAGATGAGTATAAATTGGAACTTTTGCCTTACAGGCACAAAAGGCATAGAAATGGTGAAAAATCAATTTTGAACAGAGTACTAGGGCATTTCTGCAAACTTGAGCACTATTTACTCCAAAGTCATATTATAATTTTTTTTCTTCTAGTGAGTTTGTAAAGAACAATGTAAACATTGAATATGCAAATAATTAAAATAGATAAATGTTTTTCTGTACTTTTTAACAATCTGATGCATAATAGGAAACAGGACAGTGACTTGGTCTTGTAAACCTACTCCAAACATCCCTTTCTGACGCGAGGGCTACAGGTTATTTCTTCCCAGACTATTTGTCCTTTCTTCCTTCAGAACTTTACTGTCTTAGGTTATCTGCTTTGTGTTTAGAGGAAAGAAAACTTTATTGTCCCCCCATTTTACACATAAGTTGTTAGCTGACCATATTTTTTACTCTCCAAAATAAAACTACCAGGCTAAATATCACTAATAAAGAAACCATACTTTCTCATTCATGACTTAATAGAAACTCATATAGATGAGGGTTTCTATAGATATGTTTCTGCTACTTTCAATGTTAGTACAAGCAATATCTCTGGTCAAACAACAATATTGCATGTGTGTCTACAGAAAAGTGCAGCAATGTGAACTCAGCAGTTCATGTGATTAAAAATTCAAAAATACTCTGGGACTACAGCTTTTCATAAAGAGAGCAACTGATCCTACCCTTTTACAAATGTAGATTGATAGCTTCAAGTGTAGCTTCAAGCAGACTGTCAGTTGAAATTATAATCATGAGTATGACTTCACACCAAAGGAAAAATTTTGGGGTTTAGATGTTCATATAGCTTACACTTTATTCACTGTCAGTCACCAATTGTTATGCTAGACGATTGACATAGAATTTAATTGTAAGGGCTTTCTATATTAAGCCAATAAACACATGGAGTGACATAACTAAATCCTAAATAAAATATCATATTTGACCTATAAAGTGAGAATACTATTGTTTACATAAATAAAAATTGAAAATATAAGGATTGATTATAATTCTTTTATAATTATTAAAACATTATGAAAAAGGTGGCAACATCTAACAAGTGAGTGTAATATTTAGCCTTTATTTCTTATCTTCATGGTAAATTTGTAGCTTAAAATGTATTTATCAATATAGTATAAATGCACATGTTAAAATTATTGCTTTAGCCATAATTAAAATATAATCATTTAATGAGAATTATGATGGTGATAGGTTTAAATTTCAAGATTTGCATTTTATAAGATCACTGAAATATCAGATTTTAAAAACTGCTGTAATTTTTAATTGGAAAAAAATTCCTAATAGGGTGATTATAATGTGGAAAAGGATGAATAGTATCCTTTCAACACCAATTTCTCATACATCGAATCAAAAATAAATGTTACACATTAATTAATATCCATTGTTTTTGTTGTACATATGCTGATGACCTTAAACATGTTATATAGAAATGGAATGCCTAAGAGAAATTGAAAAAAAAAATGAATTGAATATAAATTATAGTTTTTTTGAGAGCACTACTCTTAAGTAAAAACGTGAGGGCTCTGGAATATCATGTTATGTGATTAATGTAACATCTAGAATTTGAAACCTTGATCAGTCTTGTATATGTAGACAAGAAAAATGATATTAAATTGTTTCTAGCATCTGTTAATGATCTGTCAGTAGAATCATTAGACTCAAATTAAAGCATATGAGCAATGAAAGACATATACTTGCTCTTCTTTCAAAAAAATATTATACAGCAATTCTGTAATTATTTATAAACATGCTGTCCCTTCCTATTGAAACTTTCAATATGTGCATGGTGCAAGTAATGCATTAATAATTTTATTGCACTACATTAATGAATTTAAAATGTGTTTGTATTTATATATTTGTATTAAAAGTAAAAATCATAAGTTTAACTTGGCAGCAATTATGTAGAATACCTTTTAAAGAGAAAATTAATAAAATCCTTGCATAATGAAGCATTGTGATGAAATGAGCAGCAGAAGATGCTAATGATGACTAAAGTGCTATTTTTTTATTAAATATTTAAGTGATGTTTAAAGTGCTGAATGTGAATGAAAACGGAAACACCAAAATTAGCAAATTTGTTTATGTTAATGTAATTCAGATGTTAACAGAATAAAATAGAGGACATTTTTATACTTACGATGTAGAACATTTTGAAACAAAGTGCTTGAACTCTTATTATTGTTCAAACAGAAAGTCCCAAATGTAATTACTAAAATGCCAATGGGAATGTGAGGATCCTTGCATGGGTACAGTAGCTCTGTGCTGTACTAATAAAATATTGCACCTCTGAGTCTTCTGGACTTAGATGAAACATCACAGTTCGTATATAAGAAACTTATCCACTCATCATGAACTTAATTAAAGTTCAAAAGAAGAGGTAAATGCAGACCTTGCCAAGCATGCAAATAGTAATCTCTCAACAGCAGAACTAGGCATGTTCTTGTATTATGCCTCAGTTTGATTTACCACTGAAATGTGTCTCCATCAATCAAATTGCTTAGCTACTAATTCTAAATATCTTGTAATATTTGGGAACTGAACAGGCACAAGTTGCTGAAAATATGTATATTAACTTTCTTCTTGTGCTAAAAATGGATTCATTATTTGTTGCATGTAATGCACATAGATAACGCTTTATGTAATAATATTGTGCCAATAATTTTTTTGGCTTTTATTATGTGCCAAACTTCATCAAGGAGCAGAATTTCTTCATTGCAGTGAAAATTTCTTATAAACCATAAGAGCTATTTACTGAGTTTACTTGTTCACTGAATTTACATCAGCCTTTTCAGAAAATTGCTTTAATTAAACACCTGTATCACCATTTTGCACTTACCTCAAAACTAATTTGCTTAGCAGGATCATGCTAAGTTACTAGAGTACAGTTTTAGGACTTGCAGTTTCAATGGCTTGTAATATGTTCTGATGTTTTGGAAACATCAACTTTTAAGCGATTTCCTGCAGATTATTTTACTGTAGCCAAGAGTTGTCTATTGCCTCTTAGTAAACATGCTTTTAATTTTTTTTCCTTTTCTTTTCTAGCATTTTGTGTTCGTTGGCCAGATTCTGTTCCCATATTCATGGAACTGATCTTTCTATTCAGTACAAGTTCCCTAAAATTTTTCTTTGGGATATTCATATACTTCTTTCTTTCAGAATTTCATTTTATTTAACTCCAGTGCAGAGCAAAACAGCCATAACATTTGATTAGCGTGTATCTGCTTATCCAAAATAACAACAGAAGAGCAATACACAAACTGCTGGAAAGAGATGTTTTAATGGCAGGGCAGGGATGTTGGTAACCAGAATAAACAAGACAAGTGTCAGTTACCAGAAAAGTAACATTTTCCAAGGCTTCCATAGTTCCATGTATTTTTTGAGCAATTCCTAAACTAATGTGTTCTGAATTTATGCTATAATTAAAACAGAGTTTGTGGTTGTGGTTTATTAAAGATCTGCCAACTTTGGTGTACATATGATTTATTAATTTTATACTAATTTTTATATTTGTTATAAGAAAAATGGAAAACTTCATAATTTTTTAAATACTTTTAACAGAAATTTGTCTTGGAAATGTGAAAATGAATATATATCGGATTCATTTAAGAACTTTCGAAAAATAAGACATTTTTAAAAAATTCTGTTGGAACTCTCACAGTGAAGCTTGTTAAATGTAAATTATAATTAATATGTCATCTAACACACTCTTATGCTTCACTTACTTTTAAATACGGTGGGAGCAGGAGCGAAACCGGTCCCACTGTATTTAAAAGTAAGTGAAGCATAAGAGTGTGTTAGATGACAGATTAATTATAATTTATACATATATCTGATGTTTTATGCAGTATCAATTTCACAATGTATGCTAGTTGCCTCAGAGGTAATAGATATCTTTTAATTTATCTGTTATTTGAAAGAATTATGACTGCAATATAAGGAATAAAATGAGCAGAAATCACAAAATAATTTTTTTTTTTTTTTTTTTTCCCCTTTTTCCTTGCTGCATTACACATTCTTTCAACTAAGCTTTTCAGCTCTATTAATATTACAGAGGACAAAAAGTTGCTATTGTGAGCACAGATTAGGCTTTCTACTTGAATAATTAATAGTTTCAGGTCAGTTTTGAAAAGCACATTTCTGCCACACTAATTGTTTTATTACATGTGTATACTATATTTTTAATAAATGCTCCATCTTGATGCTTACTGTCTTAACAATGCTTGTATATTGAACTTAGTGAATGAGATGAATAATGGCAAACCAGTTTTTTTTTATGTGGTCATTGATGAGTGTGTGCAAAAAAACTTTAGGTGGCCAGATGATCAATCTTTATTATTAGGTGACCTTCAAGCTGTTATAATTTATTACTTAATTGTTATATATGAAAGATTATCACAAGTGATGCTTGCCATGCAGTTTTTTAAATTATTATTATTATTTGTTCTGTCTTAATAAATGTTAAGAAGCAATATGTTTACACCTGTGTGAGGTGCTTATACCTTGAAGACTATGTTTTATTTGCATTTGTTGTTTTCTTTAAATAATGAAGGCAAGTGCCCATAACTAATGTTACACGCTTTGTAATATACACATGGATAAATAAGTAACATTTTTTCACAGTATACAAATAGAATCAAGATTGGCAAAATGGAAAAATTTAAAGAATTGGCAATGCTGCAGTTTTTGTTATGAATTATTTTACATAGTGCATCTGTCTCAAAAATCTATATAAGCTACATCTGTTTCATGGTATCATTTAAAAGCAAAACTATGTAGGAAAATAAAAATTACAATCTTTTTATTTTCCTTCATTTTATTCACGTATACAGGTAATTGTGATTTGTTTAGAGCATGCCTTAGCATAGAGTAATAGCCATGTAAAAGTTATGTTGATATTTTTGTAAAAAAAAAAAAAAAAAAAAAAAAAATCTGTCATTTCTTTAAACCTTTAGATGATGATAACAGGAATAAATGCAAGTACATTGAAGAATGTTTGCTTACAAGTAAAGCGTGGTATTGGAAGTTTATTGTGAAGTTGAAAGACAACTGTGCTTTAAAGTTATTTTTTGGGCAGCATTGGAAGTATGCAGTGTTTACATTTACCGTTTCAATGTTTTGTCTCACATTTTGAAACTTTATTTTGCTTGTCTGATTGCAACTCTTTCTTAAGGCCTTGTACAGGAAAGCATGGAGTTCAGTTTTGTCATTTCTTGCTCACATTTAATGGTTGAAATTATTAGTTCACTACTGCTGATTTTAAATTTAATTATCATTTTTATAATTAATATGATATTCTATTCTAAGTATTATTTGCAGACATGTTTTTAGCCAAAAATGCATTTTGTGTTTATGAGCTGTGTTGCTAATGCTTAATATAAACAGAAAATCAGTCCTTGCTGCTAGACTTGTAAGACATGTATTCTAATCACCACATGATAATTATTTTATTACATTCTTCTGTGCTGCAGCTATAATGGCAGGTTATTAGTTTAGTATACCCTAAAATATAGGGTGATCCTTTTGGGTATGGATAAAATCAAAACACTGTTAAACATTTACTACTGAACTTTAAATTTTGAAACTTGGTGTGTACAACATTGAAAGATGGAAGATTTCTCAGAACACCACATGACCCCCCCCCCAACTGTGCACTCTGCCAACTGATAAGAGTGATACAATTCAGTCCATGTCATCATGGATGCAGAATTGAAATGAGCTTCGTGATCTTCATTTCATAAGGCTTGTAGATGTTGTAAATGATATGGGAAGTTTCAAGTACTTTCAAATAATTTGCTGGCAGGACATATATAGCATATTCATCTCTGCTGACAGTCTTAAAAGTTTTGTAGGGCTCCGTCAGAGACAGCTGCTTCTGTACTGGGTTTTGCCTGTGACTCCTGCATGTTTTTTTAACACAACCTGTTTCTACAAATGTTCAATGCCACAACGTTATGGAAGCATATTTAGGTCATTACTCATAAAATACTTAACATCAATATTATTTTTGAACTTGTTTGGAACTCTCAAATTCAGTATACCAAGAATGCATTGCAGTCTCTGTTGAGTAGCCATTTCAATCATATACTATTTTCATTTGTCATTGTGCATTTTTGATTTTCATTCTTGCCATATATGGAAACTCCCATCTTTTAAGCAAAATATTACCAGCAAGAAATGTCTCCTATCATATTAGCTTTTATAATAACATTTAATATTTTCCATACTCAAATGGATCATCCTGTATATTCTCATTATTCTGAGATTATATATTTGTAATCCTGGGGGGGGGGAGGAAATTATATGCATTAAAATTCTTCCCAAGAGAAATTTGGAACTTGACACATGTACATCTGTAAGTCACCTGTTCAGAATGAGGCAGAATCTTTAAATATACAACTACATATTCTGTCATAATCAGTATTCTTAAGGCACATCTTGCAGGGCATCATTATTCCCCAAAGGTACAATAATGTTGCAATGGTGCTGAAAATCTTCAGTATACTTTGGCTTTCAGCCCACATAATTTACTTTTTTATCTTGGTTTTTGCAAGATTTGTATAAAAAATAGATCATCTAATAATAATCATACAGTATTTAAATCATAATTTTATTTAATTTATTTTTGTATATATTTCTCTAAACTGTTTTGCCAGTCTGTGGATCCTTAATACGAATACGTTAAAAATCTAATATTGTTACTTCTAGAAAGTTTTGTGTAGGATATGTGAACATTGACATGTACAGTGACAATGCTGTGTTAGAGTGAAATGAGCAGTCATACTTTTCTGTCTTAATAAGAATTAATTATCTTAAGCATTTGTTATACACATAACACAATCACTCTCTGCAGAAAACAGAAGTTTGCATGCAAGGCTGTGAAGCAAAACAAATGTAATATTTTTGTATTGGATTCTGCAAAATGTTATTAATTTAGCACAATATAATTCCTTTATTTTTTCATCTAACTTTTGGTTACCTAAATGATGAGCTTTTTGTTTTCTTTTTAACTTGAAGCTGAGCTAGCTATAGAAGGTATTCCTAAAAACAAATATCTCTTTAAGCACAGGAGTCATAATATGCATAATGTGTAAGATACACAATATATGAAGTGATGTATTAGCACTAGAATCCATGGGCAGTTCAATTAATTTAAATCATATCTGTCACCCCCACATATTCATACATGTTTGTGCATGCATGCCCATGTATACAAATGAAAAAGCAAAAACACTTTATCCTCCTGATATTTAACTTTCATTTCTTTATCCTCAAAAGTAAAAGCTATATTTGGTCTGTAAAGTAGCCAGTGCCTTCCACAACTATTTGTATCAAAAGAGAGCAATTTTGTTATACAGCAGCCACATTTGAGGTTCTTTCAGATCATTAAAAGTTGTCATTTTCAATCATCTGATTTTCTCACCATTCTTACTTATTAAACTAAAGCTGTCATTAACTGAGACTTTGTAAACATTTCCCTATAATTAATTACATCTAACAAGTAGCCTAAACTATGTAGGGGAGAGGAAACTAGTTTTGTTCTAATGGTATATGATGAGAAATTATGAAAAATGTTTGAATTTATGTAAAGGTATAATTCATTATGTCATTTAAATGATCCACAGCAAAACTGAATGGTGAAAATCAGAACTAACTGTCATTAATGTTTGTTGTTGCACATATATCTGGATTAGGTGCTTGCATCACATTTACATTGCACATTTAGTTGTAATAATGCCAAAGGAGACATACTCAGCCTCAAATAACACATAAAGCAACTCTAAACTCTGAATAGAGAGAAGGAAAAAAACCAAAGGTGTGGTGAGGTGTTTAGGATTAATTATTGGATTACTAATGAATTCCTATGTGTAGTTTGAATTACACAAGAGTTGAAATATTTGTTTTTAATTTACTCCTTTTGTCATTATTACAGCTTGATGGCCATAACATATTAAGTTATTGTGCATTTTTATAGCACAAAAACACCCCTTAATTAATGAAGGGGGAAGGCACATATAAGCTTGCATTTTACTTGTGTATGTGCATATATTGTGTTCAACAAGATATTACAAGAATATTTCAGTTCCTTCCATTTTTGCTTTTATTTCTTAAAGTTGTGTTATTTATAATAAATTTGATCACATTTATAGTCTTAGAGGCTTATAGATAAAATAAATATCAAAATTGTGAAGTCCTGACTCTTGAAAAATTGAATGGAATTAATATGCCCAATGATTATTTTCTGGAATCTATAAATACTTTGCTAGATGATTCTTGAGTATTAAGTAGGATTGATTATTGGTAATTCTTTGTCAATGTAGTAATGGTTAAAAAAAAAAAAAAAAAAAAAAAAAATAATAATAATAATAATAATAATAATAATAATAATAATAATGGAAAATTACAAATAGAAGGAACTGAAATACTCAAAACAAATCCAAAACAATGTGGAGCCTTCCACAGGTAATGTATAATTTGACTTTGGTCCAAGAGCTTTCATCTTTTGTTTAGCATAATTGTTTTGGAAAATAATATTAATGATTGTGTTATTATTCAAAGTGAAAACATGTTGTTGCAATGACAATAGTTTATTATGTAATAATGCTTAACAGAACTCGCATTATTTGTATAGAAATGTGATGATAGTACATATATACATATATAAATATATTTTTATTAATGGAGGTGAGGAATATAAAGGACAAAGGATTAAAACACCAAATGAATTTAACCAAGAAGCTAATTCTTATTAAATTTTTAAGTGGTTGACAAGTAAGCTTTTGTCAATATGAAACTTAATGTTACACAACGTTTATATGTTATATACACACTGCTGCTACGTACAGTATATATAAAATTTAAATTTATTCATATGCTATTCATTTATTTACACCTACAACATTGTCCTTGTTTCCTATCAGGAATTATGATATTATTGATGTTAGAAATAAAAAAAATCAATTGAGCATCTTGTGCAGTACAAATCACTAATTTGCCAAGCCTGACTACAGGTGGGATAGTACACAATTCACTTCTGTACCATTCATGTTCTAATGCCTAGTTTTGCTTTATTTATTAAGTAGCATCTTCTTCATTAAAGCTTATTCAAAGTCTGGTTTCTGAATAAAAAAAATCACATTTATTATATATATATGAAATAAGGATTCAACAATTTATATATAGAAAAGGGAATAAAACAACATGCTTATTATGTTTGAAAAGAATCAATAATGTTAAACAGTAACTAATATTCCTATAAGGGAAAAAAGTAATAGTTTGGCAAACTCAATATAATTATTTCACGTTGGCATAAATATTTAAAATGTTATGTTTTCTCTTAGGGAACACTGCTTAAGTTTGTTTTGGTAATGGATTTTTAAATTTTACCACACATACTGATCTACATTCTTATGTCCCCCTAGATGAGGGGAGAAGACAGGCTCCTATAAATGATTTGATTTAGTTTTGGCAATAACACTCTTAGGAATTAACTATAAATACAGAGAATATAATGATTATGCAACTGTCATTTAAGGAGGGATGTAACCAGTTGATGATCAATATTTGGATTTTAAAATAATGTCATTATATAAAAGTTTAGACATTCTTCATAAATATGAAGTTTTGGATAGATCGCACTTTAGGAAGTGATATAAAATTAATTAAATAGCTAGGTCTGTATACGAGCTGCATTACTTCTTCTCCATTCATTCTTTGTGTAAGTGATTATTTTTCTATTTTACTCCACATATTTGCATCTCCATGAAAATTATTTGTTTAATATGGTGAAGTTTCCCAGTTTTATCCACAGATTGCTCCTTATACCAAGTGTTTATGTTTGGGTACCATGTGTTTAGCTGGGAGATAGTCTGAATGCATATTTTATAGCAGGTCATTCATAAATTGATTTATTTTTTTTCACTTGTTATTGAATAATAAGCTTTGGGAGCATGATGCAAAGTGTACAAAAAGAGGAAATTTTGTAGATGTTAATATATTGAAAAAAAAGATACATAAATAAACATACCTCTTTATAACTTGTCAGCCTGGTCAAGCAGAATTGATTCAGAGCTATAAAAGATGAAAATTCGAGAGTCATAGTATCCTCTTCGGAATTTAGAATAGATTTATATTATGCAGTGCTGTAAACACTGCTTGTGCTTAAGTACAAAGTGTAATAACCTTAACCATACGAAAATTATGCAGGTAAAGTGTGTCTGCATAGCTAATGTTCTGGAATTTGTTTGCCTCGAATGAATGTTGGAGAATTTTCATTTGATTCTAGAAGAAGGAGAGGGGGATATTTATGAAAGTAGTTTTGAAATAGTTTATGGTACGAGATATTTGGGTAAAGGTTAAGAAGGAGCAAATTTATTCTGTGGCATAATGAATATGCCTGCTATATGAATGTGGTTCAAAAAAATAAATATATTTCAGATAGTATGCGATGTGATGATTCATCATGAAAGAAGTAGCTGAGAATGCTGTACAAAGGGGAATTATTTGGAAGTGTGAAAGCTAAGATTGAAAAATCAAGCGATTTGTGGGTATTAGTAGAAGGCAAATGAATGAAAAGGGAATATAAGAGTTACATAGGTATTGACAATGGCAAGATTTTCGATATACATATGCAACAAAAAAACTTGTTGCACATGCTGAAGTCAAAAAGCACAAGCCTACATGCAATAAAAATTTCAATAGATCCAGTGGTGGTAGGGAGGCAGCAGCAGGTATCAACATTCATTTAAGAACTTTCTAAAAATAAATATTTCAAAAGTTCTGTTGGAACTTACACAGTGAAGCTTGCTAAATGTAAATGTAAATATCTGTCATCTAACACACTTTTATGCTTCATTTACTTTTAAATACGGTGGGACCAGAACGAAGAGACATCCTCTCCATCTTCAACCAACTTTACGAGAGTGTGTTAGATGACAGATTAGATAGAATTTACAGGTATCAACATGTTTTGCCATTGTGAAGAGCTGTATGGCTTAAGGTAATGGGTAGCTATTTCATTTTGGAGATTCTACTAAATATCCAATCTTGGAAGCAGCAAGCCAAGATTCTGATAACATGAACCTCCTCTGTGTAGGATGCATTATTTTTTGCACTTCCTCGCTTGAAGCATATAAATTAAGTTTAGAGACTGCTCTATCTTCCTTTGTCACTTTTGAGTTGTTCTTCACTATGGCTTCTTCATGATCAATGTTTTCATTTGATTATTATTGTTTGATGCCTTTGTGCTCCTTGTCTTTCAAGGATATTCATACTCGTCTAAACTTTGCAAATGAGTTATAGACTTTTGTACTTAAGCAAAGTCTGAGAAAGCTCTGTGAAAATTTTCCAGTATTCTTGTTTGGCTCAAGTAGCATTTAAAAATTGATTGTAAAAAATCATCATACAAAAGTGCTGTCAAGTTACTTTCATGGACATCAAGCTCCTGACCACAATCAACATTTTGTTGCAAGTGCAACACTTTTACCAACTATCAACTATATCATAGTTTCTTCAAATCAAACATTGACTCTTTTACAACAAATACTTAGGAGATGGAAACTGTTAATCATTCAGAAGTTTTTTGAGTTATAACCAATATGACTGTGAAATGAAGAAACCAGAATGTACAGGACATCTTTTTCTTCTCCTTCGTGTTACAGCCCATAATGAGCCTTTGTTTGCTGCACTAACCTTTGCATTCTCTACCTTTGTTATAACAGTTCATTTACAAAAGAGCAGTACTGCAGGGGCAGTACACCCTGCCAGTTGCCTGCCACATAGCTACCTAGATAGAAAAATGCCACCTCTCCATCAGGCAGCTTCCCAATTATCCTCACAAGGCTGGTGAACCCCATTCCAGACCTATCTAAATTTTATTCATAGTAGGCACCAGTAGTCACACCTGGACCTCCTGACCAACAGTCAGCAATGCTAACCACTAGACCAAGGAGATTGCCATTCAGAACATATACAGAAAAGAGTTGGTAGGTAGCTTCACAAGCTGAAAGAGAAGAGTGTAATTCTTGAAGATGGCAAGAGTTGGTAGATAAAAGTAGGTTAATATCAAAGGAAATTGACACTTTACAGGTATTCATGAGAGGACCATTAGGGAAAATAACAGTAATATTCAGGATATGAGATGGGCAATATAGACAATTTACTTCCATAAATTGTCTATCAATTAAAAACCAAAGTATCAGCTCTGCCAAAGATGGCTGGTGTAAACATAGCATTGACCATAATAGTTATAGGCACAAATACTCCTTGATGCAGTAATAAAACTCATATTTAGAGCATAATCTGATCCAGAACTGCTAAAGAAGTGCATTTATGAAAAATCTAGGAATTTTCCACAAAGTGGTGTTGTTTAGGTGTCTAAAAACAACCTTTTGTGGACGTAGAATTTTATCACTTTTTGTATACAACACTCTTCTACAAATCAGTGAAGGTAATATTGAAAAAATAAAAGTTCTTAAGAACCCAGGACTAAACATAATTAGAATTATCAGCTCCCCCCCCCAAGCCTGATACAGATATTACTTTATATATATACATATATATTGCTATAATGCTTGTGTATTTTATAATATAATTTGTAAAACAGTTTTTGCATGTAGGAAGGAAATATTTGTATGGCAGGCATCACACCTGCCTCAGCCTAGAGACAACCAAGCCTTTCGTTCACAATAGACACAATAGAAATGGTTGGTAACAGCAATAAACTGTACCAGTCATGCGATCACATGAGTTGGTAGTAGCAAATCATGGAGGGTGTAATGTTGAAATTTAAAAGGGGAGCCTAAATGTGAGTTTATGCCCTCTAATGAGAATCACATATTTTAAAAACTCAAGACCCTTTGGGTTCAGTTTTGTGGACCCGGTGAGCTCATGGCGCGAAGCAATGACGTGCCGAGGGAGTATAAATAGGGAAATATTCTTTTATTTATTCATTCTTAAAGATTCTTAGTCGCCGAGTATTGTTGTTCGAAGTGTGAGGCAGACGCAAATGCAGTGGTTGATGACGCGTTGAATATGCATATTGTGCGAGAACATCTTCCGCTTGAGGAGAGCTAAATTAAGAGCAAACACACAGTTTGCCCTCGCTCCTCTGCAAATCAACGCCTTAAATAGCAGAACCAGGCTTCTTCGGTTATCGCTCGAGTCCAAGGGAATTAACCACAAAAGCCGTTTCGTATTTTTGGCGCCCAACCAGGGCCCTGTTTCACAAAAGTATGTTCTAATTCCTTACACGTGTACAGACACACTACAGCGAGGACCAAACTGTCACAAGTCTCTCCCAATAATGTAACTTTACACGCCCTACGGAAATTACTAGTGCACGGAGAGCCAAAGGCAGTGACTAGCACAGCTATAGCTAATAGCATATTGATAATAAGAAATTTTGGGTAGCGGTTCGATAGCTTAGGCTGTTAGAGCGCTGAGCTCTAGTTGTGAATATAGTGGGTTGGAAGCGTAGCTTGCACGTGCATTTTTTATTTTGCCGGAGTTAAAGGAGATTTGCTACAATTACAATGATTTACTCGCTAAACCACTGGGTCCATCAGGTTCAAGGATTACCCGAGGTAAGCGACAGATTAGTGTGTATAAATGAATTTTACAACGATTACTGGCCAAATCTCTGGGTCCACCGGCTTCTAGGATTTACCCGAGGTTAGTGTGTGTAAATGATTTTTACAATTATTTACTCGCTAAACCACTGGGTCCATCGGTTTCTAGGATTTATCCGAGGTTAGCGACAGGTTAGGTTAGTGTGTGTGTAAATGAATTAGTTGCGAATTCGAATAAGAGCAGATTTCCTATCTCTGCAATTTTTCACCCGTCTAACAATGCCCTCATTACAGCGATTTACCCTCCCCTATCAATTTATATTTATAAAAAGAGGCGAGCGTAAATTAGTGAACAATGCACTATTACTTTATATTTCACGAGGCAACACATAGATGACATTATTTAAAAAAAAATCCACTTGAGACACAAGTGCGTGAAGTGATTACATTCCGTTCTTTCCTCTGTCGTTCGGGACTGGCCGCTCAGACGTTGCGCTAGCAGCAGGAGGAGCACTAGTGATTTTTGTAGGGCATGTAACATCAAGTTTGCCAATAGAGTACTGTAGTCCATCTATACATGCTTGGTGGAAGGAGGGAGGAAAAATGCTGCATTACAATGATAAATATGGTCATATTGGAGCTATGAACAGCAACTAATCTATTTGCTCATCCGTTATTATCTGAATGAGATAAACTTGTCGGCCCACTGTGCAACTTGCTGACAGAGACCACAAAAAAAAAAAAAAAAAATTAACAAACTAGTCTACAATAATAATTCTGTTTCCCATACTTTAGCAGTGATTGACTATGCTGTCGTAAAAAAAAATTAGATAATAGCTCCACAGGTGTCAGAAAAAAATACATCCAAAGAAATAACATTTTTAAAAATAAAAGTTATCATTTTCATTATTATTGTATGTAAATATTTTCTGTTCAACATTTTTATATCATTTAGTGCATTCTTTGTGTATAGTGTATGCAAAATTTGAGCAGCATAACTTAAAAAAATAACATCACAGCAGTAATTTTATTCTCCCCCCCCCACCCCAACTTAAAGATCTCTGAAGGCATTCAGTTTTATTTTTACCTTTATAGTATTCTATAGTACAGGTTGTTTTAATATTTACAATTTTAAGGTCCTTGGTTTAGTGAAACTGCAATGAACTTTAACAGGGGCTTGTTAAGTTTATACATATTTAATTTTCATTTTAAAGTCTCCTTAACAGCATTTTTAATACATATTTTTTTCTCGCTCTTACTCTCCATTGAAATACTACCCCTCTTACCTTTTCTTTTATGCTTCAACTTTATTATTAAACCAACCATTTGGTATGTTTCATTTTTGTTAACCCTACCTATTTAAGTACAAATTCACACAATTTAATGCTTCTCCATTGAGTATTGTGTATTCATATTCATTTTATTAAATGCATAATTTGGCAATATTAGAATTAATTTAAATCTAAATATTTTTATATGCTTTCCTATTTCTAATTTAATCTTTTCAAAGTTCATAATATACTTACTGTTTTGGAAACATCTTCTCCACCTTGTAAACTTTGCATAATGCTTGAATTATATACGTATTTAACAGGAAATATTACTATTACTAGTTAAATTCAATCAATTTGAGAGGCATTTAGAATGTGTACAAGAATTTGATGATTTCAGTATTAATTAAAACTGATGGATGTATTAATCATTTCAAGTGTTTATTTGATAATGATGCAGGAAAGAAGAGAATTTGGCATTTGGAATAATGTTCCAATAGGCAGTTGTCTCTTTAGACCTTAGTTTAAGAATGTTTAACATTTAATAATAAAAAGAAAACCAAGGAACATCAGACAGATCATATTCCTGTGATGAAGTTTTAATTCAAATTAAAGGGATTGATGAACATTTTTTGAGAATGAGTGAGGATAAGGAAAAGCTTCAATGTATATTAAGATCATTAAAGATAAGCAACAATGGTCATTTTAAGCTAATGGCAAACCTGTCATTCAGGGTCACCATTCTCTCAAAATCTCAATTCTCACCATGGGCTGATTAAAATATTACTGATCCCTAATGTGACTTGATGCAAAGTATTTTATGAAAATGCTATGAGGAAAGAACTTGGAATTAGATTGAAAAGCTTAATTTAAATTTTCTATCATTTTCAAAATCCAATCACAAGAAACCAGTTAAATAAAAACTGCTGTTAAACTTAAATTATTTTTGTTCTAGGCTATATGTTATTTATAGAATTTATAACATGTTTTAGTGCATCTTGTATCAACAGTCATGAGTTACTGATTATTATATTGTCAATAATGCAGTAATGCTTATATGCAAAATTTTTGTGCACTAAAGCTGGCATAACTCAAATTGAATACCAAATTTCTGTTTTGAGTACTGAAAAATATAATATATAAATAAATAGAACCTTTTTAAATCTCAAACAACTTTCATAGTTAGAATGCTGCAAAAATGAATGAATCTTTACGTGCGGCCTGCAGGTAATTGTTGAGTGCCAGGTATAAGTTATACATCACAATTACAGTTCAGTTTTAGGTTTCACAAGTTTAAATTAGTAGATAAATGAATTGTGTTATTGTCTTGGTCCAATTTGAAAATAGTAAAAATTAATGGGCTATTCATAAGAATAGGAGAACATGAAAAATGAAACATGTTTCCTTTCGGTATGAAATGTTACAAAAGTAATGCTCCATTTACTGTTGAATTATGTGAAACTAGTTTTGCATAATTCAACAGCAAGTGGAGCGTAAGATTATCAATTCGACTCACTAGATAATTAAGAATATATTAGTCGCTTCACTGTATTGGTTCCAACATGAAATTAAATGTTATATCAGATAAAGGTTATTTAATAACTAATAACATTTTTTGAAACAAACTTAAGCTCAAGGTTTTATAAACAAAAATTTCAAACTATGTTTAGAATGACAGTGAAATGAGTTAACAATCCTCCAGAATGAAAGCATGACTTATGCACTGCTATGAAACTACTTAAGTCCTTAAAGTAATTTGTAACTGATAAAGAAACTGCTTTGAAGACTATGAATCCCAAGGGAAAGCTATGGGGAAAAAACTACCAGATAAATATAAACGAACACTAATCAGACATCACATAAACATTGATTCATTTATTCATTCAAAAGAAGTTATCTTTCATATTTTCTGTTCCAACTTGGCTAACAAGATTAGAACCAATACTAATGAAATGCAATGAACTTCTTATAAAGTAGAGTCCCATTGTGCTGTTGCTGAACTCTAAAAACCAAATCCTATGCTGCTACCCAGATGGAAGAAAAGATACAGTGTCTGTGAGCCTGCTGGCCACCTGCACCCAAGATTCAATGGAAACAAGGAGCAGGAGCTGATAGAAACTAGTCATGACTCAGAAGATGGCATGAGTTTGCACATTGTCTTATAGGGATGGAGGAAATCTTGCAAATGGTTTCCAAGCTCAGCAATTAACTCCTCTATGATCAAAATGAATAAGAGCACTACCAAAATATCATGACTATGTTTATATTATTACTTTTTATTGACCTTTAGGCACTTACATATGAAATTGGTCAGAGATGACAAAATCATAAAATCTGTTTATAAAATTTTTTTCAATCTACAATCAATGTAATAACAAAGTGTTACAATATACAGAATAAAACTACAATATTTATACAATAACAACCCTGTAATTCATATAAAGCAGCTCTTGTTTTGATATATACTCATTGGAAGTATAAGCCCTTAGTTCACATTCAAGCACTTCTTTAACCAAGTAGAAGGTTTTAGATTTCAACCAACTATATAGAAGTGATTTGATTTATTTGTTAGAAGTGAACATATGGTGTTTGGAAGTCAGTTAAATAGAACTAAACCTAAATACTTACAGCTTATATGTGCTTTAGAAAGCCTTGAGAATGGCACAATAATGTTTAGCTATGAATAGTGCAAATGTTTAATTTTTTTAAATGCTTCCTGCAAGATTCGTAGTGAGAAATGCCAGCAATGCATCTGACTGCCTTTTTTTGCTATATAAAGATTTGTTTAGAACCTATTGAGCTTTGCTGTTAAAGAATACCATAGATTAGATGAGAATGAAAAAAATGCAAAGTATGAATATAACAGAAGATTTTTCACTTACACTATTTTTAAGCTGAGCTAGTTGGTATATTGCTCTAGTAAGTTTACAGTAGATATGATTTGTATGAGAATCCCAATTTAATTTTTGATCTATGTGGATATGTGAAAGCTTAACCTATAAGTTCTCTTTATTTTGTATGTTTAAATCAAATAGTTTGTTCAATGTTTGCCTGTAATATGTTTACTTATCAATAAGTGGTTAATTCTACTATATGATCATCTATTCTACAGGATGAAACCAAATTCCACTGACAAACTTTCACAAGTTGTTTAGGAATGTTTTGATATAAGGAACCCATGGTCTCCAGTGTCTCATTACTGAGTAATTTCATTGCTTTTGTTTTGTTTAACTCAACTATCTTTCATTTAAGAACTTTCGAGAATAAGAAATTTTTAAAAAATTCTGTTGGAACTCACACAGTGAAGCTTGTTAAATGTAAATTCTATCTACTCTGTCGTCTAACACACCCTTATGCTTCACTTACTTTTAAATATGGTGGGACCGGTTTCAAAGAGACTGGTAGGAGAAACTCACTACCAGTCGTCAAGTTGGTTGAAGATGGAGAGGATGTCTCTTCGAAACTGGTCCCATCGTATTTAAAAGTAAGTGAAGCATAAGAGTGCGTTAGGCGACAGATTAGATAGAATTTACATCATTTGACATTATTGCATTTCATGCCTTGATTGACTTTAGGATTGCATTAAAAGCTAATGTGGCATATTTAAATGTGCAAATTGTGTCAAATTATTTTTTATATATTTATGTCAAATTAAAGCATTAAAGCAAATTAAAGTCCCTATGCAATTGTGATATTGCGTATTTAGTACATTGGTTTCCATGCATTATCTATACTCAGTTTTCTTGTCACTAAGTTAGCAAAATATTGACCCAAAATGTTGGATTCATCCACAGAAGTCAAGATATGAGAAGTCTATCTATTCTAATGGAATCCACAGCTTGCTCATATCACACAAGATATCCTGGCTAGATTTAGATTCATCAGAAACTTGATGACCCTTTTCTTGAGAAGAGCATGATATCCTTGGTACCTGGGTTTTGTTTCATGGTGTTTGCTGCTATCATGGCTTCACACATTTCTTTATGAAACTTGCTTTGAGAAGAATCTTTATGCATTAACCAAGTGTGCTTTTTAATTGATTAGAACTGTGTATTTTTGTTGTGAAGCATACTTGAAGTTTGTTTTTCCAATTGATATTTCATTGCATTGTCTATAGTTATACAGGATCATAGTTTCTTGACTTAAGTACTTGCAACTAGAAGCATCCAGGAAGAAGTGCAGAACTGTTAACTGTTTACCTGAATTAGTAACTACAAAATTGACCTAGTTTCAAATAAGAGTGCAGTATATGAGTATATTAATACCATCTAAATATTGTGAATATTGAAGTAAAAGATACAGTTATTATGCAGTATAAAATATACCTGCTCCACCTCCAGGAAATACTCTAGATACACTCAAAATTTCACATTAATGTAAACATCAGCAACTATTGATAAAATTTAAGTAACATATAGGACGATCCCTGGTTCATTCTGTCAGGAAAATATGGCAGTGTTGAGTTCATCTCATCCACAGCAAATGTCTTGAATGTCGCAGTGGGAGCAATCTTCTGCTCCACCTCCAGTACATTTCATTTAGTCATTGTCTATAAAACAAACTACTATTTCATAAGGTTTACAAGAAAATATCTGCATTATCATTAACATCTGCAGAATTCTCACTCATCAATAAAAATGTTGCTAATTCGTTCTGGTTATGAACAGTATTTTCAGCCCTTTTATAATTGGGGGGGGGGGAGAAGAGCATGCTTGATGTATTAATATAACAATTACCTGCTGATATCACTAAAATTTTTGCCAATTAAAAATCTTGTATTATGCTCAAGAAACTACCTTATTATCTTGACTCAAAAGTTCACTAAATCTGCCCCTCAAGTAGGGAACTTAAGTGCCTCATTTTATTTGCATTAAATGTGAATTTTTTTAAATTAAAGGAAAGGAAGAAAATGAGTGCTACACTAGTGCTAAGTAATAGTTTTCTTTATTGGGAAAACATTCTTATAAATTATTTCACAATTAATACGAATATTCCCTAACTTGGCTCAGGAATATTTGCTCTTTAGAATGCTCTTGTATTATCAATTTCTCAAACATTCACTGTAACCAGTAGTTTTGTTTTTTTTCAAACTATTTTTAAATACATGTCAAGCCTGAATGTGCAATATAAATCATTTTTATCTTATGCTTTACACAAACATATCCTAAGTATACAACTACACACAATTATATTTTCAACTGCTCTCTGTCTACATACAATAGGATTTTTTCAAAACTTTCAAAATTTAGTTTTGTATTCCTTCAATATATATATTCAGGGGGGCAGAGGATGTGTAGAGGTTTACACTCTCAAAATACATGTCCCAAATTTACACACTTTATGTTACTTAATGCTTATTCCATGATAAACACATAAAGAATTATTTTAAGCCAATTTAAAAGTTAAATTAAAAATAAAAGTTTTATTCCAATATCCTATATGTCCCAGAAAAGCTTAACTTAGAAAAAATAATCATACAGTTTTTAATTTACAATATTTTTACTACTCATAAGACCTTTTTCTTTTCAAAGAAGCCAGCCATGTAATGATTTTCGCTTAAGCAATGAATTCACACATTTCTATGCCTTTGCAAGTGCTCGCAGATCAGCAATGCATTTGGTAAGTGTTTCCTTTTCTTGCTGTGGTGAGATGGACTTGAGCACGCTCTGGACAACCCATGAAACCATATGCTTATGAGAAATGCGCCTGTCCACATTCTGGCACTCTACCTGATAATCCAATCGCCTCTTTACCTATATGCAGAAAATGAGAAAATTAACATTATATTAAATGAAATGACTGCAGATTAAAAAGGACCTTTTATGAGCCTGTATCCTTACGATGTACCAGATGACAGTGCTTTTGAGTTGTCACATTCCAATTTGTATTAAGAGGAGTGCTGAAAAGTAATGCTTTTAATTTTTTGTGTTACTATGAATAACGTTCAGTATTAGCTTACAGTACATTGTGTTAAATTAAATTTTCCACTTTACTGATTCAAGTTTCACACCTCTGCCACTAGTGTTCTGAATTATAGTCTGATACATGGCAGGGTGTATCAGTGCTATTTTGGTATGTCTGAAGCAGCATGCTGTGATACAATTTTATTAGAAGAAAAATGCTTCTGACAGAAAATCAGAGATTGAAGGTTGTTTATGGTAATCAAGTGCTGACATCAGTACTGTTCGACATTGGTTTGTTCATGCTCATAATGAACGTGCTGCAACTTATGTGACAAAGGATGCAATGGAAGACTATTGAAACTGATGGTGCTCATTAGAATCATGTCAATGAACTCATTAGGACAAATCATTGCATAATGCAGCAACAGCTGTTGATCAAGTGAGGCATATCAAAGCAGCTTGAGCAGGCAATAACTGCAGAAATGGGATTCTGGAAACTTTGTACACGATGGGTGCCACAAAAGCTCCTCCTGACATGAAACAGAAGACGTTGGACGTTAGCCAACAACTGCTTCTGCACTATGAATAGGAAGGTGATACATTCTTAAAGAGCACTGTCACAGATGATGACAGCTGGTACACTACTTCAATCCAGAAAACAAGAGAATCTGAAAGGATTACTGCCTAGTTAAGTTTTTCTTGGCATTTCATTATTTTAATATCCAGGAATGGCAGCATGTTATCTGTTTCTATTTTGTATGTAAATGAAATGTTTTTATCTTGAATATTTAGAAGTTTTAAGGCAATCGTCAATGAGTTTTTTGTTAACTATGGCAAATATATCATCCACATATCTATACCATACCTTAAATATGAATGGAAACGCTGTGTTGATGTGTGTTTCAAATCTACTCATGAAGAGGTTAGCTAGAAATGGAGATAAGGGGCTGCCCATTGTAAGTCCTGCTTGTTGTTTATAAAATTTTCCTTTAAAAGTGAAAAAGGCTTGGTTTATGCAAATTTCTGTCAGTTTGATGTATTCTTTTATGTGTATATCATTAATTCCACTTGTTTTTAGCCAATCATGTAGATAAATCAGGAGTTTTTCTTTTGGTATGCTAGGAAACAGAGATTCTACATCGAAAGATATGAGTGTCAGAGGGGTGCAATTTTATGTCTTTAATTTTTTCTATTAACTGATATGAATTATTTATGCTCCTGGTTTGAAATTTTGGTAATGCCTTGAATCTATTAGCTAACCATTTTGCTAAATAGTAAGAGGGAATATTGATGTTGTTAATGATGGGGCGCATACCATTTCCAGTCTTGTGAAAATTTGGAATATACAGAAAGAATACACATGCAGATAATCACATCAAAGCTGACAGTTTTAACCCTACAGCACACAAACATGCAGTAATTAACAGTTTAACACACCGGCTAGTTAACCTACAAATTAGCAAAGAAGACTATTTTAAAGAATACAAACAAATAGAAGAAACAGCAGTTAAAAATGGTTTTAAAAAAGAACTAGTACATAAAAAGGTGCAGAAATTCAAGAGACAAAAACATACCAAAGAAACCACAACACTTTCAGCAAAAAAAGATAAACTTATTTTTAAAAAATTCACATATCCATGGGCCACAAAAAAATTTCAGAATATTCTTAAAGATTTTAATATCAGGTTGGCACCGATTAATAGATTTAATGTTCAAAATTTGCTGATAGATAATGTTAATGACAGTATTCCACAAGAAGAAAAATCAGGTATTTACAAAATAAACTGTGCAGAATGTGAAAAAATCTACATAGGGAAAACAAAGAGAAACATAGGCACACGGTTAAAGGAACATTTCAGGAACATAAAGTACAAGCAAATAGAGAAATCAGCAGTAGCATATCATTTTTGGACACAAAATCACGACATAATAAATAAAACAAAATTATTAAAATCAGTACAAGGACCTACGGAATTAGCAACCTGAGAGAAAATCTACATCTACAAATACAAAGACAGCATAATGAACTTCGACATTGTTGGGGATGAAAACATAAACTACAAGTTTATCACACCGCCACCAGAGCAGATTATACATTCCCACAGCTCAACGAATGATCCGACAGTTGAACTTTAGCATGGCTGAAGATGGGAACAAAATGTTCTCGAAACCGGTTCCATACATTTATGAAAAGTGAAGCTTTAAGAGTGTGTAGTTCAACTGAATCATACAATGATATCAATTAATAACACTCTTTTGCTCCATTTACTCGTTTAAATGTGTAGGACCATTTCCACAAACCTTTCATTCACATCGTCAGCCCCAACATATTTAAATAAGTGGAGCAAAAGAGTGTTATTTCAATTCAATCACACAATGATTTTAATATATGATTAGCTTCACAGTGCAATGTTCCAGTTAACAATTTTAGTTTTTGATGCTATATTTGTTCTTTGGGGCTAACATTTTTCCATGTTCTTTGAAAATCTTTTTAAATTTGTTGTAGTAAGTTGGATGGTATTGGATGGTATATGAAACTTTTAAATTTGTTATCTTTCCTTGGTGTCCTTCAGTGTGGAAACCTCTCTCATCAATTTTTGTCTTTTAAATTGAATTTTTATAGAGCCTCTAGCAGATAACATCTACTTAAGACTATTCAGGTGAGGTGCTGAAAAAAAAAATTATTATGCATTTTAGACCAGAGCAGAACATTGATTTTGACGAGTGTATGGTGGAATATTTTGGAAGACAGGTGCAAACAATTTATACATCGAAAACCTATTCATTTAGGCTATGAAGTCTAGTGTCTGAACACTCCCTCGGGCTATTTGATAAATTTTGAAGTTTATCAAGGTAAAAATCCTAATGGAAATGTAGAATATGAGGAACACTTCAGAAAATGTGCTGCTTAGATGGAGCAGATCTCAAGGAGCTTCCTAGCAATGTGGTTTACCTGCCCTTCAGCATATATTTTGACAATATTTTAATGGAGTGAAACTGTTGGCTCATCTGAAAGCTTGTGAATATGGCGATACAAGGAAAATTAGGGATAATAAAATTCTAAAAAAAATGTCCTATCATTCCTTCAAAAGAAATGAAGAAACAGCCACAGGATACCTACAACATCCCAAAGAGCTCTATGGCATGAGTATTGTACATTGGACTGGTAGCTATATTTAACAGACCCTAAGGTTGGTATGGAAAGTAGACAAAATGGCAGGATATGTGGCTGGTGTGTAAATTTTTCAAGTTATTAATTAGTGGTGTTCTGATTTATTACAGTGGTTTATAGGTGGAAGTAAATGAACAGTAACATGTAAGACTTATAACTAGAAGTTTCTTCCGGGCTTAGGAGCATTGGTCTGTTGGAGCTAAGGACTCCAAACGTTTCATCCTCAACTGCGGAGGACATCTTCAGTGACACGGTCTGAGTCTTCTGGGCGAAGGTCCTGGCACGACTGAAATGCCAGCTGGAGGTGTTATATTTATATATGAACTGCTCGAAGGGGATTGGTTCGGCTGGAGCAGAGGGGTTGTACTCGGAGGGCAGGGCATCTCTGTTCTGATCGGTGATTGGTTCGCATGAATTTTGCTGAATGAAGCAGAAGCAGAACGGAGATGCCCCGCCCTCCGAGTACAATCCCTCTGCTCCAGCCGAACCAATCCCCTTCGAGCAGTTCATATATAAATATAACACCTCCAGCTGGCATTTCAGTCATGCCAGTACCTTTGCCCAGAAGACTCAGATCGCGCCACTGAAGATGTCCTCTGCAGTTGAGGATGAAATGTTTGGACTCCTTAGCTCCAACAGACCACGGCTCCTAAGCCCGGAAGAAACTTCTAGTTATAAGTCTGACTCCGGCCTTGAAAGCTTCCGATTACTCAGTAGCATGTAACTTCTTTGTTTTTTAATAAGTTAATATTGATTTAGTGAAATCACACCAGGGACTTGATTAATGGTAAGTGTTTGAAACACATGGCTTTGCTCTTGATGTCTTTATAACGGCAAGGCATGGCATAATACCATATTTACATTTCCTAAATAACAGTAATTAAATAAGTGGATAAACACCCATAGTGGAGTTAGTCATGTTACAGCTATTAACGCATGGGTTTGTTTTATTTGGTTTGTTGCACTTACATAGTTAATTATAATGGTTTGTAGTTAGAAGTGAACAGTAGAGTGTTATTTCCTTTGTTTTTCATTAATTTAATACTGATTTAATTAAATTTGACCCGCAAATAGTGTAATAGAAAGTGTTTAATACAAAATGGGTTGCTCTTGTATATATTACTTATGGCAGTGCACTCATTATCTCAGATCATTATCAGAACCAGAGAGGCAGAAACAGTCACACAAATTTTACTATATGCATTGATATAAAATGATTGCAGCGTTTTTAACTCAGTATAATACATATTCCTTTATAGAATAATAGGCCTTTTTACATAGGTATTTTCTAAGAGCAGATTTAAAGGATTTACCATTGTTTATTAAGGGTAAAGGGAAGAGTCTTTTGTACTAAACATGTTTTGACATCTTTGCAAGTGAGGGTAAGGAAGGTACTCCTGTTTATAACTATTACCAAGAAGACCATGTCCTTTTCCTTAAAGTAAAGATCAATAAATATGATGCTATTGACACTATGTCAATTAATTTTAAGGTGTTCATTTATTTGGAGGTTGCATTTTATAAATAGTGCTTACCCTTGGAGAAGTTTATAATCCATATTATTTTACATTTTGTTTACATATGAGAAATATTCAATTAAAAATGAATGTAGGAATCCACACAGCGAAACTACCATAAATCTTGTTGAATTAAAAGTAAAACTTCTAAAATCATGTCAACATATTAAACTCTCTTGACATTTCACATTAAAACTTTTTAATAAAAAATAATAAAAAAAGTTTTAATGTAAATGTCAAGAGAGTTTAATATGTTGACATGATTTTAGAAGTTTTATTTTTAATTCAACAAGATGAGAAATATTAATTGATATCATTGTATGATTCAGTTGAACTACACACTCTTAAAGCTTCACTTACTTTTCATAAAAGTACTATTTTATGAAAAGTAAGTGAAGCTTTAAGAGTGTGTAGTTCAACTGAATCATACAATGATATCAATTAATATGATTGGCTTCACTGTGCAAGTTCCAATTTACATTTAAGTAAATGAGAAATATTGTTTGCAAACAATTTCAGATTCTTAAAAACAATCAAAATATTTTCTAATGAAAAATGTCATCTTGTCAACATAATACTGCATGATTCCTATTTGCTATTGGCAGCATTCAAGCCAATTTGGCTGCCATTCCCCCCCCCCCCCCTATATTAGGGTCTGTAAACACAGTCAGTCTTGGTTGGATAGACAACTTTGTTGTTACCATAGCCTCCACATGTCAAGGTGTTAAGCCACATCTTCAGTATACAGATATTCTTAAGTAGAAAAACGAACAATACAAGTTAGTCGGTTTGCTGTATTTCAAGCTTACAATGCAGGAACAGGTGGAACTGATAGACTAAACCAAAATGTATCGTATTGCAGAATGGGGATTCATGGAAAGAAATAGTGGTGGTCTCCGCTCACATGGTTGCTAGATGTACCAGTTCACAATTACTGGTAACTTCTAAGGAAGTCTGGGAATAGTATCTTGCATCTTGATTTTTGCCAGTATATTGCAAACCTGAAGAAGTACAGAAATGCACCATTATAAACAGGCCATCCCATACAGCACAGCAGTGTTAGTGACAATATTTGTCTTGATGAAATGAACTATCTCATCGCACCCTGTAATCAATGGCACTCTGCTAGGAAAGAATGCACTAGCACTGTTCGCACAGAGTGCAAAAAAATGCAATGTTGGACTCTGCATTCTGTGTTTATTCAGTTCCACACCATATAAAAGACTTGCTTTCTGGACTTAGTCCTAATACTTTGTTTCAGTGGGATTATATTTGTGTCTTCATGTGTTTATTATTGCTAATTCACTTTAAAATTAGCAGTTTATTGTATTACTGAAGGGAAATATTAATTTTACTTTATTAGTGACACATTGCCAATACAGAGTAAAATGCTTACAGAAGCGCCTAGCATGAGCATATGCACTGGCCCCTGCTGATGAAATGGTTAGTTGTAGTGGCTTAATACTTTGTCCTAAACTTAGGTATTCATTTTTTACCACTCCATTGTCAACACCTGCCTAAGTACAATATTTAACACATTGTGTATATGTTCTACAGAGTTATTAGAACTATTGATAAAAAAATACAAACTTTTTGAAAAATAAAAATAATTTCACATTAAAGGGTTAATGTGTTCTGTGATGGACTATTATGCTCTTAGACAGTTGAAGGCATCTGTAGAATGCATAATAAAGAAAATTCAAGTGCTCTAATGACTACAGAAATCTTTAGTACAATATGTAATAAAGAAAACACAAGAGTTCTAATGACTACAGAAATTTTTAAAGTATAGTGTATGATTATTAATTTCTGACATTTTTTACTTGAAGCCTTCAATGTTAATAATTTCTGCTGAAGAATAGTGCACAGAATTGTATTTCAGCTTTGGCTTTTAATATGAAAGGTATTATCCAAGTATAGGCTTAAATTAAACATAAATGACCAAAGTAAATATTCACATGCTCATTAGTGCACATATGTGTAAATTTGAGTTAAACTGTGCAAATACCTCATGAAATGCCTTCATAAAACGTTCTCTATATGCAGCTTCCAACTGCAGTGCCACATTTTCTCTTTTTGCTTGCATCAGAATTGTTTGACCCTCTGCACGCCATTGCTCCTTCTTCTCAATTTCTATTTGTTCAAGTAAACCATCCTCCATTGATTTGCGTCCGCTAGTCCACGAATTTGAGATATCCTGAATTTAACATTAGCAATTTCATGTTAGTATAATTACAATCTTTCAAATACATAATAAAAGACTGCTGTATCTGTAACACATTGCAAGAATATACAAATAATTGAGATCACTTGATTGTACTAATCAAGCTGAAACCAAATGGCTTTCTTTATGAATGAAAAATAGATTTAATGCTAGACACCTTAAAATTGGCTGTATGCTCTCTTACATAGTGTTGCTATTGCTTACATGCTTAATACATGCTAACTATGGAAGTATACTTACATCAATCTCTTTGTCGAGGTACTTTGCTAGTGGAGGTCCAAGCTTTTTCACAGCAACATAGGCCATAATGAACAGAGAAATACCTGTGTAGAATTCGTGCTCCATGACATAAATTTCTTTACTGCATAGATATGTTATTAGCCCAACTCCAAATGTGTAAGGACCTGCGCAATGTGAATTTAAATTTTTTATAAAAATGTCATTAAATATATTTTAATTCATTCAGAGTATATAAACTTACAATGGAGTTACATATAAATAACCTAAAGATTTATATATATTTATTTATTTTAATATTTTCTACAATACAGCCTAACAATGTGCTTCTTCTTGAAATATTAAACCTTTCAACATGTTTTATCAGTTTGTATATAAAAGGTATATTACACTCTCTGGGTATGATATTTTGTAGTTATTATGGCTTACAATTTTTGCATTTCTTTTTGTACCCATCAATCGCCATTTTACACCATTGTCAATATTATTATCAAGGAGTTTTGACCTAAATTTAATGGAAATTTTGTTATCTGGCTAATCATTGTTGAGCAATTATACAAGCAAAATGTAGTGAGGAGGTTTGGAATGGTTCAGACAGTGGATTAAGTAATATTGGGCAGATTCAGGGGAGAACTGGCTACTATATAGCTTATTCTCTTTCTGCAGTTTACTGTATTCAGTTTACCTGCCTTCTTCAGTAGAAATAGTAATTTAATGAGGGTTACACCAGAGAAAAGTCTCCATTGAATTTATGCTTAAAAATTATTGGCAACAGAATACATTACTTACTAACAGGAAGAGAAATATAATCTTACATTATTGCCATACACTATCTATGGGTTTACAATTATTTTACTGGAATATGAATCAACTTAGGTTAAAAAGTGAGCAAGTGTAGGTTTAGTTTACTATTAATTTTATTACCAGTACAATAATCATAACAGATTACTTTACACATTTACCATGCTTTCCTATAGGCTATGGGTAAATATTTGATAAATAATGGTGTGCATTTTTACTGTCAATTTTCTAATATAAAACACAACTCCTTCATGCCAATGCCAACTGAGAATTACAATTTCTGTCACTAGATGGTAACTACTTATAACTCCAGATATTACGATGATTTGCCTGACCGTTCAGCAGGTTCTGTGGCAAATGCAACTTAACTTAGGTATTTACTGAGTTTAAGTTAAAACCACTGTAGTTTAAAGTAATGCAATTGGTTTTTCCTGCCAGACACATAAAGTGTTCAAGGTTAACATGTTGTAATCTGCATTATCTCATACTGTGCCTAATGCATAATGCTCCAGCTTTTACATTACCCGCAAAACAAGCCAAAATTCTGCTAGTACCCACTTATGTTCCCCTCCTTATATCCTTAATGGTGGCAGTGCAATCATCAGTGGTAGGAGAAACCTGCAGTTATATAAGAAATGCACTGAACTGGTGCATGCAGGGAGAAAGGGGGGATTGAGATCAACACTTACTGGCTCCAAGATCATGAAATAGGTTCCAAGGCCCTATTCCATATAGTTTAATACATTACAATGCAGCGATTATAATTATTAGTAGAAGTAGAGCTAATAACTATAAAGGTTCCATACAGATTTCTTTTTCCCTTGTACTTTACAACCTCATACTGCAATTACTTTATTGTTTAGTTCTACAAAAGTATTAGTACTGTTGTGCTCTTTTAATTTGTATATATTTCTGTACATGTGTAGAAATATTTGAAACTGCAAATACTATTGCAATTTTAAGTAATCATGACTTAAATATATGATCCAGTAGTAGCAAAAGTGATGATAAAATAGGTTATACATAAAGAAAGCATAGTTCAGTACTTGAGTATGATGAACATTTTAGGTTAAGTGCAATTAAAATAGGACTTATGACTAATAACATTGACCTTTCCTGTTTCAAATGCATGTTTCAGTCCAGTTTCTAAGTTTATATTGTTTTCTTAAGGTTCTCAGTAAATGTCATGAAAATAATTTCTTTTCTTGCCTCATTCTCCTTTAAAATAGTCTTTTTGATACCATTTTCACAAATTTTGCTTCTAATGAAAATGTGATTGCCAAAGAATATAAGTTAATAAATATATACCAGGCTTCCAGAATATACCCTCACCACTCATTCAGGTTTTTGCATCTAAGCTAAGGGAGGCTTTCCTGCCCATTCACAGTCCACTGTCTGCCTGTCCTTACTTTTGAGCAGTCACCAGTCTATAAAGCAAAGTATTTTTATGTGTAAATATTATTATAAATAGATCAGGTGATAACGTTCATGAGGGCATGCAATTCATGATCTTGTGAATAAACTTGAATACCACTGACTCAATACAAAACAAGAAACATGAAAAGACATGCAATTTTAACAAAGACAAATTGGATGAAACTGGCGCAAATTCTGAACCATCGCCAACTAAATCACTACCAAAATTAGCACAACAAGTTGGGGTTTCAGTGTCTTCTGCACATACAGCAACAAAATTAAACCCAAACCTTACAAGTGTACATATGTCCATTGTCTATGACAAGGCGATTTTGTTGTACAAGTACATTATTGTGAGTGGTTTTTTTCATCAGTGACTAAAGGGATAATTGAACCAAAGCTTGTGTTCTTTTCAGACGAGGTGTGGTTCCACCAAATTGGTTATGTTAACAATCACAACACTTGCAATTAGTGTTCTGAAAATCCAAATTGTATACAAGAAACCCCCTTTTATGACAGGAAAATTGGAGTTAGGTATGCAATATGTATTCTGCTCATACAGCAAAGAAGTCTATGGGTAAAATTAATGAAGTGTTTGGAGATTAGTGCTGGTGTATGGCCCTTTCACTCCCCAGATCTAACAGTCTGTGGCTTTTATTTCCGAGGTAGCCTGAGAAGTGTACAAAACAAATCCTCAAATTGGAAAACAAACAAAATAAAATTAGAAACATTAAAATGGTCAAACTAAATTGTGTCAATCTGAATGTGTTTAACCAGTAAATGCCTGTTTAGCTGAAGGAGGGCAACATTTCCAGCATTTGCTTGCTAAAAGGTAAGAGTTAATTCACAGTTTTAAGAAACAAAGAGTACAGGCACAGACGGCTATAGTATGTCCAGCTGCCAAGATGCCATACAAGTGGTTAGGACATATTCTGGAAGCTCCGTGTGTGTGTTGCACATGTGTGCATGCGTGTATGTGTGTGTGTGTAAGGGGGTGGGGGGTTGCATATGCTTTTCAAAAACAATCTGTTTAGCGTTGAGTTTCAGAATTCGACTGCACAATTGTTTTGAGATAGGGACCTTAGTTTGTGTGCTGGAATCTCCCTGCTATGGAGTAAAATCTAATATGGAGTAGCATGCCACTGATTTGGCTTCCATGTAGTTTTAAAATCAACGTGGGCAAGCAATTAGAATAAACTTGCTGTCACTACAAAGCTGGAAATAAACACAAGACTAACGACAAAGGTTCGAGTCAAGATGAGAGCATTACATTTTAATGTTTTGTTTGCATTATTGCCAAATGCCAACTCTGGTTTAGTATTTTATGAAATAAGGTGCCATGTTGATGTGATTTTAATGTTACAGTTTATCTGTTTGTCAGCAGTATGTAGTGCACTTGTAAATGTTTGAAAGGAGAATTTAAACAAAATGGAAACTTACAATTAATGAAAACAATTTATCCACTTCTAAAAAGGTAAAAGATGGAAATACTAGTTATGATAAATAAGATGATAGGAATATGATGACAAGTCTAGCTTTTAGGTTTTTTTTTTTTTTTTTTTTTTTTGAGTAGTGTTTAACGCCCGTTTTTACTACTGAGGCACCACAGGCGGTGGACACTGATGATACATGAGATGAAATGATAAATTTGGAAAGGATATTTTTTTTTTTTTTAAGGAAGGAAGCGTTCCAGGCCTAAGTTAGGTACCTCCCCGGCATTTGCCAGTTATGAAGACTGAGGAAAACCTGGAAAAAACCCCAGTCAGGGAGGACGGTCCTGGCGGGATTCGAACCGCAGACCTCCCGCTCACGAGTCCGTGCCTTAACGACCTCGGCCACCCGTGGCGGTCCAGCTTTTAGGTTGAGAAAGATGAAAGATTGTAACAGAAACTACTTCGCCTTTTACACTTGCACGAAAAACCTATATTATGAAGAAAATCTGTGTTCATGAATACTGATAGTACAGACATTCTTCCTTGTTTTGAAGGTTTGAGCATCACAGGAATTATTAAAAATCACAATGCCAAAATGCCTGCAGGGAAGTTAACAAGAAGTACATAGCTAATAGTCCAAACTATATTCACAGTAACACACAAAATTAGAAGGCATTACTTTTCAGTATACCCTCGTAATACAAACTGGAACATGACAAATGTTGTGTTACTAACAACACTTTTCATCATTTATAAAAGAATTACTAGAATTGATTAAAATAATACCATAGTTTTAACAAAGCATATATAAACTATTAAATAAGTTTATTTATGAACAATCGTTATGTATGGTATTCAGCTGCTACTACTTTACTAAAAATCTGCACTGCTGTGTAAATTCTCACCTGTAACTCCAGTTTTTTTATAGAAAAATTCAAACCATTCTTCTGGAATGAAACCATGCCGTACTTTGCTTGGAAATTCATGTCTTACTGGTCTTGGAAAGTTTACTTCGTCACGTTCTCCAGTTGCTACTGCCGGTGCGGAAGTCTGACTACATCGTACGATCAACAAAGGTCTGCTTTGCTGAACTGTAGAGAATGAAAATTATAAACTGTAAGAAGGATTTACATCTGCTTCAATATGCTCTACTTCCATGAATGTCAAGCTAATTCTAGCTACTATATTTTTCAGCTATGGAATGTATTGAGAGCTGGCTCTTGTATAACGCATATACATTTGATCTGTATTTGGGGTGCTGGTATTAACAGCAGATTTGGCAGGTTATCATAATTCCCTAATACAGGATTAACTTATGTACGGCACACCGAGAGCAACAACTTTTTCCAGAAGCTCAAAATATTGATCAGCTATCTCACTTGCCCAAATTACAAAGAAAATACTTTTGAAGTTAAGGCTAGTGATGCGAATTTTTAATGAGAATATTGGGAGGGGGGGGGGGGACTAGCATACTAAAAACTAAGGTAAAACTTAAATATCTGCTTGACAACTGTAAGAAGCTGGATAAATAATTCGATGCATTAAAATTGTTATTTACATTAGGTTCTACATATATTTATACATCTAATTTCACTCAGTTTAATATTACCAGCTTTATGTGCCACCCTCGACAGCATTTTTCGGCTGCTATACTTGCCCTTTCCTAACTTTCAGAAAGATGGTGGAAAGGAACTGCCAGGATGAACTGCTGTATATACTTTAAGTGACTACACCCTAATTACTATTAAACATCAATTTTATGAAGTAAATAATATAGTATACACATTTAAATTGATATTGTTGCATAAAATATGACAGAGCTTATTTGATGCATGTCAAGATTTATGTTTAACATGAGTGTGTCTGACTTCCGATGGGCGAGTGACAAATAGATGAATTCATACGTTTTCATAGTTTTCATTGCGTAGCAGTAGCAGAAGACGAAATGGTGTAGGGCATCGGTAACGCCGAAATAATTTTCTGTGGCTTAACTTATGTTGTAATTTAGCAAATGTATTATGTTGATGAGCAGCAGTGTAATGCACATTTCCTGTTGAGAGTGAATCATACAGAAAGCGCATAGAAGTTAATTAAACGTTCAAACATGGGATTATGTTATTCATGTTTCAAAGCATCTTCGGTGGATTACACCACTCCAGATATGGTAATGAGCTTTTAGTTGGCATTTAAATAATCCTGCAATATTGTAGCGTCTTCATTTTTTGTGCTTAATTAAATGTAGCTTTGGCCTTATATAATTGAATGGTGTATAGAATGAAAGTAATAAGTACCAGGATTTTTAGACATGTAAAAGGATGCTATTTTTATTTAAGGAAGCTGTTTACTATCACCCCCGAGTGAATGTGCTTAGAACATTGTAAACTCTTCAGAACTCAAGTCCCCTACCATTAGTTCATGCAAACCCTAAGTAAAAGATCAAGCTTTTAGTGCTAGGTAGTAGTCGGTTCAGTTTCTATAGCATTCCGTGAGTTCGCGAAACATTGATAAAGATTTACGAAAACATAGAATTTGTCATGTACAATGATTACAATAGTGCATTTTATTCTATATTTATAAAAAATACATTATATATTTACGTAAATGTTCAGAATAAAATAAAAAAAATAGAACAATTTAGCCAAAATCACTACAGAAGCAGAAACAGACTAAACACTGCAATAGTCGCACAAATTTTGTTATATGCACATACATTGATATAAAATTATTACAATGTTTTGATTAAGTCTATTGTATTGTCTATGAATTCCTTTATAGAAAATAAAGCCTTTTTACGTAGGTATTTTTAATAGCAAATTTTAAGGATTTATCCTTATTTATTTAGGCTAAATATGCTGGGGTGAAGAGCGTTTTATATTGAAATACATTTGATGGCAGTAAGAGATGAAACTGATCTGTGTAAATTTGCTTTTTGTCTAGTATTTTTGTTATGTATATTTTGGTTTTGTACACATTTCTTATATAGACGTTCATAAAGGATAATATATATTCATATGGAAGAGTTAACATTTCTAAATGCCTAAAAAGATTTCTACATGAATGCTATGTGTACTAGCAATTATTCATATTACTTTTTCCTTTAATAGGAAGACATGCTCACTTTTAACTTGTTTCCCCAAAATAATAACATCATATTTCATTATTCAGTTGAAGTGTATAATAAACAAATTTTAAAGTCTTAAAGTCATGCAGAAACATCTATTGACAATTTGAAATTTTAACTCTTCCATGTGAATATATATTATCTCTGATTAACTGTTACATAAGAAATTAAAAAAAAAATGTTCAAAATCAAAAAAATACATTACAAGAAGACTAAACAAAAAGCAACTCTGCATAGACTGATCTCAACACTTTCCTGCCATCAAAAAGGAGTTTATTATGAATCATTTTAGTACAAAATGCTCTTCTTTTTAGCTTTAAAGCCTTAATAAACAATGATAAATCTTTTAAATCTGCTCTTAGAAAATATCTAGGTAAAAAGGCCTATTATTATATAAAGGAATACATGAATACTGAGTTAAAAACACTGCAGTAATTTTATATCAATGCATATGTAAACATGTACATAGTAAAATTTCAGTGACTTGAGTGATCTGTATGTTTCTGCTCCTCGGGTTTTTGTTGACTTGGTTGAGTTGTTTTAGGTGTTACGTTTTCATTTTTATTAACTATTTTTGCAGATGTACGTGATATTTATGGTAAATGTAGATTGTATGCTACTGTGGTAATTGAAAATGATGATAAGTTCTATGTTCGTAGGTCTCTGTGACTGCTTTACAAACTCACCGAATGCTCCAGGAACTAAACTAAACTTAATTAAATGCAAAGTTAATAATGCACATATTGCATAGCATGCATTGCTAAGTTTAGGTATGGTATTAGTGCCATTAGAAAATATGTATCTAACAAGTACAAGTATTAACATGTAGCCATCTTCCGAAGTAAAATGATGTGAAATGAATGTGCATGTAAACTTTTGGGAAAATTTTTGAAACTGATAAATCTGATGTGTTTATATGTGAGATCTAAACAAAATGGTTTGTGTTCCAAAATATGTGAGAAATGGTATTTTCTATGAGTTTCATTGGACCTATGAAATATATGAAAGATGATAATTTGAGCAATAATGCTAAGTAAAACTAAGTATACATATTAATGAAACATAAAAATAAAGAAACACTATTAACAATGTAACAAATTAACACCAATAATAAAAGTAGATAAAGATAAAACACAAAGAAAGAGTCACACTTGAAACTGCTATATTTCGAACTACTCGAGTTCTTCGAAATATAGCAGTTTCAAGTGTGACTCTTTCTTTGTGTTTTATCTTTATCTATTTTTATTATTGGTGTTAATTTATATATATATAATGTTTTTAATCAGGACTTCAAAAATTAATTTCTTAGTTTTATGATGCACTATTTCTGTGAGTTGCAAGTAACTGCTTGTTTTAAATAGTTTACACCATCGTCCATGACATATGACTGTCCCACCTGTGATGCAGTAGATGTAGATGCAGTAATTCTTATTCTACAAATATTGTGGTTACATCTCTTCCTTTATCAGTATAGCTATGTTTAGAATGTTTTTTCTATATTTAATTTAATTATATGCTAAGAAACATCACCTAATTCTGGCCTTGGTCAAATTTCAAAATCTTGCCTGTTACAAATTCTTATACATATAATTACAGCAAACCATCATTTTAACATAAATAATTTACTCATCATTATATATGAGCCTGCCTTCTGCTCACGAGTATACTAAAGTATCCAGGAGAAGTGTATTTCATTTTATTATTGAACAAAATTTATACCTAATATTAACCACCAAATATAGTTTCCCTATGACTAATGATGAGCAAACATATCTATTCCTCATTTTATTCCATGTCACATATTATATTATTATATTTTATTAAGTAATTCACAGTATTTAAAAATACTTCATGCAGTATCATGATTCATGTCTATTTTTTTGTTCTATCTTGACAAGATTTCCAAACTAAATTGTTTTAAAACTGAGAAAAAAAGTTCTAAAAATAGCCATTATTGAAAGATTTTTAATATTAAGGGTGCATATCATATAGTTTTATTTACTTTTTTGTCTCAATTAAGCTAAATATTTTTCATATAAACAGAAAAAGCTTAGTGCAAATGTGTCCTCTGTAACAGTTGAATGACCCATTTTGTGCACCTTCGGAAGGGAAGTAAAGCCATGGGTCCCGTGTCGTACATTTGTGGCACGAAAAAGAACCTCAAGCCTGAAAGAGAGGCCTCTGAGCAAAATTTGTCGGCTGTTTCACGCCCTGAGTTGAATGGGACGCTGATGACCTGAGATGTTAAAGAGCATCCATAAATAAATCAATCAAAAAAAAAATTGTGCACATGAATATAATAAGGTGAAATGGAGTCGAAAAACGAAATGAAAAATACAAAATATTGAAAAAATGAGCAGATATACATTATGACAAGTAAGTGAAACATTACGAGTGTGTAGTTCAACTAAATCATACAATAATATCAGTTAGATAAACTTTAAATTACTAATACTTCTGCAAACTCTCTGTTGAAGTTTAAGTACAGTCATTAGAATCAAACACATTATATGTCAGCATGATATGGCAATATATTCAGTCTTTATTTAAGTTCAACATTATTAATTTTATTTTAATCAATTACATTATAACACAAGAATTGTAGGCAATATGCATTTTTTTAAGTACTGTTCAATGCCTGTTTTAACTATGAGGCACCACAGACAGTGGACACTGATGATACATGAGATGAAATGATAAACTGGGAAAGTATTATTTATTTTTTAAGGGAGGAAGCATTCCACGTCTAAATTTAGGTTACCTTTCTGGCATTTGCCATTTATGAGAACTGAGGAAATCCTGGAAAAAACCTCAGTCAGGGAGGGAGATCCTGGTAGGAATGGAAACCCAGACCTCCTGCTCACAAGTCCATGCCGTAACAACCTTGAATACTCATGGTGGTAATATGCATTTTGAAAGCAACAGAACAAATAGATAGGTCTCCAAACTGTAGTGTCAGGAATGTTTTTGAAATATTGCTGTGTGAAATAACAAGAGCAATAAACTCCGCTTAATTTAAAAGACTCTTTATGTAACTTTTTTTAAATAATTTGTAAAACAATTTAATTTCTAATTTGAATTGTGACTATATTATCCAATATTGTGTTTTTTTTTAAATTTTATTATCAAGTTATTATTACTTATATTATTTCCTGTTCAATTTGTGTAATTGAACATGATTTAGTCTTGAGTATTCTTTATATATATATTTTGATTTTATGTTGTGTTTTATAATGGGCAGTTCCTGCTAAGAGTTCATGAGCTTCCTGTGCAATAAATAAATAATTGTACATTTTATAGGCATGGAAAAGAAGTCATAACATAAGAAGTAATTTTGAACTTGGAATTCAAGCTCTTAAAGCTACAAGCAAATATGACATGTTTGCATAACTATTAATAATTTAAATAAATAATGCTTTATGGGAATAATTAAATTAAGGATAAGAAATCACCTCAAAGATAGAAAAGGGGCAATGATAGCTAAAGATAGTAAATACAGGCAGTTGTGAAGGATGTTGTAAGGAAGAGAAAGGTAGGAAATAAGATGTTATGTGGCTGGAATATCCCAAGTTGTGAATTAAACTTAAATAGTACTGGGTATAGGATAGAAAGTTTAGATAAAGAGTTTACTATAAATGAGGTAGGACAACATATTAAAAAACTGGGGGGGAAAAAAAGGCGGCAGAAAATTTTGAAATTCCAAGAGAATTGTGGAAACCTCGGGGGAAATGGAAGGAGCTATTAGGCTGCTAACTGAATTATTAAATAGAATTAAAGAGAAATAGGTAATATCGGAATGTTGGAAAGTTAGCATGATCGTTCCAATATATAAAGAGAAAGATGATATAAATAATGCGAGTAACTATTGAGGAATTAGTCTACCATCAATGATAAGTAAAATCTACATGGTATATTAGTAGGAAGGTTGCATGTGTGGGCAGAAATGGAAGGTAAATTATCAGAATTTCAAGCAGGTTTTAGAAAAAGAAGAAGAACAATAGATGATAAAATTATAATTGATACTATAGTCAGTAAATATTTAAGAAATAGAAAGGGTAGTGCATACATTTTCTTCGCAGATTTTGAGAAAGCGTTTGATACAATAATGCATTGGCATATAAACTAATATCTAAGGGAGTTAGTACAATTTTATTTTAGGACTTCAAAAATCATATGAAGGAAGCAGGTATTGTGTTAGATGTGAAGATAATAGATCTATAGATTATACAATTCAAAATTTGGGCTTGAGAAAGGGATGTGAATTGAGTCCGATTTTATTTAATTTATTTATAGAAGTTATCCTAGATAGAATTAGGAAAAAAAATTGACATTACCCAAATATTGGAAAGAAAGAAGTGCCAGGATTGCTTTATGCGGATGATCTTATAACGGGGGCAGTAATAGATAAATAGATATTGTACAGAATGGGGCCCAAGGATATATAGTAATAAATCAAAGATAATAGTACTTAAAAAAGAAACAAAATTAAGTAAAAATGAGAGATGGTTTATAAATAGAAGCCCTTATAACAGGGAAAGTAACTGTCATAGGATTACAACATGCCATTGATTAATTATTAGATATTGTGCAGAATGGGGCCCCAAGGATAAATGGTAATAAATCAAAGTATATAAAAAGGGAACAAAATGAAAAAAAGATGAGAGATGGTTTATAAATAGAAACACAATAGAGGTTGTGAAAGAATTTGATTATTTGGGGGTTAAATTTATGGGTAATGGAAGGTGGGAGGTCCAATCTAAATGTGCACAACATAAGGTAAATTAGCTATGAAAGCTGTTAAAATAAGCTTGTATAAAATTCCCACAAAGGCAATGAAATGATTGGAAAGACTATATGATGCTGTGAATGATGATGAATGCAGTGGAAATTTGGGAAGTGTCAAAGGGGTGGAAAAGGTTAATGTAGTGCATAGAATGTTTTGTAGAGAGGTTCTGATGTTACTAAAAAGTTCAACAAGGGGGATAAGTTTGGTAGAATTAGGAAAAGTAGGAAGGAAAGCAATAATAATGGAAAGAATCTTAAAATATTGATATAGATGTTTGAAACTAGACAATAATGATCTACTAAAAGAATGTCTTATGTACCAAAGAGAGGTATTGAAAAGAGAGTGTTGGCTTGGAGAGGTGGGAAAACTATTAGAAGAAATTGGAATGGAAGATGTATGGCAATTGGGTGAAAATAATGTTTGTGGATTTTGGAAAGAAGTGAGACAGAGAGTAGAAGATACAGAGAGGCAAGAGATATTGGTTATTGTTTAAAGGGTGCAAACTGCTAAAGTCATTAGTGCCCAAAGAGAAAGGCAAGAGATCTGGGCTAACTTAGAGGATAAAAGTTCCTTAGATTTATATAAAGTAGTTAAAAGAAATTGGGGGTGGGAGAAAAATATAGAAATTTTTGACGAATTTGAAAGAATAGGATTTGCATGCATAAAATAGGGGTATTATTTTTAAAAAGACTAAGGATAAGTTGTAAAGAACGATGCATTATGTGTGGGGAAAGTGGAAAATCGGTGCCATTATTAATTGAATGTGAAATTGTGAAAAGGTGGAGATATAATATCTGGGGTGGAAAATGGGACAAATTACAACAAGAAATAGTAGCAATAAAAATGTTATCAGAAACGACAGTAGAAAAAATGAATAAAATTGGGGAATTTTTAGGAAAAGTAAGAGATAAGTAGAGAAGAACTATGAGGGAGGAGTTTGAGGATACATACAGTGGTGAAAATTAGTAATTCATTTTAGGGGTCCTTTACTGTACAAATAACCTGGTGGTTGGAATATGGGAGGGTCTCAGTTTTGATACAGCTGAACTTTTGGAGATTTTGTGTATATATAAATTATGTTATTTAATTTAAATTGTAATTGTATAATCTTGTAAACTATACTTTGCTTGATATTCGTAATATTGAATAAATCCATTCATTCATACAACGATAGAATACAAAAAATATATTGACTCTGAGTTAGACCATTGTTGGAGTAATCATGTAAGACATTGAGCCCATTTTAGAAGTGCAGCAGCAGAATTATTTTATAGATAGATCCATTTGTGTCATGTAACTTGAATATGCAATAGCATTATCCACATGGGTGCAGTGTGTCAATGTGTGCTATGTAATAAGTTAAATTGAGTGTAAAATTTTCCAATATTTAATTATTTCTAAATGAGCACGCTCTTAAGCATCCTTGCATAACCTAATTAACATTTTACATAGCTCCATTAAATAATTGACCACAGAAGCAACATTATACTTTAGTAATACATGTTTTATCTTTTCAGGAAACAAGACGAAGACAACAGGCAGAAGCAGCAGAAAGGAGGATGCAGGAACAGGAGAGTCGTGGCATTAAGGATCCAAATAAAGTTAAACAGCAACTTAAAAAGAAAGAGGAAATAGAACGAAGGCAAGAAGAGGCCATGAAACAAAATGTGGAAGGTGGACTTAGGGTAAGCATAAAGCTTTTTAAGAGCATCTGAATTATGTTGCTATTAAGTTTATATTTTTAAGTATTTAATAAATTAAAAAAGCATTTATGCCACCAAGATTTTTTAAGTACAGGGGACTCTTTTTAATTCTAATTTCAAGGGGATATAAGAAAAAAATGAAATTATCCAATGTTTGAATTAGCAACTAAATATAATGGGTTTGGTACTGTTTCATAGACTTTAGGGCTGACACATTTTATTTTTACATCTTTTTCAACTTCTTTTAAAAATTCCTACTTTTATTTGTAATGTTAAGCTACAATACATGACATTGCAAAGAACAAACTGTATATGGACAATCATAGCTGATAATTTAAGGTCTTGTGATCATTAACTTCAGTACTGTTAAGATGATTTTCACAATTTTTTTGTTCATACAAATCTTAATTAATGAGTGGGTCCAAAAGACAAACATGTGTGCCGAAAAGAAGTGGGAAATCACATTATTGGGAAATAGTGGAGACAGCATAGCCATTGGTGATAGAGTTGAAGGACAGCACCTGCACTCAAGGAGGAGAGGGTGAAAACTGTAGATACAGTACAAGGAAACAAATGCTTACTTCCCCACAACTGTCATCGGATAACAGTAAATGAGTAGAAATTGCATTATTTTGCTTGCTGCCTGACCTCTGCTAAACATTCTGAACACAGGTTAAATTGGAATTCAGGAATAAGTACAGCTTTTTGAATAAATAAAATTCTCTCCATAAATTATCCAAAGATCACAAATCTGAATTAAATAGGAAATGTTATAATTAATTACAGCAATGAGGGTAAATTTCTTACATAATTCACTAACAATAAGTGAATTGTGTAAGAAATTTACCCTCATTATAGTAATTAATATATAACGTCTTCACTGTAAACAGCTTCAAAATAAACAAAAATCTTATAGTTGTTTTAATAGGAATTTTAAGAGGAGCAGAAGATATCAGGCTCATAAGATCTGTGGCAGTCTACACAATTCTAGAGAAAATAAAATGCTATTATACAAGAAGAATTGAACATAAAAAGAAAGAAAGCCCAACTGGCTACATTAAGTCCAAAGAATGCAATAAAGAAGAAATGCCAAAATAAAAGTTAGACTATCAGTCAGCAGAAAATAAACTACTGAAAGACCATGGGTTGATGAAAAAAATTTAAGAATTAAATGGGATGATGTAATCCATGCAGAGGATGATGAATTCTATTACAGTTGGCATTATTATCCATAGGCTTTAACAGTTTCCTAGTATGCTGCTTATTAAGTGCAAATTGGGAATTATACAAGCTTTGCTAAACATTTCTCAGACATTTCTTAATGAGCATAAAATTGATAGCATATATGACCTGATTTTTGCTGGTATCAGTGAACAGTGTGAAAGCGAAGAAATACAAATTAACAGCACCAGTGTGGCTTTCAGGCTAGCTGATATGTTGGGCATAAAGGCTTTGTTTCTCTTGGCTTAGTATGTCTCATTGAATGTATTTACCAAGTCTTTTCTAAAATGAAAACATGGCCCTTGAACAGTTTTGGTGCTCGCAGTTATAGGCTCATTTAGTAAAGTATAATTTCTTGTATATAACAATCAGTCTATGCGAAAGACCTGTTCTACATTTGGCAAAATATATAAATAAAACAAATATAAAATGAATTAATTAAAAGGAAGCTAATTAATGTGCAAATAGATACAACCAATTTGTGAATGAACTATATGAAAGGATGGATGGGAGGGGAGAGCTACTTTCTGGTATGCCTAAGGGGCATTAATTAATATTAAACTCATTAATATTAAATGAAAGTGACCCATATTTCTGCCTTCTGTTAGCCAAAGACAGAAATATAGATCACAAGAATAAGGGAATGAGAAGATGCTGATATTTATACATTAACAATTGTAATTTATTAATTGTGTTGTTATTTGAGACATTGGTATCAATCTGTAGGAAAAGTGGCCAGGGGCAGAACCTATAGACCTTTATTTAATTTATTATGTATTTTGCTTAGTATGTAAATAAATAAAAAACAAAGTATAAAACTATATCCATGCAAGGTTTTATTTCTCTAAGCATGTGATTGATGAACATTTGCCTTCATCTTCAGCAGATGGTTAATGTAACATTGCAGCTTTATCCAGCACTTTGCATCTTACTGGATATACTGATGAAAATTCCTTTTGCAATTTCAAAATAATTATGGTATTGGACAAATTCATGTTAGATTTCTTCCATTTTTATAGCTTGAAAAAATTTTGGGTGGAGGGAGTCCAATATACAAGGACTGTCACAGTAAAATTCTAAGGAATCAAAATATAGGAGAGTACTAATCCTATTAGGCACAATAATGCCATGCACAAAATTGATAGTCAAGAGCAGCAGTTTCCAAACTGTGGATCAGAATCCCTAAAGGAGTCATGATGCATATGGGAAAAGTACTTTTACTTAAGAACTTACCAGTTTTAATGCCCGTTCTTATAAAGAATGTTTAGCTAACTGTTACATTTCATTATTTTGACCAGTTATACAGCAGCACAACAGTGGCTTTTGTAATTGAATAGATGTCTCATTGTTGAAGTTTGCATGTGAATGTGTAAATTAATTATTATTAAGCAAGTAGTGTGAATGGAGGAGTTGCGAACAATTCTTGAAAAGGGAGTCGCACATGCAAGAAATTTAGGAACTGCTGGTCTAGAGAGTGCCTAGTTGTTAAACAATGAAATTATCATCCATTATTATTATTATTATTAATATTATTTTTGTTGTAAAAAAAACATAGGTTTATTTTGCCATGGCTGTAGGTTAAAATAATATAAGGGGAATATGGCGTATCTTTTAATTATTAATTTATAATATTTTGCTTGAGAACATTTATCTTATATAGAGCTATTTGCAAATTAATTTACTTTGGTGTCCTCAAGTACATAATTGAAATGTTGTCACCCATTGAATTATGAAGTATGAACCTGTAAACATGTAATTTAAATGTAACCTATAAAATAAATAAATAAATTGAAGAAAAAAATAAGTAAATGAACATTAAACTGAAAATAGCTTTGTGCAGCAGTTGCATTTCATAAAAGCTTAAGATATTTAAAAAAGTAAAGCTATTTCTGATTTTATTAATTTAGTAATTGCTGTTGTCAAAACTACAATCTTCCCTGTTTTACTTACTGTATGTGACAATGTCACTGATAGCATTGCTGCTAGCTGCTATGGAGCACAGTCATCATTTTGCACTGTTATAAAGTAATGATTTTACAAAGTATTGTTATTCAAATGCTTATCAGAATTATGTTAGGGTCTAATATGTGCATATTTAAATGTTTATTATCTTTACTCTGGAGAGTCAAGGGAACATAATACATATCTTTAGAATAGGAATTGTTAATATTGGATCGTAACTTTATATTTATGGAGGTAGGAGAGTTTAGCAGGAAAATATATGAAGTTAAAGTTTTTTAATATAGCAAATTATTTGTGAGAAATTCACTCAAATTTCACTAGTTTTGTTCCACTTGGACATGTTTTGAAGGCTGTTGCCTTCATCATCAGCACAGTTCCACTGTCAGCTTCCCAGCATGGTATTAAGATGTCACTTAGTGGCTTTTATGAACTTTGTGATGTGGTTACTTATGTTTAGATCAAAATTAATTAATTTTTCCTTATTTTCATTTGTGAATTTAGTTTTGGTATCGCTAAATTCTTAGATATTTTGTTTGTTTATGTAAATTTAATTGTAATGTTTGCTGAAATAAAATTCATTCATTCAAGTTAATGACTTCTGACTGAAAGTAAAAGGTTTCACTTTTTTGCATCTCACAGCATAATAGCAACAAATTAACAAATCAATTCAAAAGATCAGTTAGTCTAAAACAGATCTGAGAGTGTGAAATGAACAGTTTGACTCAGTAATGAAGTCTGATTAAATTAAGTATACAATGAAAAATGAAACCTTAAAAATTACATTTATAATACTTTATGGGACAGTGACTCATATGACACAATTTTTAGGTGAAATATAGGTCAAGTAGCAACTGTAGGTAGGGGAGGGAGCATGACGAAAGTAAAGTTATTCTCTTCATGGTACTCACGGTGATGTATGAAAGTCGGATATATTGTGCTATGTTAAATTAGCTATACAGCTTTAATTACTTAAAACTTAGAGGAAAATCATATGAAGATTTTTATTAAAACCAAGAAAAATTGGAGTTGCTTAATTCCGCTTAATTGTTGGGTATTATTGCCTGTCAGAACATCTCTTCAGGATGAAATTTGTCAAGGACAGCCTCTGTCTAATAAGGATGTGAATACTATCCTAAACTAAGAACATCTACTGAATGCAACTAACTTGATAGCAACAAATAAATGAAAAATAATTTAGAAGATTTTTGTTGGGAAGCTAACAAAAAAATGATAAATTTCAGTATCCCCAATGGCCACTAGCAACCAATTAACCAATCCTATGTTGCTCCCAAACTTTGCATTATATCCTTATATACTCTTACAGTAAAGTGGTAGTTTATCTTCTAGGGAATAATGATTATACTGTGGATATTCAGGCAATTAAATGGTAGAAATAGACAGGTAAAATAGGCATTTAAACTTCTAGCACACAACACATATTATCTTGCTATAAAAGAGTAATGCTGGCAAATCAAAATCTTCTGATTTTTTTTTTTTTTTTCTAGACTCCATGTGGTTTTGAAAAGTGACTGATAGCACATTGTAAATGAATGGCAAAGAAAATATAAAATAATTTCAGTGAAGTGCTAGTAAAGTTATTAAACAGGAGTCTGTCACACTAAAACTTAATATGATTGTATACTAATCTATTAAAGAGTCAGTACTGATCTGCTCCACAGCTGCTAACAGAATTGATGCAAATGAGCAAAAGTATTGACAGTCCATAACACTGCTTATGAACTGAGTTTTAGAAAGAACATGTAATTTTTCTACTTTTGTTAGCTATAAAAAAAAGATAGAGAATAAATATAATATTTTATAACTTTTAATGAATTACTAAAATAAAATACAGTAAAATCTCTCATATCCAGCAACTATGGGACAAGTCTAATGCCAAATAACTGGAAAATACTTTCATGAAAGATATATAAAGACCTACTGCACAAACATATTTTTTCATGTAGAAATTGATCAGTTTTCATGTGGATTTTAAAAATGAAATTGTGAGATACAAACTTCATTTTCACTACTTGACACTGTACATTCATATGTTAGTTCATAATAACACACTAAAATTGTTATGCCTAAAAACATGTTAATTGGTCGCCATATGACATCTAGATCAGAGTAGTCCATGTAATTATGAAGATAATGAAGTTGTAATGTGCAGTGATTCTTCCACTATGTCCTACTAATGCCCTGTACCATTTTACCTGACCTCTCCAACTTCTGTTAAGTTTAAGAACATTTCACTTGCACGTCACGAATCCATCATACATCATAGAGGGCAGTGAAATTTTCATCAAAATGACTGCATTTCTAAATCTGTGATGTATTTTGCTCTTTTTCCCCTTTCTTTTCTTATTGAAAAGTACCTTTGTTTTGGTATTGCTGGTTATTTGGGTGCTGAATATGAGGAATTTTACTATACTAAGTATTCCAAATAAATGCTGGCATAATAACATTAGGCTATTCTAATATTTGCATTTGTAATATGCTTTGTGGAATTCACACTTTATTACTTCAAATATTTTAAAATAACCTAAAAGACTCTGCTTTCTTATTATAAATTAAAATAGCAATTTAGGTTGAAATCTGTTAGTTGATTATGAGTGTGCTCATACTGCTATAAACCTACAGAATCATATATATATATGTTGTTTGTTACAGTGGCAAGTGGACTAACTGTACATGGCGCTGAGTGCAGCTCTCCATTTTAAGGTATATTATTATGGCTGGCGGTAATGAATATAAACTAAGACGCTTAATGGGTAAATGTATCACTATTTTCTGTGTAAGTCACATGTGATTTTACCTGAAATTTCAAATGCATTGTATTAATTTTTGTATATATATTTATTCACCAAATATAATTTTGAATAAACTTCAGAATGTTTATTTTTATCTATATGCAATGTTACTATGTAAATGAGAATAAGGATATATTTTCAGAAAGAAATTAATAAAGTAGCTTTTGTTACTCTCCTGTCATTGATCATTTATTCTTAGCAACACCTATTTTTATTCCTTCCTCTCTCCTCTCATTTCTCTTGGATCTGTCAAATACTAGTGCAAACGTTTCCATAAATTTCACTCACTGTGCTGATAAAAGTAAACCAAATAAGAAAACAAATGTTTGAGATCATTTGAAAAGTTTAGTAATTTTGTTGAAATTACACAAATGTTTATTAAGTGGCATCATTGTGGCCAAACATAATTCTTGTAGCAGTCTATAATAAAGTCAGCCAGGTATGATCCATAGTTAATGAACGTCTATCTGCAGTTCAGTCTACCAAAAAAATGAGTGAGTGAAATGAAAATCTTAAATTTTTTTTAAATGTAATTTATTGAACAAAAGTGATACTCAACTGTATCATTTTTCTACACAATCACCTAGGCATTCAATACAGGCCCTCCAGTGCTTACATCATTTATGGATTCCTCTTAAAAATGATATTGGTTGTGTGCACAGCCATTCATGCACTGTCTGGTTTTTGTGATTAATGGTACCATTCCTTGCTTACTGTCTTCATTTTGTGATAATGGTAGTGTACCCAGGTTTCATCTTCAGGAATACAGAGTGGGCAAAAAGTTGCTTTCCTCAATAGTTTCTTAAATTTAATTTATATTTGATTACTTCCTTTGATATTGTTAAAAGTGGAGGCCCTTTTTCTCAAAATACATGTTTGTCAATCCAACAGTTACATATGACTGTTCATTTGTTCCAATTGTGACATCTGTATAGGTGTACAAGTATGAAATCTATGAATGAGTGAATATTGGGGAAAATGACTTTTCACTGACCTTGTAGTTCTTGCAAAAAGCCATCAACTTTTGCTTATAAGTGCTGCAAAACATCTTCACAGACATTAGCACATTGCTATTTCAATTTTGTAGCTGCCATCCACCTTGCAAATGCTTTCTGAAACTGAAGCATGTTATAAATAATGTGGTTTGCTAAGCTATGATAATATTCACAATTGTGGCTATTCCATCCACCACCACAATATCTGAACCTCACCAAAATTTGCACTAATCAAACCTACTTCATGTTCAGAGGCAATATATTAATACACACACACAAAAGAAGGATTTAGCAATAGGAAATCCACTCTCACCATTCTTGACAGATAGGTACATGAGTTTCTTGGAAACAAAATTAGTTGAGGCTTTCCCACACATATACAAATGTTGGTACCATTAAGTTGACGATCACTTTGCAAAAATGAAAAATGGAAAGAGGATGCAATTAAACTACTCAATCTACAAGACAGCACAATTAAATTCACAATGGAAATAGGAAACAGCAAGGTTCTTCCCTTCCTGGATATAAAAAATGACAATATATGGAATTTGACATATTCAGATAAAATACCCATACAGATAATTATATAAAAAACATCAGCCCTAACCCAAAACAAAATAAACTTGCAATAATCAATAGCCTCACATTCAGATTAACTAACTTACCAATAAGCAAGACAGAATATGAATTAAAATACTGAAAAATCATAGATATAGCACAGAAAAATGGCTACACAACAGATCTGGCCAAGAAGAAAATAGAAAAATTAAAAAAAAAAAAAAACAAATAAAATACATCATCACACTGAAAGGCTACAGAGGAGATAAGTATATATAAGAAATTTACATCTAATTAACAAATACAATTTAAAATTGCATTTTGCCTAATTGTGAAAAATTAGGTATAATATTTCATATTTTTAAATCCTTTGTAATTTTCATTCATATTGCTCCTTTTCCTGAAAAATTCACTTAACATTACCTTCTGTTCAAATCACAGAACATATTATGCTAAATTTGTTTTTTGTCGCAAAAATTGGCATCCCTTTGCCTATAATTTCTATTCCGTGAAATAGCCTATCTTTATATTTTTTCTAAAATGTAACTGACATTTGCATTCAAAATAATGTTAAAAGATAAGCTAAATTTTGCAAAATTAAAAATAAGCTAAAGAATACAGTTAATATTAAGGGAAATAAAGAATGAGAAACATAATTTTAATTTTTGAAAAATAGAGCAGAGTGGGACTAAATCTAAATAGTGGGAGAAAAAGGCTAAAACATACAGAATTTATGAGAAATACAAAACAGAGATAAGGCTAAATTTCCTTACTGAATTTTATCCAGTATTTTCCCAAGAAAAATTAGCCTATCTCTGTTTTGAGTCACTTTCAACATTTAGTTCATTTTAGCCTTTTTCTGTACAATATGGCCTATTCGTGACTTATTATGAGAAAAACATATCTCAACATTTTCACAACAAATTAGCTTATTTTAAATTATTACATGAAAAATTTAGTCTATCTCTTATTTAAAGCTCATATTTCACGTATTTCCGCCTTAATTGTTATAAATTAGGCCTATTATTGGCTGCCATTAAATCCTTTGAAAATTTTCGCCTCTATTGTCCCTTTTTCTTTCAAAATTCACTTAATTTTGCATTCCGTTCAATTCACAGAAAATATTAAGGCCAAATTTGCTTTTTTTTCCCCCAAAATTCCTATCCCTTGGCCTATACTTTCTGTTCTGTGAAGCAGTCAGCCTATATATTGTAACTAAAATTTAACCATAATTTGCATTGTATATAAAGCTAAAGATAAACTATATTTTCCAGGAAAAGTTCAATGAAGCTAAAGATATACTTAATACCTCAGGTAAATACACTTTGGGAAAGAAATCTTTAATTATTGAAAAAAGTGGGCAAATGTAGGCTAAATAGTGGGAGAAAACGTCTAAAACGGACGAAATGTGTTTAAAAAAAAACTCAAAACAGAGATAGCTATATTTCCTCACCAAATTTTGTTCTGTATTTTCCCGAGGAAAATTGGCATATCTCTCTTTTGAGTCACTTTCTAAATTAAGCTTATTTTGCCTTTTTTCTGTAAATTTTAGCCTATTCTTGTCCTATTTCAAGAAAAATTAAACCTATCTCAACATTTGCATTACAAATATAGCCGATTTTAAAATAAATTAGTAAAAAATTAATCCACTCTTCGTTTTTACCCTTATATTTATTCTATTTTTGTCTTAATAGTTCTCAGTTAGGCCTAATACTTCCTGTTTATAATCCCTTATATTTTCGTCTATATTGCTCCTGTTCCCGAAAAATTCACTAACTTTGCCTTCCGTTCAATTCACAGAAAATATTAAGCTAATTTTGCTTTTTGGCCCCAAAATTAGAGCCCTTTGCCTATATTTTCTATTCTGAGAGATACTTAGCCTATCTTGATATTTTATCTAAAATATAACCGATATTTATTTGCATTCAAAATAATCTTAAAGATAAGCATCGTTTTGTGGAAATTCAAAAAAACCTAAAGAATAGAGTTAAGCTTAAGGGAAATAAAGAATGGTAAACATAATTTTAATTTTTGAAAAAATAGGGCAGATTTGGTTAAAAACTTAAATTATTGCAAATATGTAGGCTAAATAGTGGCAGGAAATGGTTAAAATGGACACAATTTGTTAAAAAGTTCAAAACAGAGATAGGCTAAATTTCCTCCATGAATTTTGTTCTGTATTCTCCCAAGGAAAATTAGCCTATATCCCTTTTGAGTCAGTTTCATAAATTAGCCCATTTAAGACCTTTTCCGTCCAATTTGGCACATCTTGTGATATTATGAGAAAAATATAGCCTATCTGAACATTTCACACAACAAATATAGCTCATATTAAAATAATTGTTGAAAATGTTAACCCTTTTTTTTTGCGCTTATATTTCGTCTATTTTCGCCTTAATTGTTATAAATTGGGATTTTTGTTGGCTGCCTTTAAATCCTATGAACATTTTCGCTTACAATTGCCCTATTTGCTTGCAAAATTCACTTAACTTTAGCATTTCATTCAATTCACAGAAAATATTAGGCCTAATTTGCTTTTTTTCGTAATAATTCGCATCCGCATGCCTATAATTCCTGCTCGGTGAAATAGTTAGCATATGTTGATATTTAAACTAAAATCTAACCGATATTTGCATTGAAAATAATGTTAAATACAAGATACATTTTCCAGAAAAAAGAAAATCTAAAGAATTGACTTAATATTTCAGTGGGATACAGATTGGGTTAACAACTTCAATTATTGAAAAGATACTGCAAATGTAGGCTAAATAGTGGGAAAAAATAGTTAAAAGGGACACAATTTGTAAAAAAATCTCAAAACAGGGATAGGCTAAATTTCCTCCATGAATTTTGTCCTGTATATTCCCGAGGAAAATTAGCCTATCTCTCTTTTGTGTTAGTTTCATAAATTATCCCAATTAAGATTTTTTCGACCAATTAGGCCTATTCGAGTTATATTATTAGAAAAATATAGTCTCTCTGAACATTTCACACAAACAAATGTAGCTTTTATTAAATTAATACGTGCAAAATTTAGCATTTTTCTTGTTTTACGCTTATATGCCGCTTATTTTCGCCTGAATTGTTATAAATAGGGATTATCTTTGGCTGCCTAAAGAACATTTTCGCCTATATTTCCCTTTTTGATTTCAAAATTCACTTAACATTTCGTTTAATTCACATAAAATATTAAGCCTAATTTCCTTCCCCCCCCCCCTCTATAATTCGCTTCCCCTTGCCTTTAATTCCTGTTCGGTGAAATTTTTAGGATATGTTGATATTTTAACTAAAATGTAACCGATATTTGCATTGAAAATAATGTTAAATATAAGATGCATATTCCAGAAACTAAGAAAAAAAATCTAAAGAATTGACTTAATATTTCAGTGGGATACAGATAGGGTTAAAAACCTCAATTATTGAAAAAATGCGGCAAATGTAGGCTAAATAGTGGGAAAAAATAGTTAAAAGGGACACACTTTGTAAAAAAAACTCAAAACAGAGATAGGCTAAATTTCCTCCATGACTTTTCTCCTGAATTTTTCCCAAGGAAAATTAGCCTATCTCTCTTTTGCGCCAGTTTCATAAATTAGCCCATTTAAGTCTTTTTCCGTCCAATCTGGTCCATTCTTGTGATAGTACGAGAAAAATATAGCTTTCTATATAAAATATATCTGAACATTTCACACAACAAATATAGCTTATATTAAATTAATTGCTGAAAAAGTTAGCCTTTGCTTGTTTTGCTCTTATGTTTCGCCTATTTTCGTCTTAATTGTTATAAATTGGGATTATTGTTGGCTGCCTTTAAATCCTAACAATTTTTTGTCCTATATTGCCCTTTTTGATTTCAAAGTGCACTTAACTTAACATTTCGTTCAATTCACAGATTTTTTTTTGTCCTCTATAATTCGCATTCCCTTGCCTATGATTCGTGTTAGGTGAAATAGTTAGCTTATCCTGATATTTTAACTAAAATGTAAGCGATATTTGCATTTAAAATAATGTTTAAGAGAAGATTCTTTATCCAGAAATTAAAAAAAAAAAAAAAAAAAAAAAAATTCTAAGGAATAGATTAATATTTCAGTGGAATACAGATTTGGTTAAAAACTTAATTTTTGCAAATATGTAGTGGCTAAAATGTTTAAAAAGGACACAATTTGTTAAAAAGTTCAAAACAGAGATAGGCGAAATTTTATCCGTAAGTTTTGTCCTGTATTCTCCCAAGGACAATTAGCCTATCTCTCTTTTGAGTCAGTTTCATAAATTAGCCCATTTAAGACATTTTCCGTCCAATATGGCCTTTTATATTGATATTGTGAGAAAAATATAGTCCCTCTGAACATTTCACACAACAAATGTAGCTCAATTTAAATTAATTTGTGAAATATTTAGCCTTATTCTTGTTTAGCGCTTATATTTCCCCTATTTTCGAGTTAATTGTTATAAATTGGGATTATTATTGGCTCTCTTCAAATCCTATAAACATTTTCGCTTATATTGCCCTTTTGCTTGCAAAATTCACTTAGCATTTCGTTCAATTCACATAAAATATTAGGCTTAATTTGCTTTTATTTTTTTTTTTTTCTTTTTTTTCCCGCAGTAATTCGCACCCCTTTGCCTACAATTCCTGTTGGGTGAAATAGTTAGCATTACTTGATATTTCAATTAAAATGTAGCCGATATTTGCATTGAAAATAATGTTAAACATAAGATACATTTTCCAGAAGTTGAAAAAAAAAAATATATATATATATATAAGAATAAACTAATATTTAGGTGGAATATAGATACACAGAATAACTTCAATTATTGAAAAAATAGGGCAAATATAGGCTAAATAGTTGGAGAACATTGTTTGAAAGGAAACAAATTGTTAAAAAACTCAAAACAGAGATAGGTTAAATTTCCTCATGAATTTTGTCCTGTATTCCCCGAGGAAAATTAGCCTATCCCACTTTTGAGTCAGTTTCAAAAAGTCGCCCATTTAAGTCTTTTCCCCTCCAAATTGGCCTATTGTTGTGATAATATCAGAAAAATATAGCCTATCTGAGCTATTCAGACACTAAATATAGCTCATATTAAATTAATTAGTGAAAATTTTAGCTTTTTTCTTGTTTTGTGCTTATATTTTGCCTATTTTATCGCCTTAATTTTTATAAACTAGACTCATTATTGGCTGCCTTTAAATTCTTGAAAAATACTCGTCTGTATTACCCTTTTTTCTTGCAAATTTCACGTTCAACTTCCGTTCAATTCACGGAAAATATTAGGCAAAATTTGTTTTTTTTCGCAAAAATTCGCTACCCCTTAGTCTGTGAAATAGTTAGCCAATTTTGATATTTTACCTAAAATGTAACCGTAATTTTCATCGAAAATAATGTTAAAGACAATAAGATACATTTTCCAGAAATAAATAAAAAAAAAACTTAGGAAAAGAATTAATATTTCAGGAGAATAATGAATGGAAAACGTAATCTGAATTTTTGAAAAAATAGGGCAAAGCTGGGCTAAATAGTGTAGAAAAAGGAAAAAAACTGACAGAATTTGTAAGAAAACCAAAATAGATTTAGGCTAAATTTCCTCACTGAATTTCGCCCTGTATTTTCCCGAGGAAATTTAGCCTATCTCTCTTTTGGTTCACCTTCAAAATTTAGCTCATTTTATCATTTTTCTCTTAAATTTAGCCTAATCATGTCTTATTTCTTTAAAATATAGCTTAACTGAACATTATGCACCACAAATGTAGACCATCTTTAAATTAATTGGGAAAAAAAATAGCCTATCTCTGTCTTAACCCTTATATTTAGCCTATGTTCGCCTTAATTGTTAAAACTTAGGCTTGTTATTGCGTGCTTTCAAATTCTTTAAAAATTTCACCTATATTGTCCCTTATCCCGAAAAATTCATTTAACGTTGCCTTCCGTTCCACTCAAAGAAAATATTAGCCTAAATTTGCTTTTTATCGCAAATTCTCGTATCCATTTGCCTATACTTTCTATTCTATGAAACAGCTAGCCTATTTTAACATTTTACCTAAAATTTAACCGAAATTAGCATTTAAAATAAAGTTAAATATAAGCTACATTTTCCAGGAAAATTAAAATGAAACTAAAGAATGGACTTAGTGCTTCAGGGAAATAAAGAATGAGAAAGATAATCATAATTTTTGAAAAAATGGTGGGCTAAATAGTGGGAATGAATGATGTTTAACGCCCGTTTTTGCTACAGAGGCACCACAGATGATGGACAATGATAATAACATGAGATGAAATGATATATTCGGAAAGGATTTTTTTTTAAGGAAGGAATCGTCCAGGCCTAAGTTTAGGGTACCTTCCCGGCATTTGCCATTTGTAAGGACTTAGGAAAACCTGGAAAAAACCTCAGTGATGGAGGACGATCCTAGCGGCATGCGAACCCAGACCTCCCGCTCACGAGTCCGCACCTTAACGACCTCGGCCATCCGTGGCGGTTAAATAGTGGGAGCAAAAAGCTAAAATGAACAAATTTTGGGGGGAACTCATAACAGAGATAGGCTTAATTTCCTCACCGAATTTTGTGCTGTATTTGCACGAGGAAAATTAACATTTCTTTCTTTCTTCCTTTCTTTCTTTCTTTCTTTCTTTCTTTCTTTCTTTCTTTCTTTCGAGTCACTTTGAAAATTTAGCCTATTTTAGCCTTTTTCTTTGACGTTAGGCTATTCTTGTCTTATTTCGCTATAAATATAGCCTATTTGAACAATTTGCACTACAAATATAGCCCATCTTTAAATTAATTCGTGAAACATTTACCCTATCTCCGTTTTTACACTTTTTTTAATCTATATTTGCATAAACTGTCAAAAATTAAGCCTATTATTGCTTTTTTTAATCCTATGAACTTTTTTGTCTATCTTCCTCATTTCCCTATAAATTTTATCTTAACTTTGCCTTTTTTGCAACTCACTGAATATATTAGCCGAAATATGTTATTTGTTCCCAAAAATTCGCATACGTTTGCCTTTATTTTCACTTCTCTGAAAAAGATAGCTTATCTCAATATTTGATCTAAAATTTAACCTTATTTGCTTTGAAAATAAAGGAAAAGATAAGGGACCTTTTTCAGGTTAATGAAAATAAAGGTTTAGGTCGTTTTAATATTCTAAATGATTAAACAATGGGAAAGATATGCCCAATTTTTAAAAAAAAGAGGACAAAGTTTAGGCTAATTATTAGTTGCAAAAGGTTAAAATAAACAAAAAAATTAGGAAACTCAAAACAGAGACAGGCTAAATTGCCCCAGGGAATTTTTGCCTTTATATCTGGGAAAAATTAGACTATCTCTTTTTTGACATACTTTGATTGTTTAGCCATTTTAGCCTTTTTCTCCAAAATTGGGACTATCCTTGTCTTATTTCGTTACAAATTCAGCCTATATCAGTGTTTTGCACTACAAGTATGGCCCATCTTTGAATTAATTCTGAAAAATTTACCCTATCTCCATTTATACCCTGATATTTAGCCTATCTTCGCCTTAATTGTTAAAAATGAGGCCTATAGGCTTTTTTCAATCGTACGAAAATTTTCGCTTATATTGCCCTTTTCACCGAAAATTTTACCGTAATATTTGTCTTGCTTTCAGTTTACTGAAAATATTAGCCCAATTTGTTTTTTCTGGAAAAAATCGCATACCTTTGCCTTTATTTTCAACTCTCTGAAAAAATTAACCTATCTTGCTCTTTTATCCAAAATTTGGCCAATGTTTGCACTGAAAATAAGGGAAAATATAAGCTACATTTCCCAGCATAATAAAAAAAATGCTAAAGATAGGACTAATATTTCAGGGGAACAAATAACGGGAAAGGTAAGCTTAATTGTTGAAAAAATAGGGAAAAAGTAGGGTAATTTTTGGGACATAAAGGCTAAAATAAACAAAATTGGCAAGGGAACTCAAAACAGAGATAGACTAAATTTCCCTAGTTGTCCTTTATTTCTGAGAAAATTTAAGCTTATCTCTCTTTTGAGCTACTTTGAAAGTTTTGCGTATTTTAGCTTTTTCCCCCAAATTAGCCTATCTTTGTTTTATTTCGTTAAAAATGTAGTCTATCTCAGTCTTTTGCACTACAAATATAGGCGATCTTTTAATTAGTTCGTGAAAAAATTAGCCTCTCTCCATTTTAACTATTAGCTTATCTTTGCCTTACCTGTCAAAAATAAAGCCTATAATAGCTTTTTTATTTTCCTTTGAACAATTTCGCCTATTTTGCCTTTTTCCCCGAAAAATGTACCTTAACTTTGCATTCTTTTCAATTTTCAGAAAAAGTAAGCCTATTTTCGTATTTTACCCAAACTTAAGCCGATATTTGCATTGAAAATAAAGGCAAAGATAAGGTATATTTTTCAGGGGAATTAAAATAAAGGCTACAAAATACCTAATATTTCATGTGATTAAAAATGTGGATGATAGGATTAACTTTTGAAAAAATAGGGCTAATTTGACTAATTATTGACAGAAAAAGACTATTTAGCTTACTTTAGCCTTTTTCTCCAAAATTTACTTTATCCTTTGTCTTATTTCATTAAAAAATTAGCCTATCTCCATGTTTTGCACTACAAATATAGCCTATTTTGAAATAATTCAAAATCTAATAAATGAACGATACAGTTTATTTTAGGGAGATACCACTTAATTATTTTGCATAACTTACTTGATATAAATATATAAAAGCTTTTTAGATCTCTTTTTCAATGTTAAAGTATTGAATACTGCAGTTTAGTCACTTCATTAGTTCATGGGAAATAAATATTACAGTTTTTAAATAAAGAAAGATAAAAACTACGAAGGAATTAATGCAGCAGAAATGGAAAATATATTGAACTCTAATGGTTCAAAAGAAATAAATAATTTAAAGATAAGAACTAGGTTTTTAGTGGAGATAACACAATGTTTATGTTGGTTTTATTTTGTTGCTTTACTTTTTCAAGCAGTGTTAAAGTCATAAGGCCTTCTCCACTCAACCGGTCTTAAATAAATATGGGTATGTACTCAATGCAGCTATAATATGAAGTTATTCACAATTTTAAACATATAATTAAAACAGTTACCAGACAACAAAATAGTTTACAGTACAAATAAAAGAATACTTTTTATTCTTATATTACTAACAATTTATATAAAAATATCTTCCAATAACATGTACATGTACACATGTACACATTCTAATACACTAATTTGTAAAATCAATTCCCTGACTAAATTAAGTATTGTAATTGATTAGATATAAAAACTGAATTTTCTATTTAATTTAAATTTCCTACCCATGCTCTTTTTGCGGTTCTCAAAATGTTCAAAATTTTAAATGATAATTTGGGATTGTTGGAAGATACTATTTCAGCTCATTATGATTTATTTTCATAGGTGAATAAGGATCAACATTACTGTGAATAAATTCATTTGGATTTCTAATGCTTTTTAGCACTACCCAAAAATGTTTCCATATCAAGTACATGAGCTTAATGCTATGTTAATATAGCAATTGTCATCAGTAGCACATTTTAAAGGGATTGCAAGAAACACATGTCTTATTCATAAGCTTCTATATAGCATGATAGTTGGTTAGATTTATGATACTGGAACTTCAATTTTTATATTCTGGACATGTTTTGAATACACTTGTATTCACAGGATGTTAAGTAAATTTTTTAAAAATTTGTTTTTGTCCTTTTCCAGCATGCTTTTATCTTTTATCAGTTTCTGTCTTTGGTATTTATTAGTTTGTCTATTAATTCTTTTTTGAAACCATTGTCCTTGACATTTGTTGAGTTGCTTCCTTCTTCCACCATCCATCATGAGTCCTTATGTCCTTTTATCTATCAACTTGCACTTTCCTGTTATCGATCCAAAATTGCAAGTTACGAATGTGTGCCTTCCTTTCCCAATTGTCTTGCTTTCTTCATCTTCTGAACGAGCTTTTTTCTTCAACTGTCTTCAAATTAAAAACCTTTACTTATGAAGATACCTATCACTTTCACCTTCAATCTGTGCAATATCTCATAAACAAAACTCATGTTCATGAATTTCACAATTATCATCTTTCATCCTACCTTTCTCCTGATACAAAAAGTGTCGGCAATTTACCACCCACCTAATTTCATTCCCAACTTATGTTTCAAAATTTCCTGCATCCCCTGTGTGACCATAACACATTGTCAGTCCTCCACTCCAATGAATAGCAAATTGAATTTGTGATTCTTCTCCTCTAATATATCTACTCCTGTTTTCATCTCCTCCACTTCTGTTTTAATGTTCTTTACTTCCAGTTTAATTTCTTATTTATCTCCAGAACAGTGACATTTGCCTGGTCTCTAAGTCTCTCTTCCAGGCCACCATTCTGTTCATTGCTCTCTCCAGGCTATTAGCAGTTTCAACTTGCCAGGGATTCAACTCAACTTCACCAGTCGCTAATAGCATCATCAGACTCATTGCCATAATCATAGGGTTCTTATAGACATCCTCTTCATTTTTATTTTTTAACTGCATTTTGCTTTTGGTTATAAACTTTCCTTTCTTATTCTATATGCTAGGAAATCCACTCACTCCCATTGCCCTTTGTATTGCTTTTCCTCTAAATAACCAGGAGTTCACTCACAAACATCCCCTCACTTCTACTCTTAGCTTAAGTATAATTTCTGAGTACCATATTACAATTACTTCAATACTATCTCAAATAACTTTCTAAGACCCTTTTATACACAGCGAAAATATAGTAATTATGTCCATTAACACTATATAAACTGCCTGTGGTGCCTCAGTAGTAAAAAGAGGCGTTAAACACTACTCAAAAAGAAAATTATATATATAAGTAGTCTTGCTTTTTGCCATAGTAGAACTCAAGCAGTTCGAAAAATAGCTTTTACTAATCTGTGACTTTTTCTTAGTGTTTTATACTTTTCTGCTTTTCTAGTTATTATTATTTTAGATACATTGTTACTAGTGTTACATTGTTTTTCATTTATATATATCTAATATTATGACTTTAAAATCATTTGTTCTGACATTGTTTTATTACTGTTGAAGTTCTGATAAAGCCTGCTGAATTTAACTTTCTTGAATATTTTAGAAAAATCACATAGAGAGATTAGCAATAATTAGCTACATTATCTCCATGAATTTGTAAATAGTGACATTACTATGAGCAATTTAACCTAGAAATATTCTTCATTCATAGACTAATTAAATAAACATTTTCTATAAACTGAATGAGTAGAATAGCTGGGATGTTTCTGAGTGCAAGCTCTTCTTAACTATGCTTATAATAGTACATAATCATCATTTTTCACAGTGTAAGTGCTTAGATATGTGTTATGTACATAACATACTCATTAAAAGCATTAGCAATTCAATTCAATTCTTCATCCAGTGCTATCTTTACAAAGATATAGGATATGTCAAAACCAACAAAATATTTAAAAATAGGTTGAAAAACATGTACAATGACAAAGCACAATAAATAAAGCTCTTTAGGGTTACAGAAATATAGGATTCATCAACATGATATAAAAATATAATATAATAAACAAGACATTTTCCATAATACACACAACAACACAATGCAAGAAAAATTCAAAATTACAGTGTCACATGCTACTGTTGAGAGTGCTTGCAACATTTTGCAAATCTATAAAAACCATAGTATTGCAATTTTTATGAGAAAATCACTCAAATTTCACTAATTTTGTTCCACTTATTTGAACATGTTTCAACGGCTGTTGCCTTCATCATGGCATGGCTTCACTGTCAGCTTCCCAGCGTAGATATTCAGATGTCGTTCTGTAGATTTTATGAATTTAGTGATGAGATTACTGTTGTTTGGAAGATCAAAATGAACTAAATTTTCCTTGTTTTGTTTATGAATATATATATTTCCAAACAACTAATTCTATGGGTTTTTGAAGAGATTTTGAGTTTGGTTCATTTTGGAATTTGTGATTTTTTGCCAGAAATGGGTGCTATTCCTGATTTCCGTGTGCATTTATATTTTACATTTCTCATATGTTCCTTAAATCATATTGTAATGTTTCTTTTTTTTTTGCCTATATATTTCATATTGCAGTCTTTGCAAGTGATTTCGTAATGTCTTGCTATTCCCGATTTCCATGTACATTTATATTTTACATTTCTCATATGTTCCTTAAATCATATTGTAATGTTTCTTTTTTTTTTGCCTATATATTTCATATTGCAGTCTTTGCAAGTGATTTCGTAATGTCTAATTGTTTTCCAGGCAGAATTTTGTCTTTTGGGTTTGTTTTAGAAGGTTTTATTTTTCCTTTTTAAAAATGAACACAAAGGACAAACCTGCTCAACTGTTTGGAATGCAACAAAGCATATATTGGCAAAACAAAAAGAATCATTGGAATTAGGCTAAAGGAACACTGGAGAAACATCAGGTACAATCAGATAGAGAGCTCAATGGTTGGTTGCACACCACTTTTGCAGAGATAAACATAATATAGAAATGGAAGTCAAATTACTGAAATTCGTAGATAGAATCACTTTTGGAGAGATAAACATGGTGTAGAATGTTTATCTCTCCTTGCTTTTACACAACAGATGAGGAAAAAACCTCCTGCAAAAACTTTCAACAATGGCAAAATAAAACTTGACCCTCTCACACCCATAGCTGAACTGACTCATTGTATACTGCTGAAGATAAATGTGTCTCATGGTACTTAACAAATAGCACCACTAGTTTCAGAAAAATTGCCATTTCCCATTTTACAACACTGTCCCATGTTAATACTTTCACTCTTTGGGTCCTCCACTCTAACATAATAAATAGAACATAATATTAGTAACTGTTGAAAAATATAGGTAATTTAATTTTTAAATTGAGATATTCAATCTTTTGCATTATTGACAGTTGGATTGTGTAACACTATTAAATATATCCTAAACTTAGGTATTCATTTTTTACAATGAACTTACATGAAAAAAGACGCGAGAATCTCTCCCATTTTCAGTTGCTCACTGAACCGCCGTTACTCAAAGCAACCATTAAATATAATAAGATCATTGTGTGATTTGAGTCGAACTAACACTCTTTTGCTCCACTTACTTGTTTAAATATGTAGAACCAGTTTCACGAACACTTCGTTCACATCGTCAGTCCCATTGTTCTGACTGAGTCCACAATGGGGCTGATGATGTGAATGAAGTGTTTGTGAAACTGGTTCTACATATTTAAACAAGTAAGTGGAGCAAAAGAGTTCTAGTTTGACTCAATCCCACAATGATCTTAATATATGATTAAGCTTCACTGTGCAATGTTCCAATTAACAATTTTAGTTAAATATTTAATATGTTGCATAATGTAGAAAAGAATTTCTTTTGTAGTAATTATGCATTGTAATTTTTTAAATATCTCTATTGTTCTACTGAAATATTAACAATTTCAATATGTTGTCTAAAACAGAAAGGCTAATCCTAGGTTCTGTGCTTCCAATATTTAACTACCCATTTATTAAAATGAATATAACAAGGTTTTTGTTAAAATGTCTATTCATACTATTTTCAGCCATTAGTTATTTCAAATACAACACCGAACCCCTCCCTTAGGAAAATTCTTGCTCTGCCACTGCTTAAAATCTAGTCAGTTATAATTATTATTTTATAAAGGGAGTTAAGAGTGAACATGCCCATGGGCACATTGAAGAATCTTATAGATATTGTTCAGACTAATTTAATGTTGTTAGCAATTAGGTGATTTTGTTATTTGCAGCATAGTAGGATACCACTTTTTTTTCAGGTCCGAATGTTTGCTAGTCATGTTGTCCATTGAACACACCTTGGATATGCTCACTTGGGAACTGGCCCATCAAAATCCTCCAGCAGCTGGAACCTGTGAACTGTGAACTTGCATACAATCAGCCTGGCAGAATTCCTAAGGAACACATACAAAGCTTCTGGTACTAGATGCCATACCTATAGTAGCTCTTATTGCAGCCTATGGAGGCTTCTGAATATATTGATTTTTTGCAGATAATATTGTAATTGTACAGGTCTGAAACTCTCTCACGAAGGTTGCCAATGCTGAGTCAAATACAGGTTTGCAACTAAAATTACTTCATTTCTAAGTGGCATACAGAGTTTAAGGGCCATTATAAGTAACTCTATTGATTGGTAACATACGGCGATCTTTCACTGCTATGCTTTACAGGTATTATATATCTCAGATTTGACTTGGCATGAGAGCCCCAGCTATATCACTTGCACTGTCCCTTCAGAGTATAGAAATTTTTACAAAAACATTACATAGTTACAGAAACAAAGGTTGCCATTTTAAGGACATGGTGGGCTGGTTTTATAGCAGAAAACAATAATTATGCAGAATTATGTTCTTCAGTCGATGGTTAGCTGAAGATGCAAACAAAGGGTTTGTGAAACTAGAACTACATATTATAAACAAGTAAGTAGAGCAAAAAGATGTGTAGCTTGACTCAATCATACAATTGATCTTAATTATTAAGACAATAACTGCCAAAGTGAGATGGTTCTGCAGTAAAAGTTGGGTTTTTGTACATTAACATTGTGGTTCCTGTTTCAGTAGATATCCCTAGGAAATAATGTGTTTGTTATGAACATTGGCCATAAACAGAATATTAAAGCTTATGACATGAACAATGAGCACAATATAGAGATCACATGTTATGCTGGCATGTCTGCACAAAGTAGTGACATTGTAGTAGTCTCAGGTTTGACATGCATGCAGTTGAAGGTCAGCTGCCACCTAGTAAACATGGAATGGGGGTCAAGGGAATCACTTTGCAGTGATTGCTTTACAGAGGTGTAACAAGACGCCAGTAAGATTTTTAACTTGTCGAGACTGCTGAAAATAACAAGGAAATGTGTGTATCAATCTATTAAACAATATACACAGACTTCCTCTTTTGGTGATAGAGCTAGAGATGCAAGACCAGAACACCAGCATCCAATCAAAACTGTTGCTGAGAGAATTTGGAGAAATCCACTATAAGCAAAGAATAATGGCATCAGATATGAAAATCCCTCTATGAACAAAGGCACATATGATAAAGAAGACTTTAGGCTTGCAGCATACTGAAGAAGTGTGGAACATCTACTGAGAGCAGCTTTAAGACAAGACAAGTAAGAGCCAAGAGACTGGAGAAGCATGCAAAAGGCAGTCATCTCCAAATTTTCTGCACATGTGAGAAAACTGTTCACTAGGCAAAGTCCACACAAGTTGACTGGAGAGCAACATTCCAGAGTTTATCACCATTGCTGACTGGCCCTAAGGAAACCCAGACCTAAATCCACTGGACTATTACTTATGATCCATTTTAGAGGAGAGGGCCTGCTTTAAACTTGACCATAATATCGTGTGTTTAAAGGCAGATTTGATGAAGACAGCATACTCAATATCCCTATATATGGTGCATGTGGTGATTTATAAGTGGCTGGGGTGTTTGAAGTGGTATGTCAAAGCAAAAGGAGGACATTTTGAGTAAATTGTATATTTTGTCTACACTTTGTAGTCTCTATTGATTAAATTACAGATTTTTCTTATTATTTCTGTACACACTAGTTGCCTTTGTATGAGGGACAGAACTTATGACACAACTAAGTATTCTATCAATTTTTTTTTAATATGTTTAACGCCTGTTTTTACTACTGAGACACCACAGGTGGTGGACACTGATGATACATGGAATGAAATTATATATTGGGAAAGGAATTTTTAAGGAAAGAAATGTTCCAGGCCTAAGTTTAGGGTACCTCCCCAGCATTTGCCATTTATGAGGACTAAGGAAAATCTGGGAAAAATCTCAGTCAGGTAGGATGATCCTGGCAGGATTTGAACCCCAACCTGCTGCTCACGAATTTGCACCTTAACGATCTAAGCCACCCATGATGGTGTATTCTATTAATGATGCATAAAAAATAATAAGTTGTAAGATTTCAGTACCAAAACTAAAGGGATATATTAACAAGTTATGAAGGTGTATAACTATCATATAAAACATTAAATTCATTAATATAAAATTATTCTAAACCATGATAAAAAGTATCAAAGAGAAAAACTATGAGCATTATTTGGAAATAGTATGAATATTTTAATGTTAACAACATATTTTTATATGGAAGTAAAATCTGAATTATATAGGTAACTCCTTTGCTAGAGGAATTTGCTTTGAAACAAAAATTGTTTTTCATACATATCTGACAGTAGGTACTAAGTACACTATAAAGATGATAGCAATTTACTCATTTGCATTCCACAAACATACTGTACTTCAAACTCAGAATCCAGATTTAAAGCTCCTGAAGCAAATAAAAGAGAAATTTATCAATGATTTCTCCTTATTTCATGCTCATTTCATGGGACAATCCATTTGTTGCCTACAGATAACTGGATTAAGATTTAAGACAAAACATAGAAAACTAAATGGTCTTCTCCTTTATCTCCCTCCCAAAAATATTCAAATATTATTCTAATCTGTTGTTATTCTAAAATACTTGTGTAAAGATTTAACGTGTTTTCCTAGTGATAAAATACGAGAAAGTTAGAATTAAATGCTCAAGAGTACATCTTAAAATTAATTAACTTTTTCTCTAATAGCTTCTCTTGCTTAAAAGTAGCTGCTCTATTTATGCATTAATTTCCATGGAAAGTTTAAATACAGATATGAGAAAGACGTAAAAATGTATTCAAATACATTTAATAGCAAAAATATATTTATAAAAGGAAAATCCTTTTACATATCATAAAACAACATATGTATTAAAAATGTTTAAGTTGAGATATAATACAAACTGTTATATCATTGTGTCAAAAACTACTGAAAAAAAAGATAACTCTATGGAACACAATTTGTTTCTTTTCACCATAAAAAAAAAATTGGCAATTCATTAGCATAAGCAATGAATTTTATAATTTAGAGTATTCTTAAACCATATGTTAAAAAAAAGTTGCATAAACTAAAGTACAGGTACCATATCAGTCAAAATTCAGAAAACTATAATATAAACAACTATAAACAGATATAAAAGCAGCACTGTGCAGAATATCAAAGGATATTCAAATCTACTGGATATATGTAAACATAATTAAATTTATGATTAATTCAACAATAAAAAATAAACATCCAAATAGTGCATTTAAGTGTATAATGTTTTTATGTATGGTGAGAAGTAAATGCATAGCAGCCTGGCACTATTATATGTGTATTTGGGGAACCATTAGAAGAACGTACTAGCATTGAGTATGAGTTGTGCTTTGTGAAGAGACAAGACTGATTACTATGCAGTTGAAACATTACTATGTTTATATAGTTTGTGTTTCCTTATAGTTTTGTGCAAATGAAGATTGTTAATGTTATGATATCAGGATTTCTTTAGATAATACAAACCCTGTTAAAGTGTTCTGTATTCTAAACTCATGTTTTCCATAAGTTCTCAGCAATCTTTTGAGTTGTCCTCTAAATAATGTACAGAAAGAAGGAATAACTATGTTCCAGTTAAAGATAGATGTATTCATTTAAATTCAGGTGCAATGAAAAGTAATTTCATTTATAGAGAAATGGTATCCTAGTATTTAAATTATGTAATCTGAAAGCTTAACCCTTACACATAACTAAGGAATGTGATATTTTATTTTATTCAACCTACTATACTGATTTTGTCTACATTTCACAGCATATTACTAAAATTCAAATGAGATATCAGTGGAATTATAACAAAAAAGGTCAACATTTGTTATTCATGGCTTTTATGACATATGAATTTTAATTTTCATAGTACATACCTCCATTTTTGTATCTGTATGCTCAAATATAACAATGTAACTATTTAAATGATCATGTAAAAGTAAGCTATAAATTTTAATTTTCATAGTACATACCTCCATTTTTGCATCTGTATGCTCAAATATAACAATGTAACTATTTAAAGATCATGTAAAAGTAAGCATTTGGCAACTAAAGATTTAGTTGCCAAAACTAAATCTTTCATGGAAATGCTGATAGGTATTTTGATGTCAAAACATATATTTTGACAATAAGAGGAAAGCATTCTTCTTTCCTTTTCGTCAAAGTAGTGGTTAGTTCTTTAGAGATATGTCAAAGGAAAAAACTCAGACTCCAATGAAAGCTTAAACAGTGTGAAAAGAAGTAAACAGTCCAAAGAGATTTTTGTGACAAAAAAGAAATTGACATGACAATTATTTCCACAATAGTGGATGTAAATAGGTTGTAACAGAATATCTTTTTGAAAGAAAAACATAATTATTTTAAATGACTGAAGGAAAAAAAATTATAAGAAATGGGATATATTTATATTGTGTGCAGTGCTATAGCTAAACCAGTTTAAAGGAATTCATAATAGTCTGCAGAAGGCTCCAAATAAAAAAAGCTGCCACTTGAGAGAAAAAAGCTTTAGGTATTGAAAAGCACAATTTATGCAACTTTTCAATTTTAAAACCATTAAAAGTAGTATATGCATATGCATTACATACATATTATAACTTTTAATTTGGTTGTCATGCATTTAGAAATTTTCAAAATATGTAGTCTATGAATTTCTCTGAGAGATAAACGTTTTAATCATCATATAGATTTAACTGCATCTAAATAAGAATTGTAGTAATTAGTTTATAGTTCATTCAATGGTTGTGTAGCTATAAATATTTTTATTATAATTTATTCTATTACACTTCAAAAAAATAATGCATATTAAGAAAATATATACAGCCAAGTGCCCATACCAGGTACAGTAGCTTTACTTGGTATGTTGAGAAACTTTTACCTATCCTGACAATTGTTTATAGTGAGCTGGAAGCAAATTTAAAAACATGTAAAATACTTTTGGAAAGAAATTGAGTGAAGACAAATTTATATTAACTGATTTTTGGTGGGAATTTTGAAAGCCTTATTAAAAGAATTTTTTTATTATTATTAATTAAAAAGTAAATTGGAACTTGCACAATAAAGCTAATCATATAGTTAATATCATTGTATGATTTATTTGAACTACACACTCTTAATGCTTCACTTACTTGTTGTATAGAACCAGTTTTGAGAACATTTAGTTCTCATCATCAGCCAGGCTAAAGTTCAACTTCTCGAAACCTGTTCCATACATTATGACAAGTAAGTGAAGCATTAAGAGTGTGTAGTTCAACTAAATCATACAATGATATTATTTATATTTATAATGTTTTAAACCATCATTATCTTTGACTTAAAAGCTTAAGTCTAGTGCCTGTTCCAGGTCCCATTGGTCCATAATAACCATTTGAACTTAGTACACTTAGCACCTCCAGGTGTCAGAAGGATAGGTAGTCAGCCCATTGCTTCAAATTACATCTATTATGGTGCTAAGGTATAACTTGGATGTGAAATGGCTGGTAATTTTGTCTAGGGACTTATTTTTACAGATATTGGGATCTTTAAAATGTTGTAAATCTAGACATGGCATCCACAGCTTTAAGTGCCTCCCAGATGACTTGTTCTTGAGATTTTTGCATCCCAATAAAGCTATCAATCTGTCTGGTATGATCCTACACAGCTGATCCAGAGGAAATCTTTTTAAAAATAAGACTAAGGGTATATTGTTTCAATTTAAATCACCATTTGCAGTAATGCCCTTTTAAATTAGGCATGCAGTTTGAATGTTTTATTTTTGGACAGAGATGAATTTTTTAAAAAAATGAATCAGACTAAAAGGATTTAACATGTTTTGATCATTTGCCTTTTAATTGCATAGCTGAGACTATTCAGAAAGGGATGTCATACCATAATGCTGAGATGAGTTAGGCATTTCTAAATCTTCATTTCAAAGGAAGGTTAACAATATACAGCAAAATGAACTTGCTAGACTCTAGTATTCAGTAAACTAGAAGGAAAAAAAAAACTTTCTAAATGCATAGGTATGGTAGCTGAGTAAGGTTTGCTACTTACAACATTCAATGCAAGGTGCATTAAACATTTTTTTAGAAAAAAAGAGGTGTGATTAAGTCATATTTCAAAAATATTATGCCAGTAAAGAAATAAATCATTGGGTTTTTAAAAGACAAAGTTATGAATTAGAAACTCACATGAGTCACCATATCAAATGAGCTGGTGGCGGTGTCTCTGAAAATTACAATCATATTTTCAAGAACTTTCCAAATCTTTGAAGGTTGTTCTGCCAGAAGTTCTCATTACAATGAAGACATGCATGCAGGAAACAGTAAGATTATTGTTGACAGAAGTTGCAAATATTCAAAATGAATAATCAATTTCTCAAAATGAAGTTTTTCTGTGATGTTTGCCAGTACAATGAGGGGTTATTTTGCCACTATATGTATCTCACAAGGCTGATAGTGTATACAGTAGCTAGATAGAAGAAAAAACAGCTGGAACAAGAAATAACCTGTCAAAATTTGTTCAAAAATATTTTTGAACAATGGTTTGAAATAATATCTTTACTGAATGTGAATATTAGTGATTGTTGCAAAGCTATAAATAACATATCTTGCCAGCCATGCTTTTATTTAAAATAACATTTATAAGAAGAGTAATAATTGAGGATGGTGATAGTTCTTTATTCAAAATTAGTTCATAATAATATGGTGTGGAATTATATGGAGTCTTAAAATGTTTTCATTTATTCTAATGTACAGGACATTGATAATAGTATTTTACTGGAAAGAATTTAAAGGGTCCTGAAACCAGTGTTTGAACTGAGGAACTTTTGTTTCGTAAAATAAATAATTCAGAAAATTTTCAATGATTTTTTTGCTCCCCTCTCATTAAGATTTATATAAGTTTAAACTGTTACAATCTTATAAATCAAACATTTTTATACATGAACTGAGTTCTGAGTATAGTATAGTGTAATGTATTTATTTTGTTATAATATTTTATGCAGTGTCCCAATTTAGGGAGCAAATCTTTAGTTCATGTTACAATTAATGTTGATTGAGACCAATGTTTGTGCATATTAATTTTTTTTATCAATACCACACATTGTTTCATGAATTTGTGAGCATTCCCCGCTGACAAGAGGACTTTTGAAACCTATTTATTATTGCCCAATTTTTATTTTTGATAGTTGGTATTTCATTTGGAAAGTGTCCCTAGTATGGAAACTTGACTGTATTCATAATTTATAAACTTTGAGTCTTACAGAGGGGAAAAAATAAATAAAATACCTATTGCACTTCTCATAATGAATGATTTTAAATACATTATTACAGTTTCAGCAATATATGTTTGTGCACCCATTGCAAGCAGTATTTTATATTAAGTAGAATAATACAAACAAAAACTGGAAAAATATTTTTTTTTACAAAATGCTTACATTTAGGAACTTTTGCATACATTTTCATTAAATTTAGAACAGTAACAAATTTATAAATATGTACGTAATTTTGTAGGAAATATCTTCTGTTAAACTAATTCAATAATAACCTATTCACTATAGAAAATCTATTAGGAATACCTCAGCAGTACAGTTACACCTACACTTCACCACTGTTTCTCTTCAAATTTGTTGGTATATGTACATGTTTTGCAAGATTTATAATATAATTTAAAAAAAGATATTCTTTTCATAAGAAATACCTATTTTATATTTATCTATTATTCCATAAAGTAAAATGCAAAGTGTCTTATAAGATTTAATGATTTTAGGTTAAATCTCATTATTATTAATTTGGTTTACTTAATTATTTGAAAGCATTTCTCTCTTAGAAGATCTAGAACACTTTATTAAAGGAAAATATAATTTTAACTTTGATTAATACAAAAAATACATGAAAAAGCATATAATTAATATTGTTTTTATTGATAAATTACTTTAACATAATCTTTATGTTTTCTAAAATCAGATTGCTTTATATGCTTTTTTTACATTTTAATATATTGTTACCTTTAATTATATGACCCTGTTTGCATGAAACATTAATAAGCAAGTGATTCTTTTTTTGAATATTTGTTTAACTTCTTACTGTATAGGCACTGTTTAGTTTAGTTTCATCCTTAGATCACAATAATCATGATATTGTCTTCATGTTTGACTTAACAAAATATTGCAAGGTCTATGCATCAATCTTGAATCCCTACCTAAAATATGCAGCAAAACACTCTAAAATGCTACATATTTAATAAATCTGTATTCACAAACATTTCTATCCAGCATGGTGTATATAACTACTTTGAATTGTATGTAACTGTAACTTTCAAAATGTTCGATATGTAGTATACAGATCTGAAACAGTATACACATGCACAAACAGTTCCCTAAAAACATTTCTGGGTATTATTTAGTAATACAAATACAGAAATGTTAAAGACAGTCCTTCATTGTAGAAATAAGGGAAGTTATAAGTGGAAGGTAATATAGATTTAGCTAAATTTTTGATGAATCATGACATTGCAATGGTTAATAGCATGAAAAATATCTACAGATGCTGAGAATCATAAAAACTAATTCTACACTCCTTGCTTGTGGTAAAATTTTACAGAAATTATAGTCATGTCTAATTCTTCAAGCCAAGGTAACTGTTTAAGAAATGTAATGATTTACTAAATTTCTTATGCAGATTCTTTTCTGAAACCAAAATCACCAATTTTCAAGTCATATTCCATATAGGTCAACACAGTACATCATCTTCTTCATAGAAGAGCACAGGTTTAATCCAACAACAATCTATGTCAATTGCAAAATCATGGCGATGTCATACATTAACATTGCAATTGACTTCATCAGCACCATCTGAACAGTCACGGTGTCCATCACAAAGTTGCTGGAGGGTTATACAACGTCCTTCAAGACAGCGCAGCTCCCCAGCAGGACAGGGTGATGTGTGGGCTGTCCCTATTTGTGAAGAACCTGTGCAACAATGAAGAAAAGTGACAATATTATAAGGACATGTTTCTGCAGTTGTTATTATGGTTGAGATAGTCCTAGCATCAAGCATCACATCCTCTATCTTAAGTATAGAAAAACACAATTAAATGTTTTAATAAAAATAACCTATTTTAAAGAAGAAGAAAAAAATCAGCCAATTTTATCCTTTTCTTTGTTACATAAAGTTAGCATTTAATATCAAATTCTGTGAAAATATATTGCTTTGTTTATAGCAACAAAGAACTGCATGAAGTCTTGCATAAATGGTACCAAATGCTGGATAAATACAAGAGGTCCATGCTCTGATTACAAACAGAATATAATTAAGTATGTTAGTCATTATTACTTAGCTCTTCTAACCTTAACCTCAAGGCTAACATCCCCAGAGGGCAAGGCTTACTGCATCACTACTGTCTCTAGTCTTGGAACATTATGGGCATATTGCAATGCTGCAGGGGGGGGCTTATAATCAGCATACTGCACCTGAATGAGAACTGCCACATGGCATTTTGATCAGAGCATTCCTGTCCTCCTTAACTTAGAACATTTCTAAGCAGGTACCAGGAATCAAAATCAGGGACCTACCAGTCAGCAGTCAGCAATGCTTGCCACAAAGCCACAGAGCCAGTCCATCAATCCCCCTCTACTACAGATGAATAAAACCAAAATTATGTAATTTAAAAATGGATATTAATGCTAGAGCAAACAGGGATAAAAGGAAGTCTAGTTGTGGTACCTCATGACTAAAATAATGAAGTTAACTTGATTGATGCAAAGCAAAATATCACCTCTCTTATTAGTTTATTTAGTGCTTTATCTTTGGAAGATGGTAATATATTAAGTAATGAACATCAGGATGTATATTAATATGAGTCTTTCACTAAGTGCATCTCTAACAAAATTTATAATTAAGAAAATTATAAAGCTATTATGCTATAGGAAAAGTACAAATGATTAAGGAGAAAGTAATAATTTAACAGCCCATTTATTGATTCTTTCACTCTTAGTTTTCTGCAAGTCCTTCACTACATACCAAGAATCATCATGTAATGTTTGCAGCTTTTCTTGCAATTTATGATTTGGATCAATAGGTGATCCAGATAATCTTTTATTCTTTAATATATATATAAATCAAATTGTGATTTATATATATCACTTGAAATTGCTATATTTCAAACTACTAGAGTTCTTCTATGGCCATAGAAGAACTTTATCTATGTGTTTTATCCTTATCTACTTTTATTATTACTGTTAATTTTTTACATTGTTAATAGTGTTATTTTATTTTTATTTTTCATTTATATTACATATATGTTTTTTTTTTGGTTTATTTACGGATGCTCTTTAACATGTCAGGTCATCAGTATCCTATTCAATTCAGGGTGTAAAACGGCCAACAAATTTGGCTCAGAGGTCTCTTTTTTCAGGCTTGAGATTCTTTATCATGCCTTAAATGTATGACATGGGACCCATGGCTTTACTTCCCTTCTGAAAGAAGCCATACTTAGGATTTTTATGCCTGTAAAAATCTCTCTGTCCTGTCCAGGATCGAATCCATGATCTTGGGCTTAGAAGGCAAGTATGGTTACCACAACACCAACAGGACCGACTTTATTCTTTAAGACTGTATATTGCATACAGTGGTGAAGAAATTAGTTCAATGTTACTCAATTGCTTTGCAAGGCAATCACTACCTATAGTTAATCAGAAATTATATTTGGTCTTTTGTTAAGATATTTCCATCTTTTATTTGTGAGATTTTTGTATAATGTGGTTGGTTTTGACAATTACCCACAGACAAGTTTGGCTGTCCAATGTTTAGTGGGAGTGGAGGTTTCACTGTGTACTATTGAGCAAACTTCTTGATAAGTTGCATTCAGTTCATCTTAGTTACAATACAAAAATGTCAGTTGAATGAGGATAAGATGGCAATTCTGTGAAAACATTTTCCTAGATTCTCATGTCCTGTCAGTAATTGGAAAGCTGCAACTTCAGATTTTCGATAAGTTTGCCAAATATGGTTTTAGTTTTGTGTAACTCTTGCAATTTCTGGTTTTTGATTTTCATTCATTTTAAAGTTTTCACAGATTCATAAAATATTGATTGTGCATTGATCTGGAGGAAAGAGGTTCTTTTTTTCGGTGAGGAGGTTAGCTGTCTCATTACCTACTAAGCTGCAGTGAATAGGAATCAATTGGAATGCCTCTGTTTTAATTAATGATAATGGAAGTCCTGAATAATTTGACAATGTATTCTTGTTTTATTTTTATCTACTTTGTGGATTGCTTATAAGGCTAATCTGTAAGCTACTACTTTTTAAAAATAAATTTGCTCTAAATATTGGGTTCTGAAGGGCATTTTTGTTTGCAATGATTTTTCTGTCAAAATTTTTCCCGCATGACAGTAAAATGAAAGAGAAATCATTTTCCTTGTACACCTGTTCCTAATTTATCATCCAGTTAAGGACTTGTCAGTATAAACATGAAGTCAGTCTACAGATGAAATTACTTTTTACTTTTAAAGGCTTCTTCCCTCATCAAGAGTTGCCTTTTATTGCCTGATGCTAAACTTTTCTATCCTGCCAGTCATTTTCATCAAGTGCCATCTCTTCAGGCATAGTAAGATCTCTGTCTTTTCCTTTGTCCTTCTTGAGAGCAAAATCGAATCTTCTTTGACATTCTTTAAATATGGCTATAAAGATTCAATGCTCTACATTCTATTCTTTTCATTACTGATTTTTGTTGCTTCATTCTTTTCCTTATTTCATTATTTCTTTCCTGCTGTAATCTATAAATGTGGCAGCTCCTTGCAAGTCTATCCATTTATACTGAACTAAAAATTTGTTATTCTCTTTGGAACATTGGTTATCCTTCTGCTCGATAAGTAAGAACATTCTGAATAAATAATCTTCAAAAATCCTACTTTTGTCTTCTCACAGATTTTCCTGCTCCAAAGAGTTCCATTAAATGATCTGCACCCCTTTGTATCTTCTTTACAAGATCCTCATTTATCAATATTAGAGGCAAAATATCAAATGATCTACTGAATATTATATATCCCACATCAGCTGTAAGCACATCCTGTTCATTCCCTCCGATCACTAAATATTCTATCTCTTTGATACTTATTTTAAGTTCATATGCTATGTATCTTGTTCATCATATATTCTGTATCTTCACAGCCCTGAGCTATTACAATTTATTTTAAACAGTGTTAGAGAAATACCATATCCCTGTCTCAAAACATTTGTTCTTCTGATTGCCACCTTCCCATCTTATCTGCTGCATGGAATTCACTACATAACTTTTAAACAAATTATGAATTGAATTGAATTAGTTTCCACTTAATAATACAACAAGCTTCCACAATACTCTTTTAAAATCACTCAATCATACAAGAAAATATAACCATAATCACCCTAGTAAGTCTTTATGTCTTTATGTCATGTCTCCAAGCTTCACTGATTTTTGATCCTTAGTTTCAGTGGCATCTAAGATTTTTTTATTCACTCAAATAATCAAACCTCATGAAACAATTATTCTCAGTGTATCAATTCTATCCACGGTAAAGCATAGAGGTGTTAAAAGTAGCATCGGAAAATCTGTTTATTCAACTCCCGAATCTTTTCCTAAGTCCTGTTGGTTTTACACCAACAAACATTTTGCGGAAACACCCTGAGCAAGCGCTGCAACTCCTGGGAGGGAAACAACAACTAGAAGACCTCTAAGAGCAATGATTGCAGCAGGAAGCAACACACACATCAACAGACTCAAATCTTGGCTCACCAACATGACACCACTTTGACATTTTTGGCACCCAACATGGAGCTTTGACTCAACAGGAAGAGTAAAATGTAGGACTCGGACTCGATGCTTTGACGCTATCAGAGGAGGTACATGCCGCTACATGAAGGACCGTTTGACGCTGCCAGAGGAGTGAAGCAGATGCCACACCGCAGAGCTGCAGCACATGTTTCATGCTGTTAGCCGGATGACACCTGGAAAGACCGAACCGTGAGCAGAAAGCAGTTTAGTGAGGCCCATTCACTAGGCTTGTTGCTGTGAACCAACTCGCCAGAGCAAACGCTGTTGCAGAGGCCTTAACAGGGCATACCAGCAGCCCAGAGTGAGACAACACCAACCCAGTAGCCACCCAGAAGAAGACCAATACGTCACACAGCAGTCAAAGAAAAAAAATTGTTTAAAGGTACTGAACAGAACATTTTACCATAGAAAGGAAATTAGGAGAGCTATTTGATTTTTTTGCATTCGAAATATTTAATGTTATTGAGAAATAAAAAAGTAACAATGAAAGGACGAAGTAAAGTAGAAAATGTAATATTAAAAGACAAATCTATAACAGCGCAAACTAGAAATTAATTTTGAATATAACAACGTTAATCAGGAGAGCTCAATGGAAACTAGTGAGATAAATAAATCCAAATTCAGATAGTTTGTGCATAGAGGACTGGCTAGCATTAATGATGGGGCAGTTAATGAAATATCCGCTTGGAGAATTACAGCAAAGATTTAATGAAAATTAAAAAAAAGATCTTAGTGAGAATCAGAAGGAATTGCAGCAACAATTAGAAAACAAATTAAGTGAGAATCAGAAATATTGCAGTGGCAGTTAGAAAATAAACTTAATAAAAGCAAAAGAAAACTTAAAAAGAATCAAAAGGAATTAGAGTGTGAGTTAGTAGCAAAATTTGAGGAAAGTAGAAAAGCTCAAGAAGAAATGATAGCACAGCTAAGAGAAAGTCAAGAGAAATGTGATAACAAGATTAGCACTATTAGGCAAGACTCAGGAAGCATTAAGGAAGATGTAGATAAAATTAAAAATGATCTTGATCAATTTAGCTCTAGGATGGTGACTGAGGTGTAAACAAGGCATGCTAATTTGAGTAAGAAATTAGAAAAATTTTCTATGATGAACTAAGAGCCATTAAACTCATAGTGCAGGCCTTGGATGCTAATCATAGCCAATTGAACAAAGAGATTTCAGAATTACGAGTATCTAGAACAAATAGCAATCAGAATTCACACAGTAGTGCAGATGTGAACCATAGAATTAATATGTCCATTGATAGTCGAGATGAAACAAATAATGCAGACAAAAATGCATCACTGGCCAACGCCTCCAACAGGGCAAACCCTATTTTGAATGCTCATGTGACTAACCAGGGAATGTCTTATAATGCATGACCAAATCATCTAATCAGTGAATTAATGCCACCTAATTTTTGTGATGAAATTGGCAACAATACAAAACAATTTATTCAAGATTTAGAGGATTTATTTTGAATCAAAAATGTGCCTGATGATATGAAAATCATATTTGTGAGGAGGAGCTTAACAGGTCAAGCCTCCAACATCAAGTTCACATAGTAATACAATTGTTTGCATATTTTACATCCAGTTTAACATGCATTAGACTATTATTTGCTCTTATCAGATGTTTAATGCAGAAAGAGGTTCATAAAACAATGAGCAAAAAACTATATATATATATAATATAAATGAAAAATAATATAACACTTAACAATGTAACTAAAACAACAATTACTATAAAAGCTTGCCATAGAAGAACTCAAGCAGTTTGAAATATAGTGATTACTAATGTGTGTCTTTTTCTTAGTGTTTTATCCTTTTCTGCTTTTAAAGTTATTGTTATTTTAGTTACATTGTTAACCTGTTACATTATTTTTCATTTATATTGTTTGCACCTCTGGTGTTGCTTTTAATTTGGCTTATTAATATGAATTTGCCTTTGCGTGTTTTGCTTTTGATTTCTTTACTATTTATTATTCTTTTAATTTTATTTATTACTTTCTCTCTGTTTTCTAATACACTTTATTGGTATTATTAAGCTTTTGTTATTTAATATTTCTTATACCATGATATCTATCCAAGATAATGTTATGAAATTTAGCTTGCCATAGAAGAACTCAAGCAGTTTGAAATATAGTCCTCACTAGTGACTTTTTCTTAGTGTTTTATCCTTTTATGCTTTTCTAGTTATATATAAAACAAGAACAAAATAAAGCAAAATAAATATTCAAATTTAAACAAAAAAAAAAGAGATGAACTGTTGAAGATTCAAACCTGCATTGATATGCCTTGACACTTGATCCAAACAGACTCAATCTTTATCCAACTGAGGTACTGCTTATGCCTCAGAGCTTGTGACCAGTATACTGCTCTTGTTCCTTCAACCTAAAGTCTTATTTGATTTGTGATGTTCTAAGAATGTATTAAGAGTTTCTAACGTTGAATTTAAACCCACAGTAATTAATACTTCTATTTTCTAGCACATCATCTCAAGCATATTGTTCTGCTAATATCCTGGATGGGAACTGAGACCATTGTTTTTAAAATGTCTGCAAACTGTAGGCTGTATAAAACTAAATTATAAGGGACTGGTGGACCACCTGCTATAGACATAGATGCATTGTTCTTAATTGTATTTAGCCATTTATTCTGATTCATTTATTTTATACACAAGCTCAGCTATAGAGCTCAAGTAAGGGTATACATAATTAAATTAAGAAATGCAACAAATTAACAAACAAAAATATAAATTTCTCGAAAAAAAATGTATTTTAAATGTTACTGATATGTGAAATAATTTAAAGATAGGAGCTGAGTTGGTGATGCTAATGAAATAAAGAAGAGTCCCTTACTTGCTTCAATGATTTCACAGTCTTCTTCATCAGATTGGTCAGCACAGTCACTCACTCCATTGCACCTTAGATGTGATGATATGCAATGTCCTGAATCCTCACACTGGAAATCTTCAGGATGGCACCCTGTTGAGAAATTTAATACACATGAACTCATATGTGTAATATAGGGAATGGTATTTATAAATCATGGCAATTTATAATGAAAAATACTCCTTCTTTAAATATTCCCTGAATATTCTATCTATATTTTTAATGAATATTCTATCTATGTTTTTAATGCTTCCTTTTCAGGGCTTTAGGCTTCTCTGATTCATATTCTCTGGTTTCCCTTTTAGACAGCTGTGAACAAATGGTGTTTTACAGGTGCTAATCCTTTGTTTGTAATGATATTATTTATTATAATATCATAGATAACTTACATTCAAAATTAAAACTGCTTCAATTTATTATTTGGTTAATTTTAATTATAATTAAACAGATAAGTTGCTTTTGCTATTAATAATATAGAATCTTTAAACTGGATATTAAACATATATATTTTATATTTATATTCACAGCATATTGCTCTTCCCATATATAAAAATAATTTTTCCTTTTTAGAGTAGATAAATATAGTTCATTATTGCAGATCTTTTATACCTGATTTTCCTAGGTTAAAACTTTTGTAAATTTAAAACCAAGAAATTTGATTTTCTGGTATCATTTTCATAAAATTCTGCCACAATTAAAAATGAATTTATCTATGCTTAATTTGGAAACACATATTGTAAAATTGCATATAAGCATACAGTTCAATTTATTGATTACATAGCATCAAAGATATCTTGTTTCACAAACATGCATAGGAATTTCTCTTGACTTATGTTTTTTAATCCGAAAAAGACACAAAATACAGAGTGATTTTATATAAAACTAACAAAGGATTGATGGATTTTTTCTGGCATAAAAATCCTAAATATGGCTTCCTTTGGAAGGGAAGTAAAGCCATAGGTCCCTTGTCATACATTTACGGCACAAAAAAGAACCTAAAGTCTGAGAGAAGAGGCCTCTGAGCAAAATTTGTTGGCCATTTCATGCCCTGAATTGAATGGGATGCTTATGATCTGGAATGTTAAAGAGTATCCTTAAATAAACCAAATCAACAAAGTCTTTATTTGTTTGGCTAGAAATTCATCCAATGTTCCAAGTTTAAAGTTAAATTAAGAGATATATTGGGAGTTTTGATTTCCTGTCATGAGATGTGCAGATATATATTCTTTTCTGTTATTGTTGACATTTATGTTTGACAGCAGTTTTTGATATTTTGTTTTAGCCATTGTGAAAATGCAGTACACTTTAAATTAATGGATATTTCTTGTGTAATACTGGATTACAAATTCAATTACAGCTACTTGAAGGGCATATCAGAGAGAAATTAATGTTTGCATTTCCCCCAAAAGAAACAAACACAATACTGGCACTGGTAAACAAATGGATGTTGGTGAGTGAAAAAGGCAAATATCATTAATCTAAACCGCATGATGAGTTATGCCTTATGCAGGAGGGAGGAAATTTTCAACATTTTCTACAAAGATTAATAATCTCCCAAAGATATACTACATTGGACATATAAGAAGTTGTGGTTAGTATCATTAGTTTTGAAATAAAGAAAGAAAGAAATGTGTTAGTTCTATATATTTCACTCTGTATTTATGGCATCTCCAGCATTTAGTTGTAAGCAGCTTTAGGATTAGGATTATGTATGATGCATTCACTAGATTCCATCATACAATGGAGGATGAATTATAGCAGCAATTTCTGCATCATCCTTAAATGTTAATTTTGGTGTTATGAAGTGCCCATATGAAGAGATCATTCAATTTACTTTCAGAGTCTCTGGTAACCTTTAATTGATTACTCTATTCTGAATAGAACAGATTTTGCAGATAAATGCTTAGAAATATTACTTACGAGCTAAAGTTTATTTATCACTTAAAATCACAAACAAACTTAAGAATTACAAAAATAGATCTTTATGGATTTAACATAGTATCGCTAAAATGCCTAATACTTTTCATTGGTATATTGCCTTCTTCCTTTCCTTCTCTTTTTTATTTCGCTACTTAAGTATTTACTTTTTGTCAAAATGGCTAACCAAAACTTTCTATACCTCTTGACTGCATTATATAAATTATTATAAAATCTAAAATAAAATGATGATCTTTATAATATTGTAGTGCACAGCAGTATTTAGTAAATTTAATATTTTAATGTTGCCTAACTGTAAAACTATCTGCCTCCCTGGTCAAGAGATTAATGGTGCTGGCTGCAGCCTGGGAGATGACAGAATTGATTCCTGGTACGTACTCAAAATGTTCTAAGTTAGGGAGGTCTGGAGTGGGGTTCATCACTCTTATGAGAATGCCTGATAGAGAAGTGATATTCTTTCAGTCTCAAAAGCTGCATGATAACAGAAGGCAGGTTGCTAGGTATGCTGATCACAAACCTCTCAGCAATATTTTTCGTCAATGAAGTAATGAGATGGAGATAGAGGTCACTGTAGCCAACCTTGACCCTTAGAGGGCTGCTGTACCAACAGGAAGGAAATTGTAGAATTAGTTTTTGACAGAACTCTTTGACCATTTGCATTATATGTCCAAATTTTAATGCTTTTTTTTTCCTACTTGGATTTGTTTAGGATTTGATCATCTGTCTAATATATTAACTGTATTTTACCTGACATTATGATGATAATTACAAAGACTTTTGTATGCTCTCTGTACCATTTTTGTTTCATATAAGTAAGTTTATGCTTAGATATCATCACTAAATATCATTCTCAATAGACACTGCCTTTTAAGTTCATAAAAGCTTGTAAATGTTTAAGTTATATTTACTTTAAAGCCTTAGCAAAGATGAAGGATTATGCTGGTACATATAATAATATAACCATATAATAATACCTGAAGTGGAACAATTCTTTTCATCAGAGTTATCTTGGCAGTGCTTTAGTCCATCACAAATATATCTTGCAGGTATACATGCAGATTTATCTTCACATTGTATTTGTCCTGGTCCGCATTCTGAAAGGACAGCAAACAATGAATTAATTAATTAATAAATTAGTTAATTAATTAATGAAAACTCATCATTTCATGCTTCCACAATTCAACAAAATAAAAACAAAGCAAAACATTCCTAAAAGAAAGAACCATGCACTGTCTGCCCTGTCTGACATTTTATCTATTATTTTATTTCTGTTAGTTCAAAGTATAAATATAAATTAACTACTGTAGGTTTGGTCTTCAGGTTAAAAAATGCAGTAATTACTCATCATTATCATTTTAATATGAACATAGTTCAAAAATAATTATTGTTCTTCATTGATTAATCTTATATTTCCAGCTTTTCCTTGCAGATATTGAATTAGTACTACTTTTATTCTTCCATTTAATTTTTTTCTGCAATCTATTTTTATTTTTCATTAATGAGTTTCATTTTTATTTATATTTGTAAATACAAACCAATAGGAAAATTAAAAGAATTCATTTTTATAATGAGTACTAGTAAAACACCAATGAGACTTTATTAGGATTCACAATTAGACATTTTTCTGTGTTGCCTTTATATAGTCACATTTATTTATTTGAATGCTAAGAAAATACAAACTACAAGGGACCTTCATCTAGCTGGTCCAGACCATTTTAAATGTACCCCTCATAATTACAATTTTTACAATAATTAATGATATACTAGTGCCTTAATCTAAATTCCAAATAAACAGAATATAAATTCTTAAAATCTTAGGTAGATTAAAAGTAAAACTACTTACAATCATGTCAACACTTGCCAAGAGTGTTTTAATGTGTTGACATGATTTTAAGTAGTTTTACTTTTAATCTATCTAAGATTTTATGATCATTTCACTGTGTTGATTCCTACACTCATCATTAATGATTAATGAATATAAATTATTCACTTCTATTACAACAGACCCCAGTCCCCAGTTCATCATTGCAACATACTGGAATTCCAGGGGACCTGGCTCTGACCTTACCACAGGAAACAAAATTATATCTAACTTACTCTGTCTGTACCATTACTTTATTGACTATATTATAGTATATGCACAATGTTACAACTGACAATTAAAAGCCAGAAACAAAATAAAACATGAGTGTTAAAATAATACTTATAAACTATATGGCATAAACCCTACCTGTTGAGGTATATAAAATATAGATGGAATAAGTAAGGAATATAATAAGTGCATAATGTCCTGTTAGACTTCATGCAACTGTAAAAATTTACCTGTTTTTGGACATCCTTTTTCATCTGAGCTGTCTACACAGTCCAGTTCCCCATCACAATACCAGTGCTTTGGTATACACATATTGTTACTTTGACATCTGAAACATTTTAAGAATGAAGTACAACTAAGCCAATGATCATGTAATTTCGCGATAATAAAAAAACAATTTGGGGGAGGGGGAGAAATTCTTTGAGTATAAATTTAAAAGTTTTCTTTATTAATATTTGGACTTTTTTTAATTTACAATGGCCTCAAAAATGCAATAATAATGACAATGATGACTAGAGACTTTTAAAATTAATAAAAGTATTTTGGAAAGATATCTGTATATTTAGTTTTTTTGTGTTGGGAATTTTCACAGTGAAGTATAGTATAATATGACAAATTATTATTATGAAATCATTCAAATTTCACTAATTTTTTCCACTTACTTGGACATGTTTCAAAGGCATTTGCCTCCATCTTCAGCTCAGTCCCACTGGTCGCTTCCCAGTGTGGTATTAAGATGTCGCTTTGTGGCTTTAACAAACTTATTGATGAGGTAACTGTTGTTTGGAAGATCAAAGTTAACCATACATTCTTTGTTTCTGTTTATAAATATATTTTCCCATACTGTTAATTCTATGGGTTTTTGAAGAGCTTTTAATAGTTTTGGTTCCTTTTGGAATTTATGGTTGTTTTTTTTTTTTTTTTTTTTTTTTTTGCAAAAAATGGTCTGCTACTGCTGATTTTTCTGTGTGTTTATATTTTACATTTCTCATGTGTTCCTTAAAACGTATGGTAATGTTTCTTTTTGTTTTTCCTATGTATTTCATGTCACAGTCTTTGCAACCAATTTCGTAAATGGTCCCAGTAAGTAAATTTAGTTTAAAAAACCACTTAAACACCAACACAAAAGACAAAATTCCACCAGGAAAGCAATCAGGCATTTACAAAATCGGTTGCAAAGACTGTGACATGAAATACATAGGAAAAACAAAAAGAAACATTACCATACGTTTTAAGGAACACATGAGAAATGTAAAATATAAACACACAGAAAAATCAGCAGTAGCAGACCATTTCCCCCCCCCCAAAAAAAAAATTCCAAAAGGAACCAAAACTATTAAAAGCTCTTCAAAAACCCATAGAATTAATAGTATGGGAAAATATATTTATAAACAAAAACAAAGAATGTATGATTAACTTTGATCTCCCATACAACAGTTACCTCATCAATAAGTCTGTTAAAGCCACAGAGCGACATCTTAATACCACACTGGGAAGCGGCCAGTGGGACCAAGCTGAAGATGGAGGCAAATGCCTTTGAAACATGTCCAAGTAAGCGGAACAAAATTAGTGAAATTTAAGTGATTTCATAATAATAATTTGTCAAAATATCTGTATATGTTGGTATGTTGTTTATACTTTGATGAGATTTTTAAAGATTTTCCTTATCTAAGTTATATATGCATGTTGGGCAAGAACTTCATTAATGCCAAGATATGTTTATTCTGCAAATTAATCTATAGCTGATAATTCATATGTCAAGAGGTGAAAGCTAATATAGCATTTAATTAGTTGGCTTTAAATTATCAAATGCACCACATTATTTTTAAAGACTGGAGCAAGTGTTAATTATAAATACTTTTGAAAGCCTCAGTTAGTTAATACCTGAACTCCTCTGCACTACATTCATGACATCTATCTTCATCGGCAGGGCTGACAGGACAATCATCCACACCATCACATCTCCATCGTCCAGGAATGCAAGTTCCATCTGGGCAGTGGAACTCACTTCCAAGACAACTCTCTCCTGCAACAAAACATTTTATTTTGCAACTTTTTAGTTTGAATTGAGTTAGAATTATTTGCAGCTTGAAGCCCTTTCAACAACAAATTCACAAAATTTGATGTTAAAATCCCATTTATTTCTTTATTTTTAAAATATTAGTTGGTGTTTTATTACAAGTTGTTCATTATGAAAATATAAACTCTTAACTGGACAGCCATTATTTTCAGTATCATATAACTTTTATTATTTTTTTTAATAGTGTTTAATGCCCATTTTTACTACTGAGGCATCAGAGGCAGTACTTTTGTTATTGTACCTATAAACAATGTGTTATTAAGAGAGAAAGAATATTTACATGGAACAGCTGGTGTTGTAAATCTTATATACAGAGGTTATTCTGGTTTCCTTCTCTTACACAGATAACAATGGACTCTCATTAGTTTTATCCATAGGCCCCAATTGATGTAATTTTTTGGGGAGAGGAAGGGCCCTAGTATTACAAAATAAAAGCATACTCTGGGTGTATTTTCTGCAATTTTTTGGTAGCCCAAGGATGATAAGTAAATATCTTATGAGTACTCAAATAAGTATACTTACGAAGCTGTTGACAATGGAGTGGTATATATATAACAATGTATACAGTTTTTTTCACACTAACTCCATTCACTTACATAAAATTTGGAACATATATTTCGGGAGCGATCCCTCCCATCTTCAGCCTGTTGACAAACTGTTGTTAAACGTGGCGGTTGGGTCTCTTGATGTTCTTGTGGCGGCATATGTTGGTTCTATTAGGAATTTGCTGAGTTCATCCAATGGAGGGATATCGAAATTCATCAAATTATCCTTATTTTTTGTAATGAAAATGTTTTCCCAAGTGGAAAGTTCTATTGCATTATGAAGTTGTTTAAGTAGTTTTATCTCTGATTTAATTTCATGATTTTTATTCCAAAAGTGCGCTGCTATTGCTGATTTATCAATTTGTTTTAAGCGAATATTTCTGAAGTGTTCTTTTTTCCGGATTCCCACATTCCTCTTCGTTTTTCCAATGTATTTTTTGTCGCACTCTGCACATTCTATTTTGTAAATACCTGAGTTTTGTTCTGTTGGCATGTAGTCCTTTACTCTGCAACCTAATAAGTTCTTTATATTAAGATTGTTCTTTGGGGCTAACATAATTCCTTGTTCTTTGAATATCTTTTTGAACTTATTGTGATAAATTGTGATAAAAGTTTCACATACCACCCAATTTACCACAATAAGTTCAAAAAGATATTCAAAGAACAAGGAATTATGTTAGCCCCAAAGAACAATTTTAATATAAAGAACTTATTAGGTTGCAGAGTAAAGGACTACATGCCAACAGAACAAAACTCAGGTATTTACAAAATAGAATGTGCAGAGTGCGACAAAAAATACATTGGAAAAACGAAGAGGAATGTGGGAATCCGGAAAAAAGAACACTTCAGAAATATTCGCTTAAAACAAATTGATAAATCAGCAATAGCAGTGCACTTTTGGAATAAAAATCATGAAATTAAATCAGAGATAAAACTACTTAAACAACTTCATAATGCAATAGAACTTTCCACTTGGGAAAACATTTTCATTACAAAAAATAAGGATAATTTGATGAATTTCAATATCCCTCCATTGGATGAACTCAGCAAATTCCTAATAGAATCAACAGATGCCGCCACAAGAACATCAAGAGACCCAACCGCCACGTTTAACAACAGTTTGTCAACAGGCTGAAGATGAGAGGGATCGCTCCCGAAACATATGTTCCAAATTTTATGTAAGTGAATGGAGTTAGTGTGAAAAAAACTGTATACATTGTTATATATCTTGTGAGTAGTTCCTTTTCTTACTGCCAATATTGTAAACCTGTTTTAACTTTTTTTCTTACTTGAATTTCTTGAGTTTTTTTGTCTACAATTTCTTGGTCACAGCCATTGGTCTTTGCCATCTTTGAACCACCAAAAATTTCAGAAAATACTCAGAGAGTTTGGTATTATTTTATACCCAGTGAACAAATTCAGCCTAAACAGCTCAACTCCAGTGATAGTGGTAGAATACCTGATCAGAAGAAACCAGGAATCTATAAAATCAACTGCTGGGAATGCAACAAAGTATATACTGGAAAATTGAAAAATGAAGCACTGGAATTGGCTAAAGGAACACTGGAGAAATGTTAGGTATAATCAGATAGATAAATCAGCTGTTGCACATCACTTACAGAAATGGGAGTCAAATTACTGAAATTTGTAGCTTTAGAGTTGGGAATATGGGAAAAATTGTTATAAAAAATATGAAGATAAAGTTATGAAATTAGAGATCCCAACAGAAGACAAATTAATCCGAAAATTCATAAAATGTCCATGAGAGCTACACCAAGTCCATCTAACCATCAATAAATCTGGCAGCTAACTCACAGCTGATGATATGAGTAAAGTCTTGTGAAACATATTTAGTATAATTCAATGGTAAGTGGAGCATAAGAGTATTAAATCAACTCACCAGCAATTAAGAATAAATTAGTTGCTTTACTGTATTAGTTCAACACAAAATTAGTTTTAAATTTACCCTATTTATTTAATTTTCAACCAAAGTTAATCACGATTTTAAAATCTTATGAATCTTATGAAATCTGCACTTTCACTAGCTTCTGCAGTTTTTCTTGTTTCAAGACTAATCTGTTTAAACCAATGTAACACGTTTGGCTCTTTAGCTCTCTATCATACAGAAATCTTACCTTTTGCCATATTAACACACTTTGATGGGTCATCAGAATCTGGATATAGATCACAATGGAACACTTTTGAAAGATCAAGCTTCTCTAGAATGAAGTCCTTGCAGTCCTCTGCCACAGCTGCAACATATTAAATATTTCATTTGATTTACGAGAAAATTCAATATTAAAATGTTAAACTTTTTAAAACTGCAATTATGCAAAATAAAAATATAAATTTGAGAACAAAGCGTTTATAAAATTTCATTTTAAGGAGAAAGAATTTCTTTATTCCATAACTTATTTTTAATAGATAAAATTAGCAAAAAATAAATGTTACCATATTGTTCAATATTTGAAATTTAATGCTTACCTTTGCAAGCTTTGCGACATGGAGGTAATGGAACAGGTCGACATTCTGGTTCTAACAGAGAACAAACAAACTGGCGAGCCCTCCCACTGCATCCTGACTCTAACACCAACTCTAAATAAGGCAGTATTCCCTCCAAATCCAGTCCAGCAGGAAGAAGAGGCAACATTGTGAGGTCATATGGCAACACACCCCTACACATTGCCAGCTGTGGTGACAGACACTCCCCAAAGGCCATGGCTTTAAAGAGAAGATATTACCTTCCTTTATTTACATAAAAATAAAAATAATATTGAAAGATGCTTTATAAATAACTATACATTTGTATAAATAAAGTTAAAGGAGTGTTCTATTATTTAGAAGACATTTGTATATCTTAAACACATTTATTAGATGTTATAAAGAGAATTTTCTTTATAAAATATTGTCACTAGCTTCAATAAAATGAATTACAATTTCCATTCATATATCCTTAAGTAGTTAGTTAACTCTTTACCTGTGGGATAACCAAGTTATGTCGGAGTGCCAGTGAGGTGAGTTCAATTTATCATTAATTGAAATATAATTTATATTACATAAGTATGGGCTGTGGTAAGGTGTATTTCATGTATGTACAGACTCTAAAATGACTTCAAAAATTTCCTGTTTTGCATCAAAGGCAGAGGTGCTAGTAAAACATTTTGGCATTTAAAGGTATTAGTGACATTCTTAACAACATGAAACCATCAGAAAGCTGCAGCCAATTTTTTTCACTGGCAATAGGCACTTCAAACAAAGCTAACCAATAAATATTAACAATTTGTATAAGGTACTTTGAACCATTAGTAGATGTACAGAACAAATTATTAATATTTGTTGAACAGACAAAGGAGTAATCAAATTGAATATCAAAATGAAATTGTAGATGGTCTGGATATGCATGGATTAAATATCAAAATATAAGCTCACAGCATGTGAATGTAAATTTTTGCAGGAAGGAGACTGTTTATCAACTGTTGCTCCCAAGAAATCTTAACATAAGGAAGGCCATCATATGATTCCTAGCACAATGAAGCATGCAGTTTATGAACTAGAAGTGGATGTGGTGAATTTGTTTCTAAAGGTAGATAATCATTTTTCTGCATTGGCTAAATGATGCAAGTAGATAAAGTCTTTTATGAACTTTATGGATCATAAATAGTCAGAAAGATGGCTATCTTTAACTCAACTATAAAAGCTATTTTGAGAGCATTGAATGTCTGAATGATATAAGATCAATAATATGATTCTGAGACAAATAATCCATTTGTCTCAGGATTTTCTTTTAAATATAGATGGTTTATTGTAACCTATGCAAAAAAAAATTATTTTTAATTGTGTTTAATATCCGTTTTTACTGCTGAGGCTGATCACTAATGATATTATATAAAATTAAATGATAAATTGGGAAAGGATTTTTTTTTAAGGAAGGAAGAGTTCCAGGCATAAGTTTAGGGTACTTCCTCAGCATTTGCCATTTATGAGAACTGAGGAAAACCTGGGGGGGGAAAAAAAACTCAAGTCATGGAAGATGGTTATGGCAGAAATCGAACCCCAGACCTCCTACTTATGAGTTCATGCCTTAATGACCTCAACCTTCCATGATGATGTCAAAGAAAATAAGATGAATTTTATGGAAGCAAAGTCAAGAAATTAATTACAGAGATTTTATCAAAAACCTTTAAGGTAATTTGTTCTGCTTTTAATGATTTTTTTTAAAATAAGCTAGTGCACTATATATAAGGATAAAATCATCTGGCAATAAACATCTGAAGTTGCAACCCTTGGATGGAGAAATAAAATACTCAGATTTTGAGATTGCAGCTGAAATATTAAACACAAAAGAAAAAATCAACATGTACTACATTACAAAGAATTTTATAAGGTGAAGAGCAATATCAGAGAATGTATCAATAAGGCCAATAATGATGCATCAAAATTGGTGAAATGCTTAAAACAAAAAGTACCAAATATATTAAAATTTTTGTTTGCTGTAGGGTGTACTTGACACAAATGGTTTCATTGAGCATGTTTTCTCTGTAATGAAAAATAAGTAAATTTAATTCAGAAATAGGTACTCAATGAAACTCATCAAATTAACTTAAAATTATTATTAAATTTAACTTGCTGTTCAAAGCTATTTTTTCTTAATAAAGAAGGAAAAACATTATTAAATTATTGGAAATTAGCTGCTAAATATAGAATGATGAAAAATGCAATGCTTGTGAGTAACAGTGTTTGACATTGATTTCATCATCATTATTTAATAAATAAAGTCTGTATAAAAAGTACGGTATAAAAAAGTGCCAAGGATATGTTGATAAACGAGTTTCCCTTTATTTTTAATTATGAGAAACTGGCAACACTGCTTTTCAGCATTTATCTCTTAAAGAACTCACTTTCTTTGCTTATCCATAGTACCAAAGTAATATTGTTAGTAAAGTAATGTACTATTGTTAAAATTTTGCAGGTTATGCAGATCAGATATGTATAGCTACAAAATTTGGAATTGAGCAATTAACAATGGATTGAGTAATAGATGGTATTTTAATGATGTTATTTAATTATATAGCATGGTGCTAAATGTATCTGGTTAATATAAAACAAATTTTTTCCTCCACCTCTAGGAAAAATAAATAAGTCTTATTTATCTTTTGTGTATATTATTGTATCATTATTTGTTATGATGACAACATGCTAACATTGAATCTGTTTTAATAATATCCTTGTTTCTTGTATTATAATTGATAAGGAGTGGCTATATGATACTATTGCATCTTTGTAGATTTTGAGTTAATTAATAGGCCAAATTCACTGAGATCCTGTAGTCTATATGTTAGCTGTTGTAAGGCCATTTGTATGGCTTTGATTTCAGCACAAAAATAGTTTTGTTTTTTCCGACTAAAGTGTACTAGGAAATGAGTTGGCAAAAAGACTTAGAAAAAGCAAAACAGGGTGCAAGTTTTTATAAGGCACCCAACAGTTAACAAAAGAAAAATAGTGGAAGAGAATACAGTGCACATGGGCAAGAAACAAAAACAAATGAGGAAGAATGGCCATATTCAGCCTGGACATGACTGCTTAGCAGCCCACTGCCAGCTGTACCATGTGTAAAGAACCAAATTCCATTATGGACAATACCCACCTTAAGCTGTGCTCTAAATTCAACCATGTTCAAAATGAGAAGAACATCATCCAAATATATTGAGAAGCCAGGAGACTAATGCATTAAATCCAAAGTGTATCATTAGAAACAACATGATGACAACAGTAACATAGGAGTACTTGCTCTATCCCCTCCTTTAAGTTTTTATATTCATTTTTTTTATTCAGGACTCAAAAATATTGAAAGTTATACTTCTGGTACATAAAATATAATTTTAAATTTGACAACAAAGTTGTATACTATAGTGATATACAATATTTTGGTAAAGTAATGGATAGATACCTATTTAAATGTTTTGAATTTAAGTGATTTAAACATTTATTAAGATCATTGTGGGAATGAGTCAAACTAACACTCTTTTACTCCATGTACTTGGAGCAAAGTGGGACAAAAGAGTGTTAGCTCAACTCATTCACACAATGATCTTAATATATGATTAACTTCACTGTGCAATGTTCCGATTAACAATTTCAGATTTAAACATTTTTTCTCCTTTCCTACAAAATGTGTATATTTGCAGTTGTTTGTGTAGGAAGCTCTAATTAAAGTAGACAGAATCATCTCTAATTAAAATATAAATTGGAACTTGCACAGTGAAGCTAATCATATTAATTGATATCATTATATTATTCAGTTGAACTACACACTCTTAATGCTTTAAGAGTGTGTAGTTCAACTGAATCATACAAAGAATCATTTCTGATGTACTCACAGTCAGAATGGTTTGTTGGCTGAGGAAGTGCTGGAAGTGTAGTTCTGGTGCTAGTAGGCAATGTGGGATGTACTGGAGCATGTGTAGCTCCTAAATTGGGTGCTGGAACTATCTCAATAAAGTCATCTGGTCCCATCTTGGTCTTATTTTCGCCTGAAATGTAATAGAATAGTTCAATTCCATAAAGTTAATCTGTACATATTTATCTTCTTTAACATAGAGCATTTAAATTAATCATTTCTATGTCACAGTAGACTATTACAGATGACTGAGATTGCTAAAGCATGCATTCATGAACAGGAGCTCTGCATTTTGATTCTGTCCCCCATGACAGAAGGACTTGCCAGGTTTTCCTCAATCCTTCATCACAGTGATAGTGTTTAAAACCATCTAATTGATTACTGCAATCTGTTCTAATCATATGCACATTTATATAGGCATTTAAAAAAAATTGAGAAAGCCAAAAGCAAGCACTAAGTCATTTTCAGGCTACAAGTGCTATTTTATCTCCTTTAGGATAAAAAAGAGGAAAAGAGAAGATATATGGTTATGCTCTTAGCCAAATGTGAGAGTATTAGAAGTTAGGAGATTGTGCATATGAAGAAAGAGGTTCTGAGTGATCAATGATGTTAGCAGCAAATATTGTTCAGGCTGTACTGAATCAAGTAAAAAAAGTAGAATATCATGCATTAATCACACTGTATCTCAAAACAGTATCTTGCAAAATTGCGGATACATTAGTTTAGAAGAAATACCATTGTCTATAGTAACAGTAATATAAGGTATTATATGAGCTAATCCACCTGCACTTAAGGACTGAATTTGACAATTAAAACAGCTAGAGCCAACGGTAAAAAAGAGAAACAAGCAAGAAGAGATTGAGGGCAGAAAAGGAGGTGAATAGGAAAAGCAAAAATCTATATAGTAGAATTCAGAATTTTCTCTCAGTTGTTTGCTTTGATCTGTTCCAAGAACTTACTTGTGGATGTTGTTGGCTCCCTGGTAACATGGTATTCACCTTCATGGTATGTCACCCCATGCAGATCCAGTATGACATCACCATCCAAGGCTACTACATCATCATTGCCTGGCATTTTCTGCTGACCTTCTGATGATTTGCTTATAATAGGTGCCAAAGTCTTCATATCTGTTATCAAAAAAATCATGAAACATTGCAATGAAATCCACAGAGGTTTATTCTGAAAATGAAAGAGTATTGTACCACAGTGGAATAAATAAGATTACATATTTACTTCATTAATTGTTTGCTATTTAAATATTAAATATTTAAATATTTACTTCATTAAATGTTCCTTTACAGTACCATGAATGACTTTTAGTTTATAAACAAATGGTAATACACACTGTTTAAGTCATAGATCTAATGTTTTAATAACTTTATACAGTTTAGCAACATTACTTAACAGTCACATTAAGAAGCCATTAACTGCTGCACTTCAGATAAGATTGGTCTAAAGCTATGGCTAAGCAACTCAAAAATACGTTGAACCTCTATTAGCATTTTTACATTTTGTAGGGATCCCATACATCCTGATTTTAGCAATGCAGTACTGATTTTGAAACCTTTGTCCTATGTTCCACCTAAATGTTTCACAGGACCTACATTTGTACAGCCTGTTAGTGGTGTGGTGCTTTTCTATAGATTTCATTAGATGACTTAAAAGCCAGCTAATTTTTGTAGACTTTTTCATTATTGTTGCATATTGGGCCTATTTAGTGATATGAGTTCATGAATAGAAAGTAGCAAGGAACTTAATAAATGTAAAAATGAAACAAAATAATGAAAATAGGTGTTCATATAAAATAGTTATTATGGTATATTTATATTTGCAATATAGATAACAATAGAAAACATAAGATATTTAAATAAACTTTCTGCTTTGCTTTTAAATTACTTTTTAATGGAAACAATGAGTATGCCTCATGATCATATAACTAGCATACTGCCAACCACCTGCTCCTCTCATATATCAAATCGTAACTGTTAAGCTGTGTTTGATTGAAGAAAAAATCAATGCCTACTGTCAAGTTCTTTGATAATTGATAGTAAGATGCAATGGAAGCATAAGTGTATGTTTTTGGATGTTTTAAAAGTGAATTTAAATTTGTTATTCTCTTGTTAATGCAGTTATGACAAAAGAGTAAAGTGCATTGACATTGATATGCTGAAAACTGTACAGCAAAACATCATTTAGGTGATTATAAGGAAACTTGTTGACTTCCTTTTGAAAAATCATAATATTTTGACTCAGATATATGGATCTGTAAAATACAGTTTGAAGGACACAGGAGAGACATCATCCTTGTCTTTTAGCAGTAGTACAGCAGAAAATGTAATTTAAAGGGTGAGCGGGCCTAATTATATTATCTTTGTTTTAAAAATGTTTAAAGTGCCCTGATTTTTGGATTTTAAAATCTAGGATCCCTACATTATGAGGGTATGCACTTTTTTTATATGCATTGAATAGTGTGCTGTGTTAATCGTTAGCATAGGTAGAATTTCTTCATGGGGAGAGCTGACTATTAAAATAATTTTTAAGTTTCATTCTATTGGAACTACAGATTTTAAAGAATAAGAATATGAGGAAGCAGCTTGTTTTATCATGCTATTACATGATTAATTTAAGCACATAGATAGAATAAACTGAATTAATTCAAGTATGAAAGCATGCAGTCTTAGACTTTTTTGCTAGGATGGAATTTTTCGGAGAGGGTTTGAATTGATTTTATCTGGATTATACTTTTGGTTATCATTTAGTATTTATTTCACATGCATCAACATACAAATTATTTTTAACAAAATAAACACAAATAAAAAGAAACTTTAATTTTAAATATAACAATTAGGAATGGTGCCTTCGGCAATTCCAGAAGGCACTAACTGCAATAAAAATTTATTCCAATTTGATTGGCTCAGCCCTCCAGTCCCCAGTTCATCAGCAGCTACTTACTGGAATATCCAGAGGACTGGGATCTGATCCAACCAAAAACAAAACACAACATTAAAATAATGTATACAATCAATACAATATTAAGTTATATTTCCTACAATGCTAAACCTTCCTTCTTTTTAATTAAATCTATGGCCAAGTTTCTATATTTGAGAGTTGCTTATTCCTTAGGACCTTATACATGCTAGCACCCTGATTATTGATGTATAAGTATCCTGTTTAACTAATACTAGATAACAAGTCCCTTCTCCCCCTACTCGTTTCATCCTCCTTTCACTATCTGACAATTCAATGCCATTTTTCAAGCACCTTTCCTATGTATTTTACACCCACTATTTACACTATTTAATACCAAAGAAGCATATTAATTAATATATACATAATTTGTTTAGAATATCTCAAAAATCAAATTATAAAGTGAAAACAGTGGTTTATCTTAATAGTTTTATCGTTAAACCACAGAATTTAAAGTATATAAATTGTATGTATGTTCAGCAGTACTAAGCATTTTAATCTGAATTTTCATTAGAACTGTGTAAATATGCTTTCAGGGCAGCCTAATGTGTGAGCACTGGTTATGCAGTTAATTTTTCTAATAATTGCACACTCATGCCAAATTTGTTTCCATTGTTAAAAAAATTAGATTTAATGATATGAGGGTAGTCCATAAGTTTCCGGCCTAATCATTTGCTAAGTATGATAAAGACAAAAACTATATTTCACATTTCAATATAGTTACCCTTTATTGCATTTTATTTCTCACATCTTTGAATTAACATTTCAATTACCCCCCCCCCCCCCCAAATAGTCAGAAGTTTTATCTCCAAAATGGGCATCAACAGCATTCATCACTTCTTTGTCACACTTAATTTCCTTCCTTGAAGGTCCTTCTTAAGTTTTGAGAACAGGAATAGTCACTGGGAGCTGGATCTGGACTGTAGGGTGGATGGTGTTAAAGTAATGAAGGTACATAGTACCACTCAGTTTTACTCACCTTTTCTCTTTGAGGGAAGGACGTAGCCTATGCAGTAGGACAGCATAGTGCTCCCCATTTACTGTGGTGTTCCTCTCCTTGAAGTCAATGAAGAGTATCCCTTCACATTCCCAAAAGATTGTGGCCTTGATCATCTGAGTTGACTGAGTGACCTTGGCCTTTAGAGGCAGTGCTTTGCCAGGTTTACGCCACTCTATTGATTCAATTTTGGACAAGGGACCGTAGGAGAGAAACATAATTTCATCTCCTGTAACAATGGTTTGCAGAATTTCTGTCTTGTTGTCATGGCAGAGCTCAAAAAATGCATGTCTTCCAATGGATGACCTGTTGCTGCTTTTGGATTCAGGAAAGAAGTCTAGGCACCCATCTTGCACTAACCTTATTCATGTTTACATGTTCATGAATAATTTGAAGGATTGTTGTTTTAGAAAGGCCCAATCATGCTGCTTTCTGTAACTTTGAGCTGCCGGTCTTCCATAATTTTTCCTTCTACAAAAGTGATGTTTTCAGGAGTGAGCACCTCCAAGGGCCGACTTGCATGCTCTTTGTCTTCAATGCTTTCTTGAGCCATTCAAAAGAGTTCTTTTATGGTAGAATATGAGGGGGATCCCATATACATAGGAAACTTACAGACCTACCCTTGTAAATATGCAGCAGACTGCAATATAATACAAAAGATAAGTTGGTAGATGGAATGCATTGAAGGAAAGGGTGTGAACATTTTTAGATTTCAGAATATAGGAACTGAATTTTTCTTTTGATGAACTAGTTACATGCAATCAAATATCATGCCAAACTTAAAATATTTTATTCTAGGTTTTTGTAATTTGTTTTTCTTGTTTTCTATTGACTTCTATTCATTTTGAATTCCTGTGGCCTCACAATGTGAGACAATAGCAGAACAAAATAGTTTTGGATATAGAGTTTTTTTTTTTTTTTTTCCCCCATTTCTTCAATTTCTTTTCATTACTGCATCTTCTATTAACATGTCGGTAAACCATTTTTATTACATAAGATATTGGCAACCTCCTTACTTTGTGATAAAAGCACAGACATGTTTCTTGTTCTAGATAACATTGTTCTGGTTTTCAAATTGCATTCTACATAGTTGAGCTAAATACGCTTATAAGATCAAACACATCTTCATAGAGAAAAGCAACAATTCCTGACACCGAGTGGGGTGGGTTAAGCGGTAAAGCTTGAAACTCGCTATCGGGAGGTTCCAGGCTCTAATCCTTTAGGACTGCCACCCTGGCCTTGGGTTTTTTTGGGGGGTTACTTAGACAAATGCTGGAATTTCTTTCCACAATTTCTGCTCTCCCATTTTTGGTGATTCTGTTACAGGATCCAAAGTGCCAGGCGATTGAGTTTTTGCAGTGCGGCATGACGTTGGCTTGCGCTGTAGAAAGTTTCCTACCCCGGCATCTCCTATTGAAGCGGAACTTCTGAAGGGCTTAAATTCCTTAAAGGGTGGGTTATGCCTAGTCGATATGTTTTTTCTGGAAACAATATTAGGAACTTCGTCTATCGTGTCTCACCGCTTCTTGGATCCTGGACGTCCGGTATCATCCTCAACTTATACATTCCTTCCGGAGATGACCATTGGGAGCCACTTCTGAAGTACCGAAATGCCCTCCTCCAATCTAATCCAGTACAAATATTGTTCAAGATCATAATTTTTTGTTCATTAGACAAATCTTTTTCTATTTATAGTTCAATGTCATAAACATGTGGTTTCCTAGGAAATGCAGATCTTCTAGAACTTCTAAATTATTCATAAAACACTCCGTTATTAAACGATGCCTATGTACATACAATAGCAGCTGAGATTTTACAAGGAAATATATTAATTTTGCCACACCTTGCCAATTGCGTAAAATTTGCACTATTTTTGCAGTGCTATTAAGCGACGTGTTGCAAAAATTAAGTTGGCATTCATTTATAGTGGCATCACATATCTCGTTTTAGTCTACTTGTTTTAATTTTATTTCTTTGTTGGAAACTAATTTTCACTCTCCATTAAATAGATAATGTAAAATAAATTTAAATGTACAGAAAAGTAAATTCTAAAAAGGTTGCAAGTGATAACAGATACATTTTTCCATCATAAAATATCATTTTTATATTTTTTATTTTACAATTTTATTCAGGATGATTGAAACGCATAAAAACTATGTACGATTTCTCCAATTACGTTTTTTTCTTTCGTCAAAATCGAAGGAATCCTAAAATAATCCTTTGCTAGAGCTGTAATCGCTATAATTAAGGCATTAACTGCAGACCATAGCATATTTCAGAATCGATTATAAAATTCAAGGCAAATTTTCGAGAAATCGAGAAATACTCCTCTATTAACACTGTTTGTTGTTAACAACAGCGATAATGTCATAATAGTTTGCTCTATTGAAGGAATTTTCACAACTTTTACGAACATGTGATTTCTTATTTTAAATTTTCATTCTTTTTTCCACTTGTTGAGAAGTTCAAGCAATTTTGCGAATTAGATCAACAGTTCAGGTGTCTTTCGTCTTTACTTGTTAATGCTTCTATTTCCATTATCTTTTGATTGATACTCAGTATTCAACTGTCATATCTTTTATGTTTGAAAGCGTAATTTCTAAGTGAATATTTCGATTTTTGTAGAAGTATCGCGTGTTCAGCTGCTCCGATAGATCTCTTTACGCTCAATAAGTTTGATGAATATTTTGGAGCTGCATGTTCATCCTTCTTGGGATATCAATGACCTCATTAATTAAAAAAGAAATTCTCCGAAATGGTTATTCATAGACACGCAATACTAACCTCACGAACTGGCAGAGAGAGAATAACTTGGCAAAACTGTTTTCTTATTACAAACTCCAGCGACATAGATGTTTAGAAGTTTGCATTCTTTTTGGTACTCAACCAGTGCCCTGCTCCGCAAAAATATGGTCTAATACATTACAAGTATAAGGACATGTAACTTGTAGTTGTTAGTAAAATTCTGTTCCACAAAGGTTTCTGCTACACTTGTACTTTACAACTCCATACTTACAAATGTACAAGTGATGTTTCGTTGTTCTATTCCACAGAAGTATCAGTATTAGTTTGGCACTGGTAATTTGTATAAATTTCTCTACAAGTGTAGGATTAATGGTAACTTCAAGCACTGGCACAAAACTTGTTATCTTTTTAATGATTTTGGGTGTCAGTTGACCCAAATGTGCTAAGTATTAGCGAAAGTGATGATGATAATGAGTAGGAATATGTATAAAGAAAGAATAAACAGTATTTGTGTACAATAATAAAGTTAGGTTAAGTGCAGTTAAGTACGGCTTATGACTGATATTGGCGTTTCCTATTTCAAGTGCATATTTCAGACCAGCATCTTAGTGAATGTATTTTTAAGGTTCTTGCTACATGCCATGAAAATAATTTATTTAAATAATCTCTTTTGACACAAATTTTCCAGTTTTTTTCTTATAATGAAAATACGATTGTCAAACAATATAAAAGTATAAATATAAATTATGAAATGAACTAATAAAATAAATGACCGATATCAATTGGGAAGCTCGATTCTTTTGCCGCCTCTCTACGACTGAAATTGATGTTCCTAAATGGGATCTCGTCTCAAAATGGATTATTACGCTTAAACACCGATAAATACATAACTTATTTAAAGTTTGATTATATCTGAAAAAAATACAAAACCCATTCAGCAGGAATGACAATAATCCGCCCTGAACGTTAAAAAACCCTAAAGAGTGGACATAACCTAATTCAAGGTATGGCGACATATGGCAAACAGTTGCTTTTTTTTTTAAACTAATCTACTTTATTAATAAGCGGGACTGGGAGGGGAATGGAAGACGGATGGTAGTGAAGTCCCGCGTTAGTACCTTCGTTAGTAAGGGCGTACTGATGTTATGCTGCCGACCAATGGCCGGGAGAGGGCAACAGGGCGTGGGTGCCGGGTGCATACATGGCCGAGGCCCTGCATGCAGCCGGAGGGTAAAGAAGAGTAGGAGGGGAATAGGAGGCAAAAGTTTAATCATCAATTAAAATTTGTATCGTTCCTACGAACGTTGCTGATGTTTTATTTGTTGTTATTTGTCGTGCTTGTGTGCTTCTTGGGTCATCCTGTCAATGAATGCTTGGCGACGGAAGTAAATTTCATCGGAGATGCCCGGCGGTCGTCGGCCCAGGGGTTGTTATGTTCCTTTGTTGGTTCCTGGGTTTGGCTGCTGTCTATTGGTCTGGGTGTTAGTCGAGTCTGGTTGGTGCGAATCTGCTGCTTAAGAGTGTCCAGTTTTTGGAGGCTGGAGGTCCTGAGTTCTGTGAACGCCTCTTCCAGTCGGTCGAGGCGGGCTGAGACTATTTCTATTGAAGTCTTAAGTTGTTGTGCAAGATGGTCGTGATGGTGCTGTATTTTCTGACTCAGTTCGGCGGTGGCTGTGGGGATGGTTTCCCTCATGAAGGAGTCGTGGGTGTCCAACCGCGAGGCGATGGCTTCACGGCTCCTCCGTGTGAGGGCGGCCTGCTCTTGCTGCAGTTCCTCCATCTTGCTTTTATATGACGTCACTTGTAACTTTTTACTAATACTTTACCAGTGTTGCACCTCTTTCATGAAACAGAAAGTTACAAGTCCACACTTTACAAGGACTTGTACTAATACACTTGTATGTATTAGACCATAATTTTTTGTGGAATAGGGCCCTGGTGTTTAAACACATATGAATCAATATTTACTTGGATAATGAGTGATGGATTTGTTGCGCAGTTAGATGCAACTTCCGATTTTTTTAAAATAGTGTTTTAACTCTCGTTTTTAACACTGAGGGAGTGGATATCGGGATACAAGATATAAAATTAGTAGGGGATTTTGGAAAGGAAGCAACTTCGGCCACTGGTGTCGGTAACTTCTAGATAATACTTATTGTTTGCGAGGTTTAGCGCCTGATGGGTGTTAATTTTCAAGAGTTTATATAATACATGTGGAATACCTGCTTTTTCTATTACTAGTATCTGAACCAGAGTAATATTTTAATGAAATATATACATTTGCCATTGCTTACATAGGACTTAATAGGTATCGATGTCAATAGTGTTGGTCGTTAAGAAAATAGGATAAATAAAGTGAAACATTCGACTGGTTTGTGAACGTGTAAGTGGAAGAAAATGACGAGTATTCCTGAAGATGGTTTATTTGCTACGAGAGATGCTGTGTCAGTATATCAGCTCTATATAGATTCAAATTATTTCAAAGATGCCCTTATTTTCCTTAAATGTACGCAGAGGACTGAATTAAAACGTAATCAGTGAATTAACGTTTTACAATTTATAGTTATCGACAAACTCAATTTTTAGGTTACTAAAACAATGAAACAAAGACCAGTTTAAATATTATTAATGGAAAAAAGTAATTTACTGTTTATTTAGCGACCTCCGTTCTTCTGCTAGTAGAAATAGCATATTTTGTGCTATTAAGATCCACTATTTTACAGTTTAGTACGAACAACTACGTAGAAACGCGTACCTGATTATTAGATATGTGATTTTCAGCAGAATATTAAAGAATGCTTTAAGGGGAAACGTTTAAAAACATAATTCGATGCTACTTTTAATATATTTAGGCATGCACTGGTTTCAGTAATATTTTAACGTAAATCGTTGACAAACAATTAAGAATTTCTCATGTGTGAAAACAAACAATAATTATTTTAAATTTTATTATTATTTAGTACCTGTAAAACATTATATATAAATAAATAATGTTATTATAAACGTCAATATTTTAAATATTTTCCATTTGTTATATTTTTGCATCACTAGTTAATGTATATAATATTAAAAAGCGTATCACACAGTCTAAAGAACATAAAGAACACAGTAATTCAACATTTTTATTTTAACTAAACGTTGCAAAATACGATTATTTTTGGTATATTGAAATTGAGTTTCACATGGTTTATCAATTCAGTTTTAATATTTTAGATTCATGTTCCTTTAAGCAGCTCGGGATTATATCAAGCATGGAAAGCTGGTGCAGGATGAATTTCTGATCACCTTGTATAATAATGCTACGCCTTAGTCAGCTCTGCCATATGAATACAAAGCTGTTTAATGGCTCTCCGGCCTAACAATGAAGAAGCGAGTTTTTAACTTAAATATTATTTTTATTTTTCTATATAACCTTAAGATCAATATATTTATTCCAGTAACACTCCAATACTATCACCCTCTCTCTGAGGTGGTTTTACTATCTGCAAAATCCTCTCTACAGCTGCAATTGTCTTTTGATTTGAGGTAAAAACGCTGACCAGCGAGAAAGAGTTTCAGCTCTAGGAACAGACGAAAGGCCAAATATGGAGAGTAGAAATGCTCAAACAATTCATACTTCAAATCTGTGCATTTTCTTGTCGCTAAAAACAATTTGTGAGCAGGCGCCTTGTCTTGTCGAAAAAGTATTATTTACTTCCACAAACCGGGTATGTTCGAATGGCTTTCTTCACCTGCTGGTTTAAAAGAATGCAAAAGGTACCTTCGGTCAAGCTTTTATTCTTCTGGAAGTAATCGAGTACTAATATTCCTTTATCATCTCAAAATAAAGATGTCATTACTTTTCCTGCAGTTGCAACAGACTTTGTTTTCTTTGGCGCTGGACAATTCTATTTCGACTGCTGTTTCGATTTAGGTGCGCAATGGCGTACGCAAGTTTCATAAGTAGATGCACAAACTGAGTTCTTTTGCTATGAAACCTCTCCAAACACTAGTGCGATGCTTTCATATCAACGCGTTTTTGATCCAAGTGCGGCACTCATCATGCGCAAATATTTATCATGCAGTTAGTTATATAAAATATAACCTACACATTTCTTTGTAATGCCCATAACCTCAGAAATTTCATGCACTTTAATTTGCCGATCATCTAATACCATGCCATGTATTTGTTCAACGAATTCTGTTGCTGTATTTTCCGGACGCCCTTTATATGGATCATCCTCAAAGCTGATACGCCATTTTTTAATTTAGTAGTTCATATTTTACTTGTTGAAATTGAAGAAGAGTTCCCATTTACTTTCAAAAATTTGCAGTGAGCTTTCTTTGGTTTTACATCATCTGTTACAAATAACTTTATTAATGCATGTTACTTCATTTTATACTTGGGAGTCACTTTAACTATGAATTGTGTTGCAAAACACAAAGGCAACATAAAACGCAAGTGCTTAATTAAAAATATAGAGGCATTAAAGAATTTAGTAAAAATACCGGAAGCTCCACTCAGAACAATGGAGTTTGGTGTACGGGGTCGAAATTGGGGTGTGGGAAAACACTGAGCAACTTAGTCAGGTACAAACTGTTTCTAAAACGGTTGCTACAAGTAGGGAGGGGTAAAGCAAATTGTGGGGTTCTTAAAGAGTTTGGTATGTCTAACTAAAGTGTGAATTTAAAAATAAGAACAATTAAATAGTGGTTAAGGATAATATGGAAATATCAGGCTCTTCTTCGAGTAGTTTGTCTAAGGGAGCAAATAAGGGAAGGATAGAATACGGGACGGGCATCAAAATTAAGGAAAGGCTTAGACAAAATTGGATTGGGTATATTTGGTTAAGGAGAGAGGTCATTACACGAAGTAGTTGGAAAATAGTTAACAGATGTTTGCGAAACATAGATATGCAAAATATTTTGTCTCAATGCGCAGAAAAGGTATCGCTCAAATTGCAGGCTCAAATACATCCGGTGTGGTAGAGAGGGAATTCTTTAGATATTTGTGGCAGAGAAGAAAGAAGTGGTCTCGCATGGTTCAGATTAGGGGCTTGGAAAGGAAACAAAACAGTTAATGCTCTCCGAGTAAGAATTTGCCCATTGTGTGGAGAAAGCGATACCTCGAGGCATATTTTGGCAGAATGCAGGGAAATGGAGATTTTAAGAAGTGAGCATTTATTACCGCAATTTCTGAATTCTGAATTTGCCGGAAAGTGTTGGTGCATGCGAGATACACAATTTGGGAATATTTCTAGACTAGACCGGACAAAGGAGGTTAATGGCTATAATGAAGAGGGGGGAGTTGGAAAGAGGGCGTGAGTAAATGGAAGGGGGGCTCGAGTAAGGGTTCCATTCATTTGTATATAAAATTATTACTAGACATCGAAGTATATGTGTATGTATGCATGTAGATTTGTATGTATGTAGGCATGTGTGTATGTATATGTTTGTTGTTATAAGGACGACATTAGCATGTACAGCTGAAAGGCTCATCCGACAGTTGTATTTATTTGTATGTATTCTAAAACGTACAATAAAATGTCTTTTACTACTACTAACAGAGGTGCTCTCAATTGAAAATACTAGACAAGAGATACGTGTATAAGCCTTAATTAACAAATATGCTATTTTTAGTATGGTATAAGGATTGTGTTATTACATAAAATCATCCATACAGGTGTCTGGATGATTTGTAAGACCTTTTATGATGAATAAATAATTATCGAGCATTCTGATTTAGGAAACTGGAAAATAAATAAATAAATAAAACAAAACAAATGCATCGTCACAAATAATTTGTTGAAAAATAGAACAATTTAACTGAAATGATTCTGTCTAACCTAATTTTCTTACGGCTAGACATTATATATGTGTATAATTATAATAATAATAATAATAATAATAATAATAATAATAATTATATATATATATATGTATATAATGTCTAGCCGTAAGAAAATTAGGTTAGACAGAATCATTTCAGCTAAATACGGCTAGACATTATATATGTGTATAATTATAATAATAATAATAATAATAATAATAATAATAATAATAATAATAATTATATATATATATGTGTGTGTGTGTATGTGTGTGTGTGTGTATGTGTGTGTGTGTGTGTATAATGTCTAGCCGTAAGAAAATTAGGTTAGACAGAATCATTTCAGCTAAATTGTTTTAATCTTTTTTTTATACGTATTTCGCCTGTAAGTTAAGTAATAAAAAGGCATTTATAATGTATTGCAAAGTATATAATTTAAATTGCTCTGTATGAGAATATTGAGTCGGAAATCAGCATTCTTTCTGTGGAAATACTAGTCCTCAAGTATCCTTTTTAACGGATTGAAAACAATCTGATAGATGACTTAACTGTGTTTCCTGCAGTAAATAGGAGGAGAGGAGGTATAGCAGTAGATTTTTTTTTTTTGGTTTTAGATACGTTAATATCTCTCGAGTATTTCAGTATTTGTAACATCTCCGGTAGGTTTTGGGTAATCTTCCGACACACTTTCTGTATGAATGCCACACTGTTAATAAAAGCGAAAGGGCAGAAACCTCAGGGAAAAAGGAGAGTAACTAGATCATAGCCGTTCTCACCTATAACGAGGAAATACACGACCAGGCCTGTAAGGAGAAGCACAGCCAATGCGATAAGGGACCACCAGCCACGCTTCTTGTCTCTCCACCAGCGGGGCAAGGATTCTGAATCTGTTCTGTAGATGGTATCAGTGAAAGAGCTCTGTAAACAAGCAAACATATTTAATATGAGATATACTGCAAGACTTTTCAATTATAGAATAAAAACATACAAATATATCACTGTAACTTGAAAGAACTTGATAACATTTTAAGGCGATGTTTCACTTATATCTCGGTTCGTTACCCCGGGACAAAGAACATTTTTGATGTAGCAGTAGAGTAGATAGTACATTATGATAGCGGTGACTATAGGTATGATGGACAACGTGCGCTACTCCCAAACTGCGAGGCATGAGCTGTTTCTTAGGAATATTGTAAGATTTAATCATCTTTTATTGAGATATAACGCTATTACAGCTGTTAAATCCGAACCATATGTACAAAATAGACTACCTTCTTAATTAAGAAAACAGCAATATTCTTGAAAACACGTCTTTAGTAACTATCCGACACCGTTTATTTTAAACTAAAAAGTGTTTCTGAGTGCACTAAAAAGAAACCGTGTCCTCACATCGAAATTCAGACAACACAACAACGCTCAAATAGCATTTTTAATACAGTCTTGTGCGAATTAACGTAAACAACCAGGTAAATTTAGTTTTATAATTAACTCAATGCTAGTAACTGTTTCCCCGCAATTCCGCACCGCATTATTGATACGCATTGTTGAGATAGTTAACTGTAGTTATTGCTTTTATTGGTTGCTCCAGCGTTTTAGCATTTTATTTAGCAAGAAAATTGAATTACTTTAAAAGAGAAGTATCAGGTACATTCAAGTTATAACATCTCCGATTTTTTTCCTCGGGACTGGAAATAGATAGAAACAAGCGTTTTTTTTTTAAATACGAGGGCACTCGTCGCCAATGTGTGACAGATATGGCAGCACTGTATGGCACACAGAACTTTAGCGGCAGCGGCGAGAGTGAAGACTGTTTTTGATACTTCAAAATGATTTTCATTACAGAACAGCATGTAATTCGTTTTCTCCATTTGCGTGGTTTGACATCGATTGAAATTCATCGCCAGTTGAGTGAGACGTGTGATGATGGTGTCATGGATGTGTCTAATGTGTGTTCATGGGTGCGACAGTTCAAGGAAGACAGATCGTTGTATGACAACAAACCAAGGCAATCTCGGCCTCGTATAAGCCGGTCTGACGACATGATCGAGCGATGGAGTAATTCTTACTCATTTCGTTCGAAAGAGCATTGCGGTGACATGTGCATCCTACGAAGATGTTTTGAAGAAGAAGCTCCTTCAAGCATTGCGTGTGCTCTTTCACCAAGACCACATCGGACGAACTGACGCAGCAGTTTCTTTATGAAAACAATTTTTAAGTTATTCCTCATGCTCCCTACTCACCTGACCTGGCTCCTAGCGACTTATGGCTGTTTCCAACGATGAAAGACACTCGCACATATTCACTAGCCGTGCCGCTATTGCATCAACGATTTTGCAGTGGTCAAACAGACGCCTACAGAAGCGTTCGCAGCGGCCATGGAATCATGGCGTCGACGTTGTGAAAAATGTGTACGGCTGCAGAAATTGGAGGTTGAAAGCACCTCATAAGATCATAACTCTTCACGAATTTAGTAATATAACTCAGAGACAGATAGCAGGTGAATGGCATGTAAGTTTGGGTGCTGTTAATAATATAATTAGAAGGATAAATGAGATTGGGTGAATTTTATCTCGAAGGAAAGGATAGTGCGGCTGAAAATGAAAAGTGATGAAAGATGATGCCTATCTAAGCAGAACAAACAACATTAATTCTGAAAAGAACATTTTTGCTTTAGAGGCTGCAGGGGTGAAAATCTTTGCTTCAACTGTGCGTAGACGGCTTCTAGAAGCTAGAGGGAAGTCTCGAAGACCAGTCAAAAACAACTATTGACGTGTGCTATGAAGAAAAGAAGATTGGCATGGGCTAGAAAATATCAGAACTAGACACAAGAAGAGTGGAGAAGGGTCCAATTTTGTGATTAAAGTTATTTTGAAGTGCAGGGGTTGAACGTCTCGCGTGTAACGAGAAGCGATGGAAAGGAAATCTCACCGAAGCGCATCAAACAGACGATAAAGTTTCTACAAAACAAAATGTTTTGATACATCCCAATTTTAGAGACAAGAACAAACCAAATACCAAAATAATTGTTTAGTAAAAAGTAATATTAAAATTTCGTGTAATAATTAAAAAAATAGAATAATATCTTTGTTTACATTGATTTGCACAAGGATTCGATTAGCCGAACTTTGGGAACTACGCATTGAATACGAGTAGATGTTGTTACATTTTTTCAGACGTTTTTACTGGATTATGTGAGAGAACAAAGGATTAATAAACTGTGCACTTTATATTGTAGTAATTAAAACATAGGACTTTAAAGTTCAAAGCTACTGAGACATAATGGATTTGGAAAATTATCAGCAAATACAAAAAATTAATACCCAAGTAAGCAGAAATAAATGATTTTTTTTATTTGGTTAACTTACGGACGCTCTTTAACATCTCATGTCATCAGCGTTCCATTCAATTCAGGGCGTGAAACGGCTGACAAATTTTGCTAAGAGGCCTCTTCTTTTAGGCTTGAGGTTCTTTATCTTGCCGTAAATGTACAACACGGGACACACGGCTTTACTTCCCTTCCAAGGAAGCCATACTTAGGTTTTTACGCTCGAAAAAAATCCACTGGTCCTGGTCGGGATCGAACCCGCAATCTTGGGTTTAAGAGACAAGTATGTTTACCACTACTCCACCAGGACCGACGAAATAAATGAAATGAAAATCCGAAATGTGTCTATTTAATTTGTAAAAATAAAACTAAAAATCCCCTGTTAATCTGCAAGGTGAAGAGATTTTATATACTGGTTCTATAAGATACCTAGGATTATATTTAGAACGCGAATGAACCTGGAATGTATATATAAATAATTTAGATAGAATATTCTATAATAGGGCTAAACAGTCCGTTAAGAGCTCATCTCCTATGCAATTACACTTAAAAAGATTATTTTCCTTATTCTTGATTAGACCTGCGTACAGACATCTTCATTAAGTTCTCGAATCAAAAGAACCCAAGTAATGCAGAACGGGTTCTTTGCCTGATCGCGGAAATAAGTCCGCGATGACAACCTGTATGATTGAGACTACCATGAACATTTGTTATACCGAGGGTGCCAAAAAATGTATGCACACTTTCACAGTAGATATCTATGTAATATATTTCAAAGATGAACCGAAAAACAACAGTAATGTGTAGTATGATGTTCTGTAAACAGATGTGACTCACATACATTATGATAGCGTTGCTACGTGACAGGTAAATCAACAATGAACAAATGAAGCCAAGATTATCGTGTGATGTTCTGTAAACAGATGTGACTAGCACTACGTTATGCTAGCGTTGGTACAACAAAATGGAGCCAAGATTATCGTTTGAACAGCAGAAAGCAATTTTGAAGTTGTGTTGGAAAACCGAGAATGTTGTTGCAGTTCAAAGGCAATGGAGACGTGTGTAAAGAACAGAACCGCCAACGCGAGTAACAATTGCATGCATTCGAGACAAAATTGAGACTCATGTTACCGTATGCAAGTTGAAAAGGGCAGATCTAGCAGACCTCGCACAGCACAGCACAGCAACAAGCCCCGCATCCTCGGCTATGGTTTTGGAGCATTTTGAGCATTCACCACAAAAAACTGCAAAGCAAAGTGCACGTGAGACTGGGATTAGCAGAACCAGCTTAAGTCATATTATTAAAACAGCAAAGTTGAAAGTTTTTATCCCGAAACTTTTGCATGAATTAAATGAAGATGACCCTGATCGGAGAATGCAGTACTGTGAGTGGTTTCGGAACATGGTGCAAGAGGATGAGGCCTTCGCAGCGAAAGTTGTTTGTCCCGATGAGTCATAATTTAAGTTGAACGGAACTGTTAAACGGCATAACTGTGTCTACTGGTGTGCAAAGAATCCACATATTATTTGGAAAAGACTGTTAATTTACCTGGGTTAATGTTTGGTGTAGATTGTCAGCCAGGGGTCTAATTCGACCATTCTTTTTTGAAGGAACAGTAACTGGCCCAGTGTACCTAAACATGATGCGCACATCCGTCTTACCCGCCATTCATACACTCTATGGAAATGAAGAATTTTATTTCCAACAAGATGGTACACTATCACATTACCACTGAGATGTACTTGCGTACCTAGATGACAAAATTCCAAGGCACTGGATAGGGTGAAGAGGTCCGATTGAGTTTTCACCGCGTTCTCCGGATCTAACTCTGTTGGACTTCTACCTATGGGGAACTCTTAAGGATGTTGCATACCGTAGAAAACCAGCTACACTGACAGCACTTCGGGAAAAAATTGAAACGACATGTGCTGCAATCGCTGAGGACACTTTCGCAAACGTTATTCAATCAGTAGTTCAACGTACTCAGAAGTGTATCGACGCCGATGGTGGGCATTTTGAGCAACTGTTGTAACTATAAAAGTCTAAGGTGATTAGTGCTCATCATTTTCTGTTTGTGCGAATTCAGTTTTGTTAGATTAACACAGTTTTTTTCTTTGCTTGAAGTGGGTATACATTTTTTGACACCTCTGTATGTATCTTTATAGTTTACTACTTAATCATCAAATGATCTGAAAAATAGTATTCGAGCATAAATCTCACCGCCTTCCCATCTAAGAAAACTAAAAAGAAGGAAACATACACAATATTCTTAAATATATACATTTCTCATTTCGTATGCCAGGGGACAGTAACAGGAATTATGCCTGAACGCTAGGAAGGGAAAAGGCACAATGAAGAACCTTCATTTAAAATGAAGCGTTGTTATATTCAGAACGTTGAAAATATTAAAGATTCTGTCAATGAAGCAGTTATGACGACTGGAAATCGAAATGTTAAAATGTTTGTTGTTAATGGGTAAGAGTGACATGAATGCGTGTAAAAGGAAGTATCGGCACACCGTGTCTTTCATGTTGCAATAAAACTTTCCCACCTGTTATTTGGGTGACGGCGAAAGCTCGTTACGACGTCTCAATTTCCCAGCGAATCCCTCGTGGCGAAGATGTTGAAGGAAGGTTCTGACCATGACATTCTGCCTCTACAACAATGGGACACGCTGCACGCAAGTCACGAACACGGTGCTGAAGAAGAGCAATCTGATTTGGGAAAAGGTTGTACATTCCTGCCCGCCTCTCACGACAGGGTTAGTCAACACGCTTTCAAAAATATGTGCCCTTTCTATTAAAATGTGTAGTAATGATATTTAGTCGTAGATTAAACGTACAAATATCCCGTTCACGGGTTACGCAAGCCACATAGCAACGATCCCTGAATCGATTAATTTCACACCAACATATTTTAAAGCGCCTAAAGGTAAATGTTACACAGGCTGTGGTTGTGTTCAGGCTTCTTTCCTGTCGATCAAGCACTTTGTTCCAAGGGTTCTTCTTATAGTAATTTACCTTCGGCAAGGAGATACTTTCAAATGTCATGAAGATTGCTAGCTGTTCTATTCGAGGTGAAACCTCCAATTATTCACCATTAAAATCCAAGTACTATACCCTCAGATCTTAGTAATAATTTGCGGTAGATTCACATTACACAAATTTCAAAATACCTATATAACAAGGCCTATTACTCTGTAAAAGAATTTATAAATTTTTTTTCTTAATGACATATTAGTAATGTTTTGCAAAATACATTTCATATACTTTGAGGAGGTACCGCATATAATAAATATTTATTATAGATAAAAATAGAATTTTCCTATTTATAATGTACTTCCACACTAAAACATGATACATAGTTTCATGTAATACAACATGCCATGCATAACATGTATGTAAATTAATTATACTATGCAATGTAATGTATTTTAAAACTTGACAAGTTCTATATTCGAATTACATCTGTACATGAACCCTTATAATGCAATTAAATGTTACATTATTAGTATTTCGTAATGGTAAACATATGAACAGCGATTAATGAATTGCTTGCTTTCAGGTTATACGAGTACATACAATAAAATAAAAAAAGAATGTTAAAATTATTCAAACAAGAGCTGAAATTCATCAATTTTTAAAATCATCCAGGAGCTGCATAAAATAAGCGAATTTCTCACCTAGTAGGATAACTTTAAAACATAATATAAAATTTTAATTATGGCGTTATTAATTAATGAAATAAGTTATGGCTTTACTGTGTGCTATTAGGGTAATAAAATTGGAATTCTCGCAATCTATAAGTATCATAAAAGAGAAATAACATTTTTAGAATTATGATGATGATTATTATTATTATTATTATTATTATTATTATTATTATTATTATTATTATAATTATTATTATTATTATTGTGATTAAATCACAAAAATTAATGGTATACTATTAATTAAATGAAAATTGTGACCACTGATAGAGAAAGCTATAGTGAGTGGATATTTCTAAACATTCTTAAACGTAACCATATTTATGAACTGAGCCTTTGATATCATCTTTACATTCACTAAAATAAAGGAAAATAACAGAAAGTTTCGAGTTATTTGTGTATTTAAGAAGATGCTCATGTGTTTGAATAAAACAAAAAAACATGTTATTACTTAAAAACAATTACAATGTACTAGGCAAATATACACAATCATCAATAAACAATCGAAAATTTCATCGATTTTCATCGATATTGAAATTTAATTTAAATGTTAATGCAGTAAAGGCATATAACGCAAATGTTTTCTGAAGGTTATTACAGAGCGCTCTTACATACAAATATAATTCTCAAACACAGATTAATATTTCACATTTGCTATTTTCACGACGATACTTTTGTTAAATATAAATCATATGCGTCGTTATTAATACAGTTTAAACGCTGAATTAATTTGTCCTTTTATTTTAAAGCAATAGAGAGAAAATTAAACGCACAAGTGATATTTAAATTTCAGTTTTCAAGTATAAATGTAGGGTTTCAGGTAAACCCCTATTCCTAAAGGCCCGATTTCCCTGATTTTCAACGCATTTGTATTATTTTAATTAAATGGTATATACCGAGTTTCGTTGCGGAAAAGCAAATGTTGGGGCCGCTGGAACGATTAAATCTTTTTTTAAAAACCTTTGCTTTAGGTAAACCCCTACCCCAATGGTTAACAAATTCGACGGATCTTACATTAATTAATGCTTATATGCCGAGTTTCGTCGAGGAAAAAAAAAAAAAACAGCGACAGCTAGAGCGTTAACACACACACACACACACACTATGAACACACACACAGAGGGTGCCAAAAATGTATACACACTTCAAGCAAAGAAAAAACAAAACTGAATTCACACAAACAGAAAATGATGAGCACTAATCATCTTAGACTTTTACAGTTACAACAGTTGCTCAAATGCCCATCCTCGGCGTCGAAACACTTCTGAGTACGTTGAACTACTGATTGAGCAACGTTTGCGAAAGTGTCCTTAGCGATTGCAGCACATGCCATTTCAATTTCTTCCCGAAGTGCTGTCAGTGTAGCTGTTTTCTACGGTATACGATACCTACTCTCAAATTTGTCTCGAATGCGTGCAATTGTTACTCGCGTTGGCGATTCTGTTCTGTACACACATGGTGCCTTTGAACTTCAACAACATTCTCGGTTTTCCAATACCAGTTCAAATTTGCATTCCGCTGTTCAAACGATAATCTTGGCTCCATTTTGTTGTAGCAACGCTATCATATGAGTCACGTCTGTTTACAGAACATCATACTACACATTACTGTTGTTTTTCGGTACAACTTTGCTTTAATACATTAAAAGCAGAAATGACCCTTAGAATGTGATGCTAATTATCTTATCCATTACTTAACATAATTACCACAACAATGAACAAGTTTAGTTTAAGCTGTTTCAAAGGCATCAGCTGGGGAACTCGCCAGATTTTGGATTGTAGAAGATATCGACGTTGCTTATCAAGTCATAACGCTTCAAAGCTTCGAACGTTTTAACGGCGATTGAGGAGAAATTGTATGGGTAAAGGGTCAATATGACAGTATCAAAATATTCTTTACATGTCATTACAGCAGCAATTGCAAAGTTTAATCTCACCATTTGCACCATCCACTACTCATACATTTCAGATTTGGTGCCCTGTGATTTCATTCTTTTTCCATAATTTAAAAATACTTTCGTGAAAATCACTAAGCATCTATAAAGTTGAGATAGTTTTCAGAAATGGATTAGAAGCGCATTAATCCAGTGACTTAATTTATTAAAATATTCCCAACCAGTCATATATATACACGCGCGCGTGTACATATGTGTGAGTGCGTGTGTGTTTTAATGCTCTAGCGGTTGCAATTTTTGTTTTTTCACAACGAAACTCGGCAGACGATTTGTCGAGTTTGTTAATCAGCAAAATTGAACCATTGGGAATGGGGGTTAACCTATAGCATACTTTTTCAATAAATTGAAAATCGCTCTGGTGACCGAAAGTTTTGCTTAATCTCAACGAAACTCCGTATATTTCATTAAAACAAAATGATAAATGTTGTTCCAAAAATCAGGACAATCGAGCATATAGCTGAAAAACTAATGGGGTGTTAAAGCGAAATTTAAAAATTGCTTTAGCGGACCCAGTTTTAAATGTTTAAAGGGAATTATGTATATGTCATTGAAATAAAAAAAAATAATAATTTATGAAAATATTTGAAATCTAATTATTAGGAGGGGGTGTTACCTAAAACCCCAAACAAAAAACTCGCTCTAGTGGCATTAATATTTAGTTTTTTCACTACGAAACTCCTTATATACTATTTAAATAAAATAAAGAATATAGTTTGCGAAAATTAGGGAAATTGGGCAATTAGGGGTAGGGGTATACTTGAAAACTGAAATTGGAAGAAAAAAAATGCTCTTGCGTTTAACATTCTGTATGTTGTTTTAAAATAAAATAATAAATTAACTCAGCATATAAACGGTGTTTATAACCAGGCATATGTTTTTTATTTAACAAAAACATCGTCGTGAAGATGGCAAATGTGAAATATTAATCTAATATGTGTGAGAATTATATTTGTATTTAAGAGCACTCGCTCTGTAATAACCTTCAGAAATGTTTTTAGTACAATAACTTTTAAATTAAATTTCACAGCCAGTGAAAATCGACGGAACTTTCGATTGTTCATTGTTGATTGTGTATATTTCCATAGTACATTGTAATTGCTTTTCAATAATAACATGTTTTTGTTTTATTGAAATATATGAACAACTTCTTAAATGCACAGTGTAACTCAAAAAGTTCTGCATTTTCCTCTATTTTAGTGAATGGTGATATCAAAGACTCAGTTCAAAAACATGGTTACATTTAAAAATGTTTAAAAATACTCAAACAATAAAGCTTTGTCTATCCGTGGTCACACATTTCATTTAATTAATAATATGCCATTAATTTTTGTGATTTAATCCCAATAATAATAAAATAATAATAATAATAATAATAATAATAATAATAATAATAATTGTAAAAATGTGGTTTCTCTTTTATGATACTTATGGATTATAAGAATTCTAAGTTTGTTCCCCTAATGCCACAGGGTAATGTCATTACTTAATTCATTTCATTAATTAATAAGGCCATACTTTTGATTTTATATTATGTTTTAAATTTACTCTGCTAGGTGAGGAATTCGCTTAGTTTACGCAGCTCCTAAGTGACGGACTTTAACTTTTTATTCAACCGCCGTAAAAGAAAACAATTCTGAAATGCAATGAAAGCAGTTTTAAGCTTTCAAATGATAGGCAAGACAAAGGGTGGAATGTAACAGATTTAAAATACGAACCCGTGTTCTCTAAACTAATCACGGATCGGTGAAAATCACTGAATATGAAGAATTACATTGTGGACGTACTTTATGAAGTCATTGAGTTGGTTACAGCGAGAGTTGCTTGTGACCTTCATTTGTTTAATGTCTAGCAGCATAAGATATGTCCAGGAAATGAGTGCGCGCCAGAATTTCATCTGCATTAGTTTGAGATCTATTCGAACATCTTTTGTAATACTACACTTATACAATCTCCCATTCTCTGTTACACATCTTGTGTCAACTGAGATGGTTCGCAATGTACTTACCGCCGAACTTTACAATACTGTCCCTCTATACTCTATACTTATCCATTATAGATAACAACTGAACAACTGGTGCCTTCACTAATAATTACTCCAAAGACGTTAGTAAGAAATTAACACCATTCAGCCCTGGAGCTTAACTTAAACCTACGTGCCGACCATGATTTCACACCTAGTCTTATTTATCAGGCAATATTCAATACCCAATAATATTACAGGCAAATATGAAGCCGGATAATGCAATTCGTTATGTAAATTGCACGCGTGCGATCCAAAACAATAAAATTTAACTCCTAGGGTAGATTTAAGTAAAACAAAGGCTTATAATAACGAATATTTAGTTAGGTTAGGTTAGGTTAAACAAAGCCTTGTGATACCGAATATTTAGTTAGGTTAGGCGTGTGACTTTATGAGCTTTAGTTTGATTTAAAAAAAATTACCATCCTTTTCGCACCAAAATATTTTAAACGCATTCCTTCGATTTTCAGACCTGTTTTCTTTTACTTCACAGCTTTGTTTTTCTCTACCGTGCCGTATATCGATCGATATAATCCATGTACCCGGATGAGTATATTGTAAATATGTTCCGTATATCATCGTCTCCCATATTTAAGTATATAGTGTTAAATTTTTTATGCTACCCAATTGCTTGTAGAATTTTGCTTGATGAAAATGATAATGCTTCTGTTAGGTTGAGTATAACTTGTTCTTCGTTCCATTTATAAATCTCATCGCAGTCCTACAAAATATTGGAACTGTAGAGAATGATTTTTGTACGGACTACCAGTTTACCGACAACAATATAAAATTATTCCGCACTTTTATACAGCTGTATTAAAACAAAGAATAGGAACTATGCAAGGAGAGAGTAATACTTTCTTCTGCAAAGGATCAATATCTCAATTGTAACAAAACCTGGGGGCATATGAGTCCTGGGTCGATTAGTAATCGAATGTGCAGATCCTGTTTGAGATCGACCAGAGAAAACATTCCTTCAAGGCTGGGGACTTAAGGTTTATTTCCTATCCACTTTCTCGTGACTGATACCTGCGCTTTGTTCTTTACATCAATATGATCTTTACTGAGCTTGCGTGTTGTTCAATTGGACACGCGGAAGTAAAACGCTGTTCCGTTTTAGTACATTTCCTTTCGCTAGCACCGGAAATATATCTTGCCCCAGTAAGCAGGAGGGCATCGCGACAGTGAAGCTAGTTGAAAGTTGCTACAATTTAGGTTAGGTTACATGGGGATACCATACGCACCCTTTGCTTTGCCTCTGCTGGAGAGGTTGGTATGGAATTTTGAAAGTGGCCGTATCTAAATTCTTCTTGAGGCTATTTTCATCGAGATGAAGACATGTCGTATATCAGAGCTCCACCCATTTAAAATTTGGCAATTCTGTATATGACCTACTTTGATTATCGTTGATCACAGCAGTATTATTATGGCCCAAATGGCTCATCTGAAACAAATCACCGAACCATGACATACTTAAAGAAAAGCTACTGCTTTATATTTTTGTTATCTCATTCCTATAAACAGTAACATGTAAAAATGGTAAATGAACATTCTTAATCAGAAATATATAAACTTGAGCATATAATAACAATTCAAATGAAAATTTTGGAAGCTAACAGGCAACATTGTCCAACATTACTTCGAAATTAACTATTAATTGTTAAAGACTATGATTCCATTAGGTCTTGTACAGTCCAGAAGTACAATCAATGATCATATGTTTTAATGCTAAAATAGTAAAGTTTATCAAATCTACAGAAGATTATAGATAAAATGTTTAGCTTGGATACAAATATATTAACGAATCAAGATACTCAAATTATTTTATAGGAATAAGGAGCCTAAATACAAATAGGTCCATGACATTTTGATTTCAATAAATGGCATCACTAATTAAAGTATATTTAAATTTATACTTTAAATATTTTATTATAAATATAATATAATTTTATACTTATTAAGGAAATTGAAAGAGGAAAAAAAAAAAAAAAAACAGTAGTTTCTCACTTTCGTACATCTCGATAGTATAAGTTTAGCCAAGGGCCGTGACGAAATATTCGTCACTCTTCATTCAATATTATGAGTAATTCGTAATTGGTGATGGATTTTGCACGAGCATGTTTATTCAGGTTCTCTGGGAGAAGGTTTTAGATCGGGTTAAGACCCGGACTTTGTACCTTTCATTTACTTCAGTAAACTCTTGACAGAATAGTGTTTTGGATCTGACGAAATATCCACTTATGTGGCATATGAGGTATCAGAAATAATCTTCCGGATACCACGGTATTCCACTGTCATTGTTCTCGGCTAGAGGATCGAAGTCACTTCTAGCGAAACAATCTCCCATTATGCTGCTCTTAGCGTTTTTTCTCTGTTCTTGCTGACTGGCCCCCGAACAAACTTGATCCCATCAGATGATGAAGTAATGACGCTCTCATTAACATTTGTAGGTCTTTGGACTAACGGCTGAGTTCCATGATGCACACTTCTTGGTTAAGTGATTTTTCTCCATAGATCTACCGCTGCTAAACAATATTTCACTGTAGAAATATGAACTTTTAGCCTATGGCTTTCTTCCAGATCAAGCATTATCCGAGCCGATGTTTTGGATCAGCTGCCCTCGGGCGTTTCTGTAATCTTTTGGTGGAAAGGCGGATCACATTGTCGGGTATTGTCGTTTCTCAAGTATGCATTTTGTAATGTTGTGAATATCAACTGCTGTTAGGGAATTTGAAGTATGTTTACTATGTTTATTTTTTAATGGAATGCCGAAAGTTAATGAACCTTTTATTGATTTTAGAGAGACTGTCTTAAATGCCCAAACAGTCTTAAGTTGCAAAGAGTTTGGAATCTCTCACTTTCTGGTAAGTTTATTGGCTACAGCAAAATCGTCAAATGCTGACAACGGTAATTTCGTAATGCTTTCTTGCTAATAATAACGAAAAAACTTATAAGGCGCGTAAAACGACGAACATACTGCAACCTTTCAGTCAGACTCTTCTTGATTGACCTCTGTGCAGTTCGAGCCTCTTATCTAGAGATTTGGGCTGATTAAGAAGACTTTTAAGTACAGAGTGGAAGGTATAGAGAAACTCGCTGCCGCTGAGAGTACTCCTTTATTTTGAGGATGATTACTAGGTAATGAGATTCTTAAGTACTTAACACCAAATTAGGCATACTCAAGCTACTACGTCAATACGAATAAGTACAAACCCAAGTTCTGAACCAACCCTGACAGGTAAACAAGAACTGAAGAGTGACAGGAGTAAGAGAAGAGGGTGGTTTGTTGCTCGTGATCTTTGTACCCCTCTAACCTGTTGTCTACAGTCTAGTACCAACATAACTTCATTCCGCTTCATTCTGGTTTTAGTGCTTAGACACTCCGATGCCTGATGATTGCTGTTCAGTTCAGAAGTTAAGTAGGTGATTTTTGCAAGTTTACGGGCATAGGTTAATAAGTATATTTATTCATAAAAATTTACCAACAAATAATAAGAGAATAATTTTATGTGGTGCAATTTTTCTTAATACTAATCAGATGTCTGGTAATAAAACCAGCTACCTCAGATTCCTGCCAAGGGTTTATTGAGCTTGGAAAGAATAATCCTCTGATTTTCGTAGGGCATCAGTTAAATTGAAGAGATAGAAAAGGTGTGTTATTGTGCTCACTACAGAGTTCAAGAGCCTCCATGCAGAGCTCCTATCCCAATACTCGAACTGTAGTTTATGAGAGGAATAAGGATTACAGATTCCGGAAAACAGTGCCACTGAAGAGGTCTTTAACTCCATTATCATTTCGGGGGAAGGGTAGCTCGTAAAGGAGAGTAGCGTTTGAATTTGTATTCGAGAGCCCTATCATTTACCTTATCAAGATTCCACTTTCATCCAGAGCCCGCAGAGATGAATATTCGGCAAGTTTGACATCCAATGCTCCTCTGGCAGGATAGATTACAGGATTGGCGCACTCTGCAGCAGTAACTCACAAAGAGGCACATTAATTATAGGAAGGTCTCACGGCCTCGATATATTGAGATGGAACACACAAATGGGCAGCATCTCTCTGCGGGTGGAGTAGGTGAAAGGAACAACAGTGTTCAGTGGCGGCTCCTCGTTTTCCCACAGCCTTTATGAAAGATCAGGGAGGGGCTTGAGAGGATGTTTCAGCAACGGCGAAAGTACAAGCCACAAAAACACATTACCTACCACCTCGCAGCGTCCTTTCTTTCGGTTTGTGGGTTAGGAAAGTTGCATGTTGAAGAAGGAATTCGGTTGTAGACACCAAACAATAATTGATTTGGAAATGAATTACACATAAGATCTGGGTGGGCGTTGTCGGGCCAAGGACGTAGATGAATGGCGATTTGACTTCGTGAGCGTTAAAACCACTTGGAAATCGTTGACGACAAACCCGCCTAAGATACAGGCAAAGCTCCGAAGGGAGCTCGACATAGCGTTCACAATTTTCCACTCGGGGATCGAGTGCAAATTGCTTCCATATCTAATCTTATACGAGCGTAGGTCCATAAATTTCCGGCCTAACCATTTTCTAGGTATGATAAAGACAAAAACCATATTTCACTATTGAATATAGTTACTATTTATTACAATACACTTCTCACATCTTTGAATTAATATTTCAATTATCCCTCCCCCCAAATAGTCAGAAGTCTTGTCTGAAAAATGGGCATGAAGAGCTCACACTTTAAATTTCCTTCTTGAGTTTTGAGTAAAGGAAATATTCACTGGGAGCTAGATCTGGGCTTTAGGGTGGATGATCGATCTCCTTGAAGTCACATTTCTTCACAGCTTCCTTTGCAACAAGAGCTGTGTGCACAGGGCGTTGTCGTGAAGAAGGCGCACACCACCACTCAGCTTTTTTCGTCTTTTCTGTTTGATGGAAGCACGTAGTCTGTGCAGTAGGCCAGCATAGTACTCCCCATTTACTGTGACGTTCCTCTCCTTGAAGTTAATGAAGAGTATTCCTTCACAGTCCCAAAAGATTGTGACCATGATCTTCTTGGTTGAATGAGTGATCTTGGCCTTTAGAGGTGGTGCCTCGCCAGGTTTACGCCACTCCATCGATTTTTTTTTTTGGACAAGGAATCATAGTAGAGTACCATAGTTTCATCTCCTGTAACAATGAATGGTTTGCAGAAATTCTCTCTCGTTGCGTTGCCATGGCAGAGCTCCAAAAAGGCCTGATAACAGATGACTCGCTGCTGCTTTTGGTGTAAGTAAAGAAGTCTAGCACCCATCTTGCACCAACCTTATTCATGTGTGAATGTTCATAAATAATTCGGAGGTTTGTTGTTTGAGAAAGGTCCAACCTTGCTGTTATTTCTGTAATTTTGAACCGCCGGTCTTGTATAATTTCATCTTTCACAAGAGCTAGCGATGTTTTCAGGAGTGAGCACCTCCAAGGGCCGACCTGCAAGCTCTTCGTCTTCAATGCTTTCTCGACACATTCGAAAAAGTTGGCCCATTCTTTTACGGTAGAATATGAGGGGGATACTTCCTCATATATACCGTCCAATTCGCTGCTTAATTTCATTTGGAGAGGGTCCTTCTTGAACGCAATAACATGTCAGTATTCCATTTGGAACATGTTACCATCTTCTACACACACCCTTCATTATGCAGGTATATCTGAACAACTGAACACAGCGAAGCAGAGTTTACAGCTACATTTACTTAACAGATAAGGTATGACACCAGATAAGGCATTTTGTGAAGGTGGCATTCCTTATCGGCGAGGCCGGAAACTTATGGACTTAACCTCATGTCTGCTGATATGCTGGTAGTAGGGCATACATTCTCGAAAATTCGCTGGCGTTGATTTCCATGATGAACAAATGCTATCTGGAAGCCAAGACTAGACATAACTTTAACCAATTCAGAGAATCGCTAAACCTAGGATGCCACAACTGCCACAAAAGCTTTATTTTCATGCCACAATTTCTTCTAGAACTTAGGATTTGACGTATCGAGCATTTTGTTAAACCTCTCCCCTTGTAATTGAAATTATGAGTTGCTTAATGAAAAGCCCAATATATGTAGATCATTATTCATGTTAATCCAGTATTAGTAAATCGTATTTTATAATATGTTGCGATTAGCATAATAACAAAAGCCAATAGCCTCCTAACCAGCCCACATTATATCTTATTACTCTCCATTCACTAATGTTTTAGACAGGCGTAAGATAGTATGGCCTCGGACCGGTTGGCGCGCCGATCTGTAGTGGAAAACGGGTTCCTAGTAGAAAATCTTGGCTTATCCATATATGATTAATTCAGGGCTATAAGGATGAGCTACATAATTTATTTCTAAGTAACGTACGATTCATTGTTATGTTTGAGACGTAAATAAAACTAACTGCCACACAGGACAGGGTTTTAAATTAGGTACATAGAAACGACTACCTTCAAGGAACGTCTGATATCCGCGCTTGCTGTATGGTCACTGTCGCGAGCCGATATGCTTGAGCGACTTTATCCCGAGCAAATAACACACTCTTAATGAAATGTTTACTCATGCCAACTTTATGATACTTTACATATAGTTCAACTTTATCATTTTTAATATAATCTTGTTAAACGGCCCAGTTATGTAAAATACTTTGCATTTGATACAATTTTTGGCCACAGAATCAAAACTTGAATGTGTAAGAACATAAGTTGCATTTTTCTTAGTTAGATTGACCAATAAATATATTAAGTATTAACGTTTTCTATATGCAATAAAGTATTTTCTTTGAGTTTAAAGAGATTATACAATGTCTTTAATATTCTTTTGCAGGCATTAAGGGATAGAGCGAAATTAATGCTTATTGCTATATATTACTTGGAAATCTACAGAGCTCTAGTAATGTCCTACTTGCACCTGTATTAATGCCATATTTGTTTTTATCATTTAAGAGTGCACTAAATTTAGAGTCTAATTTTATACAAGTAGCTGGACTTTATGTTACAAAAGCATCGTCGAAGACTCTAATATATTACAAGTATATTATTACAAATCCTAGTTTAGTATTAGATTGTGATTTTCTGTCCCACAACATAATTTGTAATTATTGTAAAGTATTAGTAAAGAGTTATAACACTCATAAAAATCATGGAAGAACAGCTGTATGCCACAGAGTTGTACTTTGAATTGCGTTATATCCACTCCTTAGTAACAAATTGGTGTTTTTTAATGAACAGAAAAGATTACATTATCCTTTCTAAATTGATATGACACATTCCTCTAAAAAATAAAGACAATTTAGAATGCGCGATTTTGTCAACATTCAAGCCTAGTATTGCATTGTGAGATTACTACAAAAATGTACCTTCGGCAAAACATATATTTTAGTCCAGGACCGCCCCGTTGGTCTATTGATTAGTGTTGTTGACTGCTGACCTAGAGGTCCCATGTCCCATGTCTCAGCACCTGCTCGGAATTTTCTAAGTTAAGAAATCTCCCCAGTCTCAGGAGGAAAACTGGGGAGATGCCTGTTACAAATTTGAAAGCCGTGGAGCAGTACCGGCATGCTCATCATGCAATACTGCTCTCTATCAATGATATCGCAATATGGAGGAAGAGACACAGCGGTCGCTGCGGCAGGCCAAACCAAAGAGGGAAAAGAATGACACAAGGATTAACCTTTCCGATTTTATGTCCTAGTTACATTGCATCCGGATTATGTTTTATTTCATTTAATTAATTTATTAGTATATTTGATCATTTATATTTAGATACCTACATTAGTTTGTATTGTTTGACAGTCACACTTTCATTACAAACAAAAATTATGAAAGTGCCTTCAAAAGAAGGTAAACTATTTATTTTAAAAGAAATGAGGCAAGAAAAGAAATTATTTTGTGCTGTTTAGCGAGAGCCTTAAAAATAACATAAACTAATATGCTGGACTGAAATATAAATTTTAAACAGGAAAGCAAATATCAATCACAAATCCTATTTAACCTAAAACGTTCATTGTATTCAAATATTTAATTATTCTTTCTTTATATACACACTCTTTCTCATCAGCATCACGTTTTCTACTACTGGGTCACTTAGGTCAACTGATTTCTAAATTGTTAAAATAATATCAACATGCACTAGTATTTGAAGTTGCTAATATTCCTACACTATCAATATGTGAAAAATTATAACAGCATGACTAATGTGAAAAAAATGAAAAATTATTTATTGAAAGGATTGAGTTATAAGGTACAAGGGTAGAAGAAATATTTGCGGGACACAATTCAAGCCACAATTCCACACACTTTATTTTTGAGGAATGGGGCCTTGGTTTCAGAATTTAGATACATTAATGTTTACAAAGTTTATTTATTTATAGCAGTAAAAAACATAGTTTCCCATAATAATATACTATTTCTAGAAAGGTCGCAGAATTGTACCCAGTGTGTTAGAGAGGAACAGCGGGCACAAATAAGTTTAAACGGGTGAAATTCACAAGCTCACATTTTTTTTACGATACGGTTTAAAATTCTGAAGGATATTTAAAAAAAAGTTATTTTAGCCTTTTTATTTTCGATACTAATAAAATATATCACTAGAATTCAAAATATTACTTCTGTTTTGTCTCTATTTATTCAGAAATAGATATCACATTATATATGGTGTGAAATCTATGCACTGGTTTTCTCAGAAAACTTGACATATACAGAGGGTGCCAAAAATGTATACAAATTTCAAGCAAAGAGAAAACTGTGTTAACATAACAAAACTGAATACACACAAACAGAAAATGATGAGCATTAATCATCTTAGACTTTTACAGTTACAGCAGTTGCTCAAAATGCACACCATCGGCGTCGATACACTTCTGAATACGTTGAATTACTGATTCAGCAACGTTTGCGAAAGTGTCCTCAGCGATTGCAGCACATGCCGTTTCAATTTCTTCCCGAAGTGCTGTCAGTGTAGCTGGTTTTCTACGGTATACAACATCCTTAAGAGTTCCCATATGTAGAAGTCCAACGGAGTTAGATTCGGAGAACGCGGTACACACCTTCATTGCCTTTGAACCTGATATAAAAGAAGAGAGTTTGCAAAAGCTTAAGTATATTTAATTTCCCGCACTGAAATCACCAGAATTTCATCTGTATTGAAAATCGATCCGATGTGCCATATGGAGGATATCAATTTTCAAATTCTCCAAAGTTAATCGCAAGCAACATGCGAGACTCTAATGCATTAGCATACTTGTTCCACATCAAAATTCTACTTTACTAACAGGTCGTTTTATATCCTTAGGACATTTTTATGGTGAAGGGCCTACATCTAATAGAATAACTCTAAACATTAGGCAAGGAGGTGCCGCCACTGGGTGTCGTGACCAGGAGTTGGTTATTACACTGTATTGCCTCACGGCCGACAGCTGAATAACGATGAGGCTCCCGCCCGCATACTGACAGAGCCGGGAGCAATCAGGATGCCTGCGCACCATTCACCAAGTTCGGGTGTGATCAGTAAAAGAGTAGGCCATTGCCACCTAAGAGCAAAGGTATCTGAATGCTGACCTGTTAACGCCTTCTGCATTCTTCTATGTTACATTTCGAACTGCCTATCAAGCCCACATGTGTTCCTATGTAGGTATTCAACATAAATAACAATAATAATAATAATAATAATAATAATAATAATAATAATAATAATAATAATAATCTCATTTGGCACTACAGTCGAGGGCGAGCCTTGGTTTGCCGCAGCGACCTCTGCTTCCTCCATCTCCGTCTTACGATTTCTTTGATAGAGGGCAGTATTGCAGGGGGCATGAAATCAGCATGCCGGCACCCCGCAGATCCCCTATCAATAATAATAATAATAATAATAATAATAATAATATCATCATCAATAATATGATAATTATTATTATTATCATCCATTACAAAATTACATTTTGTTTACCAAATATTATTTTGCTTTTCCAAAAGGCCTTGTCCATTCTGCTATCCTCTGTTATGCACATCTTACCCTCTTACAACTTCCGAAGGAAGCTATTGCGGTCAGCACCGTGAAAAACTCTTGATCTACACTTTTTTGTGGATTTTAATCTACATATGTATTTGATAGACTTTCATCATATTTTCTATCACAATGCATTTCTATTTTCCAGACCTACTTGATTTCCCTCATATTAAGTTATTTTAATTTTAAAACCGAAAATTTCTTAGATTTTCATATGGACGTTAGTTGCGAAAAGGCAATTTTGATATAATAACTCTGTATCTTACATAGTACATATTTTTTTATATAATAGTCCCTAGATGTATTAATGAATTAAATAAGCAAACAAACGAAAATGTCAGCGAGAAAGGCTGCCATTTTGATTATGAAACGAAGATAATCAGTATATCGGAAACCTTTAAAGTAAACGTTCAAATGTTTATTTTAAGTGAAAAGTGTCAGTTCACAATCTAATGAAATTTTACCTTTAGATTTGTTTGCTTACATTCTGAACCTTATGAATGCCAAAACAAGACGAATGTCACACTTTCAGCTGTTATTTTCAATTGTCAGTATACAAACAACTTTTAAAACATGAAAAAAGAAAAGCATTGCAAATTTATGAACAGAAAGCGCTCATAAAGTGCATGCAACTTTTCAGCAAACCGGTTTCTATTTAAAAAGAGCCACTGGGGGCTTGGAAAGTTTACTTAGAAGACTTTTGGTTTTCCAATCCCTTTAGGCCTATGCATTAATTAGTCACGAAAGCGTTGACAACTTCATACCTCCACCACGCCCTAATTACCCCACGCTGTATCAATAACCCTAGATCGTGTTGATTGTTTTAAAAGTTTCGTTCGACTACATTGTTTCTTTCAAGGGCCGTGACCTGAAACTGAAGCTGGTATTATTTACTCATGTCCTGATGTCGTGTTTCCGTAAGATTTCAGCCCCACTACTCTCTCTGAATTAATTACCGTGCTTTCGAGCCAAGTGCGCTAAATCTCCAGTTCATGACTAGGAGAAAATGTACGCTTTCATTCTAAACACGCACTTCTGGTGTGATCTTACCTATAGATAGGGGGAAAAAAACCGCAATAACCTAGAGCAGCCCTTCAAACTTTGTTTACTTTCGCTGAATCTTCTATTATGAACATTTCTAAGTTTTAGTTAGTTATTTACGAGCGTAGGTCCATAAGTTTTCGGCCTAACCATTTTCTAAGTATAATAAAGACAAAAACTATATTTCACTTTTCAATATAATTACCCTTTATTGCATTACATTTCTCACATCTTTAAGTTAACTTAAAAAAAAAAAGCCAAAATGGCATAAACAGCATCCATCACTTAAATTTGCTTCCTCGAAGGTCTTTCTTGAGTTTCGAGAAGAGGAAATAGTCAATGGAAGCCAGATCTGGGCTGTAGGATCGATCTCCTTGAAGCCACATTTCTTCACAGCTTCCTATGCAACAAGAGCTATTTGCACAGTCGCGTTGTCGTGAAAAAGGCGCACACCACCACTCAGCTTTCTTCGCCTTTTCTCTTTCATGGAAGCACGTGGTCTGTGCAGTAGACCAGCATAGTATTCCCCATTTACTGTGGTGTTCCTCTCCTTGAAGTCAATGAAGAGTATTCCTTCACAGTACCAAAAGATTGTGGTCATGATCTTCTTGATTGACTGAGTGACCTTGGCCTTTAGAGGTGGTGCTTCGCCAGGTTTACGCAACTCCATTGATTCTCTTTTGGACAATGAGTAGAGGACCATAGTTTCATTCCTTGTATTAATGGTTTAGAACTTCTCTCTTGTTGCCACGGCAGAGCTCCAAAAATGCCTGACAACAGATAACTCTTTGCTACTTTTGGACTGATGAAAGAAGTCTAGGCACCCATCTTGCACTAACCTTATTCATGTTTCAAAGTTCATGAATAATTCGAAGGACCTTGGGGCTATTTCTGTAACTTTGAGCCGCCGGTGTTCCATAATTTCTCCTTCCACAAGAGCGATATTTTCAGGAGTGAGCACTTCCAAGGGCCGACCTGCACGCTCTTCGTCTTCAATGCTTTCTCGACACATTCGAAAAAGTTTGATCCATTCTTTTACTGTAGAATATGAGCGCTGAAACGCTGTGTAATTTCAGTTAGGGTAAGTCCTTCTTTTGTGAAGAACTTAATAACAGGTCGAAACTCTATTTTGAACATGTCACAATCTTCTACACACAGCCTTCTTTATGCAACTATATCTGAACAATCGAACACAGCGGAGCGGAAGTTACAGCTGCAATTATTTCCTTAACAGATGAGGTATGACACGAGATAAGGCTTTTGTGAAAGTGGTAATCCTTATCGGCGAGGCCTGAAACTTATGGACCTACGTTACAATATTTTATCAAAGTACAAGGTATACTGTCGTTTGAAAATGCTGAGCAAATCTCGTGACTGCCATTGTTAGCTATACACCGCCACGGGTGGCCGAGGTCGTTAAGGCATGGACTCGTGAGCGGGAGGTCTGCGGTTCGAATCCCGCCTGGACCGTCCTCCCTGACTGGGGTTTTTTCCAGGTTTTCCTCAGTCTTCATAACTGGCAAATGCCGGGGAGGTACCTAAACTTAGGCCTGGAACGCTTCCTTCCTTAAAAAAAAAAAAATCCTTTCCCAATATATCATCTCATGTATCATCAGTGTCACCGCCTGTGGTGCCTCAGTAGTAAAAACGGGCGTTAAACACTACTCAAAAAAAAAAAAAAAAAAAAATTGTTAGCTATCTTTTTATGATGAATGAGAGTAATTAAATGAAGATGCAGGTAAAACCTGAATCCTTCGGCACAAAAAAATTACAATGTACATTATTCCTGATGAGAGCAGAAAAAAACTTCGTCCAAGCACATTTTCTAACGCGAACTGTGCCTTTCTGCGCTTTGAGTATGCAGTGAGGTTATTTGAGTTACGAGCTCCCTGAACGCGGCTGCTAATTGGGGAAGCGCAGCCGCCGCAAAGGGAGTTTGTTATGTTTTTTTTTTTTTTACGTACTGTTATTGTTTGTTATTTTAGTTTTTATTGAAAATATAAAAGAATACTGTATATAAAATTAAAAATAATAAGTACTTGCCCATGTTATAAAAAAGTTTGAAAAAGATGCCCCTCAGAAGCAATAAATTGTCGTTATCTGGGTAGGATCCTGCATTTCATCCAACTTTTCTTCTGTAAGAGTACGGCGGTTCGGAACACTTTTCTTGATATTGAGAGACCCTGTCTCTCGTAATTTTTTAACAAGTACGCGAACAGTTTCTTGCCTGGAACACGATTGCCAGGATATATTCTCACGAATCGTCTAACCACCTCTCAGCAAGTACCAGTTTTTACATATGTATCGTACATAAAATCTCCTTCTTCAAGACCATGTTTATATAGTGGCATAAATAACGAAGAAAAATTAGCACACAAGTTATATGCAATAAAAGTACTAACACATGAACCACAACCACTCGCTGATAAAGTCTCCCTCAATTTAACTACAATATGCTACTTGCACATGCATTGTATGGCCTTGACGACTGGATTCTCCCAGTAAACTACCGACCCGGAACTTAAAAATATAATTGTATGTCAGCTGTAGGTGAATAGTGTTATAGTATTAAAATATAAACATATTAGGACTCATGGAAAGACATGTGTGTTAAACGAATAGAAACGCTCTACTGAAGAACACAATTGTTTACAGTTACTGGAAATCGATTCACCCACAACCGCCTCTAGGCTTTTGAGCGTGCCAGCTGCAACTATGTAGATGTAGATACAAGAATAGCGCTGTATTTAATTAAGACATTTTATTTACTAATTAATTAACAGAGTTGTTGCATAATTTTAAAGCATAAATATTGGGATTAAATTAAATATAAAAAAATTACTAAAGTCTCAATCTGACACTCTTGCATTCTTTTGACGAAATGTTCAATCACATTTTCTCATAATTTCGGCTGAATTTTTGTCAATAATTCCTAGAATTTTTACTTCAGCTTAGAAAATGATCTTATTTTTGGAACTTAAACTTTGGTCTTTACGAAGCCCCAGAGATAGAAGGCGCATTATATCAGTACGCAAGAACTTGAGACCAATTGTTGAGCTTGAGAAGCTGCCTGTGAAATTTCTGTAGCAACAACTCCGATATTCCACGCCTCATCCTGCAGCAATGCGTCCTCTAAATCCATGCCATTTAAACGAGGTCACTAAAACTGTGATCCAACTGGTAATAACGTACAATCACAGTATTTTTAGCCTCATATTCAAAGAAGTTTGGTTCGATCGTTCCGCCAATCCAAAATGCATTGACTGATCATGAACGACGCAAGCAATGTTAATGCCCCAAATGCAAGAGTCAAGACGGAAATGCGTCTCATCGTTAAAGATCATGTTTTTAGCAAAATCGCTACACACTTACTGATTTTCCAGCACTAATCGATGAACACTCGGTACATAAAACGGTCTTTTGTTTTCAATTTTCGAACCAGTAGAATGCAAAAAGAAAATCTTTCGTCAAAATTCGATGCATGATGATTTAATTCCATTGACTGTCGACGAACTAATTTGACCCTCACTTATACTATCGTTCAGAGCAACAATGTTCTCTTTTTCTTTTTATCATAACTGAACCTGTTTGTTCAAATTTGAACTTTCCACTTTGCTTGAATTGCATTTTAACAACCGTTTCGCGCTCCTGAATCAAATACCGCTCCATATTGATAAAATGCAATGTGTTTACTACAAATTCTGACTTCGTAGCGCGCTATCCCCCAATTTGACCAAAATAGCACACTTTAAATCCTGCCTTGTTTTTGGGACACACTATTTTTTTAATAGTGTTTAATTCCCGTTTTTACTTCTGAGGCACTACAGGTGGTGAACACTGATGAGATGAAATGATAATTTGGGAAATAATTTTTTTAAGGAAGGAAACGTTCCAGACCTAAGTTTAGGGTACCTCCCCGGCATTTGCCATTTATGAGGACTGAGGAAAACCTGAAAAAAACCTCAGTCAGGGAGGATGGTCATGGTGAGATTCGAACCCCAGACCTCCCGCTCACGAGTGTGTGTGTTTTTTCAGTGAGTATTTTCTCATGGATTATGGAACAATGGTATAAGAAAGCTTCTAGTTATGACAATCAAATCAGGCTCTTCTGGATATTTTATGTCTCGAAGGGCAATGATTATTATACTCTTATCATTTCGAGATGTTTTCCTAATATACTCGTATCTGCTTGACGTCTGATGTTTTCTAAATTGTTTTGATTAAATGTTCGTTCACATAATCACTAGATAGACAGTACATACAAACCATTTGTACTAACTACCTAGTAGTTTATCATTAAACTTAATTTAATTTTTCATTATATCCTTAATTTTATTTAAATTGATAACGTATTGCTCACTACCTTTTTTCCTTTTTTATTGTAAAATATGTCTTGCATTATCATCTTTAGTTACATTTTCACTGTGTATATAATCTGGAAAGTAAATTCAAATATGCAATAAATCTGGAAACAGTGTAAGATATTTCATTTAGTTTTCTTTTTATAATTTTTGAATTGTCAACTTAATGAAGATTGCAGACTTTGAGACTTCTTACGCACGAATATAGCTGTCAAATAATTCTTATTATTGTATGCATTTCTTTGTATAAATAATTATTTCTAAAGCACCTCATTAGGTTTAACTGCTTTTATTATAACATTATTAAATCTTACCATATCAAAATTGGAAGCTTTCTATTGCTTCATCAACCTAAATGGGCAAGAAGCTTCCAAGAATCTTCATTATACGTACAAAGATCTTAATTTAGTATTAACAAATAAAGACAAGTTTAAAGCATGACATTTATTATTACGAAAGGAGGAAAACGTTAAAAATATTACGAATTTCGATATAAAGACTGTCGAAGATTGAATGCTAGAGTAAATACTTCAGCTAACAAATTGATTCCGCGCCAATTGATTTAGCATAGCAATGACTACTTCAGAGCTACAACTGCTGTCTATGAATGTTTTGTGGTATATATACAACCTTCTGCTTGTATTTATAAATGTACATAATGATTTGCGAACATCTTGGAGACTCAGATGCAGATTCAGGGAAACTGCATATGAACTAAAGGGCGAGGAATGAAGAAATCAAAGCAATTGAGGACATGAGAAAAACCGGGTTCAACGATGCTAAGGGCGTGTTTGGGCCAAGAAGTCTTTTCAACTTCAGCTAGATTGAACCTTAGGGTCAAGGAGGATTCCGTTGCGTCGTTGTACTCCAAGGCGATCAAGTGACGTTAGCCAGAATTCCACAGCCGCAGTGAGTGCCGCTACTGTCTTCAAGGATAAACAACGGAAGCAACCACACTACTCCTGCAAAATGGGTGTGGGAATGCTAGACATGACTAACATCTTTGTCCAACTCAGGGCTGCATTCAAAACAAAGGAACTCCCGTCACTAAATATGGAGGGTGGAAAAAAATGTATACACACTTTCACAGTATATATATATTTCAATGTTGCACCGAAAAACAACAGTAATGTGTAGTATGATGTTCTGTAAACAGATATGACTCACATACATTATGATAGCGTTGCTAAGTGACAAGTAAATCAACAATGAACAAATGAAGCCAAGATTATTGTATGCTGTTCTGTAAACAGATGTGACTCCACATTACGTTATGCTAGAGTTGTTACAACAAAATGGAACCAAGATTATCGTTTGAACAGAGGAAAGCAATTTTGAAGTGGTATTGGAAAACCGAGAATGTTGTTGAAGTTCAAAACTAATGGAGACGTGTGTACAGAACAGAACCGCCAATGCGAGTAACAATCGCAAGCATTCGAGACAAATTTAAGACTCATGGTACCGTATAAGATGTTCAAATGGGTAGATCTGGGAGACATCGCACAGCAACAAGCCCCGCGCACTGGATCCAAGGCACTGGATAGGACGAAGAGATTCGACTGAGTTTCCACTGCGTTCTCCGGATTTAACTCCGTTGGACTTCTACCTATGGGGAACTCTTAAGAATGTTGTATACCATAGAAAACCAGCTACCAGACAGCACTTCGGGAAGAAATTGAAACGGCGTGTGCTACAATCGCTGAGGACACTTTCGCAAACGTTGTTCAATCAGTAGTTCAACGTACTCAGAAGTGTATCGACGCCGATGTTGGGCATTTTGAGCAACTGTTGTAACTGTAAAAGTGTAAGATGATTAGTGTTCATCATTTTCTGTTGTGTGAATGCAGTTTTGTTATTTTAACACATTTTTTCTTTGCTCGAAGTGGGTGCACATTTTTGCCACTCTCTGTAGATGACCGAAACAAAGGCTTGTTTCCCTAAGGGCCTTCATCATGACCATAGTGACTAAGCCACTAGTTCTGATGGTAATTTTTTAGAAGGATAAGTTAATGAATAAGATTAAAAGGAAAGTAGAAAGAGAATAGTGTAGAAGAAAAATAGCGCTATCGAATCCATGGCACCGAATGTAGTTGACATTATGTGTCAACCTGTACCCAAATATTGGGAGGGGTGAAGAACGGAGCCTGGTGTTCGTTGAGGCATTTCAGGATGCTCATTTACTCCTACGTGGTTCCGTTGCAATCCGCTGCTAAAAGAAAAGCGCACGTTCAAATTCTACTTGATTCTAGTTGCCAAATGATTTCTTTATCGACTTCCAGATGCTTTGCTCTGAAAGGACAAATACCTTGTGATTTTAGGCGCCCACAGACTTCGGATTCATTTGCTCCATCCTTAATGTAATATTATAGGGTGAATTTAAAATGCTTAATTAAAATAGATTCTGAAACAATTTAACGAAAGTTCTACTATTTTTCGGCATTAACTTACTAATTAAATTTTTGAATTATTCTTAGAACTTATACACACTGAATAATAATACACAATTGATTGAAACTCATAATAATTTTCAGTTTACTATGAAACATAAATAAAAACAAATCAAACTGTTCTACTATTAGCGGACCTGAGGTCTTCGACTAGTCCAGATGACTCTGGTTCCAATTCAACTCAAGCCCAGATCTGGCAAATCGGGAAAAGAAGATCTTCCCATTAATGCAAATTAATTATCATACTATTAATATGATAATGGTTACTCTATTACATAACCTAGTAGACTGAAAAAAGAACACACATCTACCAACTCACAATCTTGAGGCATTATATGAGTAGCTTATTTCATCTTAGAGATTATAGTAACTGCATTTGCTATTGTTATTGAATACTATACCCTCCTGTCCTATTTAACAGTCTTTTTATTATTATTTCTGGCGGCAGATTTATCCGACTTTTCTCCCACATTTCCTCTCTCCAGCATGTAGCTTCCATACGTGTTAATAAACAGTGTACTTCGATATATTCATTTCTACATAGCAGATATAAATTTGCATTGCCATTCTTTTCTTAAGCCTTTCAATGCCACGGCACCCGTTCTTTCTCCTGTCATTGCTTTGTTGATTCGGTTTATTTACGACGCTCTTTAACATCTCAGGTCATCAGCGTCCCATTCGATTCAGGGCATGAAACGGGAGCCAAATTTTTCTCAGAGGTATCTTCTTTCAGGCTTGAGGTTCTTTTACATGCCGTAAATGTACGACACGGGACCCATGGCCTTACTTTCCTCCCGAAGGAAGCCATACTTAGAATTTTTACGCCCAAAAATCCATCGGACCTGGTAGGGAGTGAACCCGCAATCTTGGGTTTAGAATGCAAGTATGGTTACCACTACACCACCAGGACCGACTCATGGCATTGCGTTTCTTCCTCATTTATCCGCATACTTTGCTCTTCCTCATGTTACTTTTAATTCTGTGTACAGTTTTAGGGAACTTCATTCCTTCAATGTACTAAATATATTCTGACTTTCAATATCTGCAATTCTGTCTCTTTCTTAAATTCTTTCCCAATATATCATTTCATGTACCACCAGTGTTCACCGCCTGTGGTGCCTCAGTAGTAAAAGCGGGCATTAAACACTATTACAAAATCTCTCTTCCTTCTTTCCAAAATCCCTTAGCATAACATCAGGGGTAAGCAACGCCGAGCGGAACTAGAGGTTTGCAACCCGCATCGTTTTATTTCTAAGTGACGGACAGCAATCCAGAGTCGTGTAATGCAGCTACCTGCAATAAACTAGCCGTATACGGGACAGTTACTACTTACATAATTAAATGCACAATTATGTATCCCTGCTGAAAACATGAAATTCATATGCTAATTACCAATATATAAATTTTAAGTTACAGGAGGGACGCCGATTATATATACTGCTACATGAAGGTTAAGTGAGAAATATTAAGGTTAAAACTGCCCTTACTTACTGTAAATTTTTTGTATAAAGTGGGATATGTAATTATGTAAATATTATGCAACAATGAGAATAAAAACTTTCTAAGACGTCCCATAAATGTGTTATTTATGTATTTCAAAGTACTATATATACTTTTTATTTATTTACGTTATATGCTATTGGTGCCATAGATGGCACACACGTGTCCATAGAAGATCATAAAGAATATTTCATTCCATATTTTATCCTTCTACATGCTAGTGTTCATGATATATTTTTATTTTCTATTACTGCCATCCTCTACTGTATTGGAAAAAGTAATGCTTTCTTATCTTTCTCCATCTTGTTTCACGAAAGTTTCTATTTATCGTCTACAATAACTACAAAAATAACAACGCAACAACAGCAATAATAATAATAATAATAATAATAATAATAATAATAATAATAATAATAATAATAATAATAATAATAATAATAGCTATCAGTGTACACATGCTCAGAAGCAAGTTTAATCACCATTAATATTTATATAAGATGACTTATAGTCTACGTTAGTCCAGGTTTATTTTGCGTCTATGATGCCATAACTTTAGTTCGACTTAGTTTAGATCGTGTTGTTTAACGTGAAATCTATAAACATTATGTCTCTCACACATGATTCTGTACATCCTTATACCGTCATAAGCTCATGTTGAAAAAAAATTAAAAAAAAAAAAAAAAAAAAAAAAGAGGGGAAAAATCTGTAAACGTTTATTTGGGGAAAATCACAATTAATGTTCGGTTAGTACCACGGACACCTCTAGATTATAACAGATAATAAGCAAGCGCAGGTTTTAGTATTTGTCGCTCTTCTAGTGGAAACAAAATGTATATGGATCATGAATATAACTGTACATAATGAACAAGTTCGGAACAGATTTGGAATAGTCGGTCCTGGTGGTGTAGTGGTTACCATACTTGCCTCCTATACCCAAGATCGCGGGTTCGAACCCGGCCAGAATCGATGGATTTTTCCGGGCGTAAAAATCCTAAGTATGGCTTCCTTCGGAAGGGAAGTAAAGCCGTGGGTTCCGTGTCGTACATTTACGGCACGAAAAAGAACCTCAAGCCTGAAAGAGAGGCCTCTGAGCAAAATTTGTCGGCCGTTTCACGCCCTGAATGGGACGCTGATGACCTGAGCTGTTAAAGAGCGTCCATAAATAAATCAATCAAAAAAAAAAAAAGATTTGGAATACATCATTTCGCACGGTAATCGTGAGCAAATCAAGACATGTACAGAATTAGACACCATAAAAAAAACGTCGTCAATGGAAACGCGATTTTAGGCGTTCTTCTAATACCGCCAATTCATCCTTTAAAACTAAAATTATTTGAAATTAAAGCAGATGTTCAATTTATTGCTCTACTGTGTCTAGTATGAACGAACATCACACCTTTCACAAAAGTACTATTTTTATAATGGGATTTTAATTCACTACTGCCGCTTTTTCGGCAAATAAGAAATCAACTCGTGCAAATGTTTCGGCTGGTAAGCGGTCCAAACAAGACCTCGTGTGTTTCCATACGACGTTTCAAAATAGAATTACTTCTCCATTTATCGAATGATTTATGGATTACTAAATACATACTTGAAAACTCCATAGATATTCGCGAAAACAAGGGGAGTATTGGCATTTGTGTTGCAAAAATATTAACAGTTGTTGAAAAAAGGCGCACATGTGTTTGATAGAGTTGCAGACATGTTGAGGAACAAGAGGTGTAATTTTCTCTAAATTTAATAGATTCTCAGAGTCGATAAGAATTGCTTTTGCTCTCTCTGGCTAATAATGCTAACACAAGAGCCTTTACAAAAAGGACATAAGGTCACAGGCCGTTGTGGAAACTACCAGAGTCTAGTAAGATGGTATCAAATACTAGATTAGTATGGCGTGAACATAAAATAAGACCTTGATCATCCTTATTATGGCAATAGAAAAGACTTTCGGCACTTTTCCGCTCGCGAGACAAAGCCTGGGCGCTTTTTTATATCCACATAAATGACCAATTTCTTTCGGAGATAGTCACTACAATTTTATGATTACTGAGAATAAGCATATTGCGGCCAAGATGATGGCCTGCCTTTGTCGTAATAACCTAATACGCACGTTCTTCTCCCAAACCAATAATCACTTGGAGTGCCTTATGGGCAACGTGGGCTGCAAGTGTACGATACCTGTTATTCTGCCATTATGTTTACGTTTTCAACACTTGCTTATTTCCACCCTGTCAAACGGCTTGCACTTTCAAAAACACTTGCTATGGTATCGTGCTGCTTTTTCCTTTTTCATAAAAAATATAACCAATAACTAAATATGGCATGCAGCTGAATCCAAAGGAAAAACATTTAGACAAAAATATAATAAGAAATAAAATAATAGCTACGTAATATATAGTTCTTAAATCAACCTTCAACGTTATTTTTTTTTAGTAGTACTTAACGCCCATTTTTACTAGGCGGTGAACACTGGTGATACATGAGATGAAATGTTATATTGGGAAAGGATTTTTTTAAAAGAAGAAAACGTTCCAGGCATAAGTTTAGGGTACTTCCCGGCATTTGCCAGTTATGAGGACTGAGGAAAACCCGGAAGAAACCTCAGTCAGGGAGGACGGTCCTGGTGGGATTCGAACCGCAGACCTTCCGCTCACGAGTTACGACCTTGGCAACCCGTGGCAGTGAGACCGAAATGACTGTACGGTAGGATTATTTTCAAAAGCCTCTTTGATCTACCACTAGATCTTAATGCAACGTATGTCTTTAAATTAATCTACCCAACCGGATGATTCAGGCGATAACGCTAGGAACTCGCATTCGGGATGTCTTTGGTTCAAAACCTTAGGGGCAGATCCGTTTTGGCCTTGGACAAATGCTGGGATGCCTTTTCACTCTCCCATATCATATAATTTTATTTCGTTGGTTCTGTTCCCAGACGAGTTGGACTGGTGCGGTGTTACGGTGGCTTGCGCTTTGGAAAAAGTTCCTTCCCCGGCGTGTGGTGGAAGGAGCATTTCTGCGGGTGTCAAACTCTTTGAAATGAACCCCTGCTGGCGTCCAGATCCTCTATTTGGAAACATGTTGTTAAGAAACTCATCTAGATCGGTACCTCGCCGCCTGGTGTCTCCTTTTCCTCTTCCTTCCTCCGGATGTGCACAAACTGCCAGTCCTTGAGCAAGACTGAAGTACAGAAATATTTTATTTCGTCTTTAACAATCCCATTGAAAGTCAGGTATTGTTAAGCAAAACTAGATCTGCTTTGGGTATTACAAAGTACTAACCAGACAGAGAGTGAGGAAGAGGTGAACTATTGAAACATTAAAATAATTATATTTGAGAAACATCAAAAACCTGTTTCCTTTGGGAAATCTACAAAGCCTTCGTGTGTAATTTTGACCGGAAGCCTGCGCAAACGTAGCGGCTTGCGAGAGCACGACCTCAGAAGACATTTGACTGGCAGACTCTCGACTTTCTATTAAATGACATTGTCACACCATAAAATTAGTGACAGTAGGTACAAGTCATATACAAACTTTCTCATCACGTGAATGAACTTGGATTTTTTTGTGCTCCATTTCCCATTGTTCCAACGTGACGTTTTAAAGAAACCATGCTTCGTGTGAAGGATATAACCAAGATTAAGTACACTATCTTTAACACTCCGCAAAATGTAACTGCGCAAATTTAACGGTTCCCATCAACACGTGGCTACCAATGCCGGACGATAGTGACTCTATATGGTTTCAATTATATGCAACAGTCGTGTTGCTGTCCAAGCTGGGATTTGCGAAGCTTGCTGTGCAAACTGTCGGAGAGATTCTATAGGCTACATTTAATCTTTCTCAAATTTTGTCTCAGTGAGGCCTGTTGTTCTGCCCGTAGCTTCCGTAAACTCAAGATTGCGGGTTCAATCCCTGCCAGAGTCGATGGATGTTTTCGGACATAAAAATGCTAATAATGACTTCATTCGGAAGGGAAGCAAAGCCAGGCGACCCGTGCCGTACATTTACGGCACATAAAAGCACTCCAAGCCTGAAAGAAGAGGCCTCTGAGCAACATTTATCGACCGTTTCAGCGCTATATTGAATGGGGCACTGATGATCTAAGATATTAAATAGCGCCCATAAATAAATAAAATACTCGTAGCTTCTTATTGAGAATTGATCCCGTTTGTCTAAGTTTGTTTTCAAGTACATTTTGTCTAAAGAGGGAAGGAAAATCGAGGAATTCCCTTGAAACACGCCTTTTAACCTCCCTAAACATGTATAACATTCGCATCGCACATAAAAAGTCTTACCGCCACGGGTGGCCGAGATCGTTAAGGCGCGGACTCGTGAACGGGAGATCTGGGGTTCGAATCCTGCCGGGATTGTCCTCCCTGACTGAATTTTTTTTTTCCCAGGTTTTCCTCAGTCCTCATAAATGCCGGGGAAGTACCCTAAACTCAGGCTTGGAACGTTTCCTTCTTTAAAAAAAAATCCCTTTCCAATTTATCATTTCATCTCATGTATCACCAGTGTCCATCGCCTGTGAAGCCTCAATAGTAAAAATGGGCGTTAAACACGACTCAAAAATAAATAAATAAAAATTCTTCCTTGTAACATGTACCTCTGACGTGGTATTATGAGAGCACTAATATAATTTAGAACACATTTTAAATACATAATAATATAGTAAACGAAAACATGTCTATCCTCATACCGTCAGAAGCTCTGACTAAATGAACGCAGGAGAAACAAGGTTAAACGGAGCGAGAGATAACATGTCTCTGACGTCAGTAACAGAGCGCCACAACCGGCCAAGCGCTTGCGCAAAGGTTCTGTATAAGAATTAAAATGAGATTTGAGACAAACTTATAAGCTTCCCTGGTTTTCTCAGGCAGGAGAGAGTTGGTAGTGTTCAAATTTCATAGGAAAACGTTACGTAAGTGCATCTTCAACTGGACTTTTTTTTTTTTTTTTTGAATAGTGTGTAACGCTTGTTTTAACTACTGGGGCATTACAGGCGGTGGACACTGGTGATACATGAGATGAAACAATAATTGGGGAAGGAATTTTGTTTTTTTAAAGGAAGGAAGTTTCAAACCTCAGTTTTAGGGTACCTACCCTGCATTTGCAATTTATGACTGAGGAAAACCTGGAAAAACCTCTGTCAAGGAGGACGGTCCTGATGGGAATCATATCCCAGGCCTTCCGCTCACGAGTGCACGCTCTAATGACCTCACCCGCCGGTGGCGGTAACTAAATATGGTAGTAGAAGATCTTACAATAGTAAATTTTATCACACCTAATTTGCTTTACATTGTGTTTGATGTTTAAATAAATGCGGAAAGTTTACAGTTTTGTATTCTGCAACTTTAGTTCAGTGTTTTAACTTATCTCGGTGTATTAATAGAGAACTATAATGTATATTGGATAATTGTTTATAGTTGCATACAAATAATAATAACAATACCAACAACAAAAACAACAATAATAATTGTAATAATAATAATAATAATAATAATAATAATAATAATAATAATAATAATAATAATAATAATTTGGCATTTTGGCGATTTTAGGAAACTATTCAAGAAAATATCAGCATATTCTCATTCTTATGGATGCAATGCCCTACTCGGATATCAGTTTTAGCACCGGTGAAGTTTCTTTGCAAGTTATTCTGTTTTCTGTTTTACACTTCTACTGCCGAATCAAATTATTATTTTGAATTGTTGCTGAGTTCCAGCAGCTTCAAATGATTCTCATACATCCTCAGCATTTCATGGTTTTCTCAGATCTTCAATTTTTTAAATAATGTTTAACGCCTAGTTTTACTGCTGAAGCATCACAGGTGATGGACACTGATGACACATGAATTGAAACAATATATTATTTAAGAATTTTTAAGGAATAAGTTTTAGGGTACCTACCCGGCATTTGCCATTTATGAGGACTGAAAAAAACCTGAAAAAAAAACCTCAATCAGGGACACGGTCCTGGTGAGGATCGAACCCCAGACCTTCCGCTCACGCCTTAACGACCTCGGCCACTCGTGGCGGTGGGATCTTCAATCTGAATTCTATCATTCGTAATTTTCTCGTCTTTTTGTCTATGTATACAGTAAACTAGTACAATTTCTCTCGAGGAAATGTCAAGTCTCATAAGATTGGTGCGTTTTGACCCTCTCTGACTTTGAATGTATTTCACATTTCCCAACCGAACAGAACTTGCGCGGAAGACACAAAGAAGTTTGTCTGTACCGGTCACGTGTGCGGAGAGAATCGATCCATGATTGTCACGATGCCATATCACGAGGTAACAGCACGAGGTTCAGACCCTTCCTCTTTTTTATTTTATTTCACCAAGGGCACACGTGGGGTCTGTCCTTATCGAAACTTATTCACCTTGTCCTTTAGTGGTACCCTTTTGCATAGCCAGTATGTGATTCAATTGCTCTCCTCGGGTGTTTCGGTAGTGTACGGTATTCATTCTTCCTGAATAACAAAGGAAGCGAACAGTTGTTGACCTTGATGTAAATCAGAAGCTTGTTTCTTTTGTCTAGGGGAGTATAACAATAGTATCTGACAACATCCGCTCATCTAGAATACTTTTTCTGTTCAGCTTGGTGCGATAAAGTAGGCTAATTTTTGCGCTAATCATCCAAAGCTAATGCATAGCGTTTCAAAAGAAACAAAGAGGACACCGTTCAATTCTTTCCTGCTGATTAATGATGTATTAAGGGAATATATCTTGAAATTTAGAATTGCCATTTTTATGGCGAAAATGGTAGCATGTGCAGAGAAAGTATCATGTTTTTCAAATGCTACTGGGGGAAAAGTTTTCAATTTTATTGTCCGCTGAAACATTTATTCACAAGCCCTAATTTGGAGTTTCTTCTGAACAGATTTTAATTCTTAATTGCTGCATTTGTCTTGGCTAATTTTTCAACCTGAATCGCTTAAAACCCAGTAATTTTTTACCTCAACAAGACATCGAATGTGCTCTATAATGACGTTGCGGCTATTTAAATTACCTCAGCCGGCGACCATACTTCATCTCCGCTTCCTAAAACGGGCACATATACAATTTTATTTTATAGAAGATGCTGAAATAATTAATCCTGTTCCTTCGGCTAAACAGTATTGGTATCAGGAAAGTACATTTAATTTACACGATTAAGTACGGTCAACCGGAGCTTTTCTTATTTCATTGCTTAATGTTTTTTGCTATTTACGAGAGTGGTTTTGTTGGCTTGCATTTAATATTTACTCACATTTCGTCATTCGCTCCAGGTTTAGATTTGTACTGAACCAGTAGATTGTACATTGTTCGGGAAAGCCCAAATAAACTCCACAAGCACACGATTAGTTGATTGAATTGAAATAGCATTCTAGAGCAGCGTTTCCTAAACTGTGGGTAAGGACCCCTAGGGGGGTTGCGGAAGGTTTCATACTCTCTGTCGATAGTAATCCAAAACGTAACATTGTGATCGATCCTCCATCATCGATCAACCAAAATGTAAACAACTTTCACAATATTTACGAGATTTCGCTTTCTTCGCATATTAAGAGGAACTATTGCAGGCAGAAACAGTACGGTGGCCGAGGTCGGCACGAACTCGTGAGGGAGAGGTCTGGGGTTCGATTCCCACCAGGATCGTCCTCCCTTTCAGGTTTTCTTCAGTCCTCATAAATGGCAAATGCCGGGGTGGTATCCTAAACTTAGGTCTGAAACGCTTTTTTCATTAAAAAAATCTTTTCCCAGTTAATCATGTCATGTATCATCAGTGTCCACCGCTTGTGATGCCTTAGTAGTTAAAACAAGCGTTAAACACCATTAAAATGTTATTGATAAGACTGTTAACTAATTGTTACTGACCAGTTCTACAGCAGCGCAACAATGAATATTTTAATTGTGTAGATATCACATTGTTAAAGCTTGCAGGCAAACTTGCAAATTATTATTATTATTATTATTATTATTATTATTATTATTATTATTATTAAGCAGCGAAGTGAATAGAGGAGTCGTCAATAATTTCATTCTAGAAAATGGGGTCATACATGCAAGAAGTTTGGCAACCGTTGCTCTGGAATATCTGCCTAACCATCTTTCTACCTAAATCCAAGATCGCGGGTTCAATCCCGGGATCGATGGATTTTTTCGGGAGTAAAAATCCTAAGTATGGCTTCCTTCGGAAGGGAAGTAGTCGTGAGTTCCATGTTGTAGTTTTACGGCATGTAAAAGAACCTCAAGCCTGAAAGAAGAGACCTCTGAGCAAAATTTGTCGGCCGTTTCACGCCCTGAATTGAATGGGGCGCTGATGACCTGAGATGTTAAAGAGCGTCCGTAAATAAACCAAATCAACAACTAACCATCTTACCGAATGAATGAATATATTGCCAGCTGGGTACAGGTTTAGCTATCAATGTTCAAAGATAACGGGTGGAGGTGTAGGATTGAAGAACGGGCGCTGCCGGCTGCAGTATGCCTACTAGCCGAAACAAAACACCGCATAAGCGGACAAGATTTATGTCTAAAGCTTATTTTGGAATTTTCAGGGTTTTTTTTTCTTTTTTTCTTTTCTTTTTCTTTTTCACTCTCTGAAAGACCAATATTTGCGTTATACGGGTAGAAAAAACAAAGATTTTAAATCACTGCTGACTATTACAAGGTGTTCCATTTATCTTGCTAGCAAAAATATTTTTTTCTGGTGCTCAAATGAAAAATTGTTTTCAATAAACGTTTTTTTTTAAACATCTAAAGTTATTTTGGCTAAGCAAGAAAAAATGGAACACCTTTGTATAACACCTCAAGGAACTAAGTGCCAAATAGTTGCAGATGTCTGCGCATTTGCATCAACTCAGTTCCCCCATTATTCCGAAGGCCTTAGACATTAACATAGGCATTACAAAGCTTTAAAAACAGCACAGAGGTCGATGTAGTAAACGTTACAGGGCGGTGTGTCTCAGAGGTCATGGATTACGTGCGCTGGAGGAAGCGACCAGCCCCTTTGTGAGATATCGGTAACACTTTCGGACACGGCTCCTTAGCCATTAAAGAAGAAAAATGCGTTTGCATTAACATGAGCGACTTAGTTTAGCGAAATACATTTACATAACTCACAAGAGCAGACTTCCCAAGGTTTTTGAGTCACGAGTCGCTCTGCGTGATTGTCTCTCAGTGATTATTAGGACGACGGACAGATTGCATTCCGCACCTACATATGCAAGGTCCTGTTGTAAGCGAGGCCACGAAGTGAATAGAGCGCTGACTGCGGCACAATGTTCAGCCTGGCAAGAGCTAGGGGCTTCAAACGTGACATAGCAGGAGGAACAGTGCACTGCGTTGTGCCTAGGTGAACTTCCCTGCATACTTTCGCCCTTTAGTGTAAGCAGCAAACTCAGTTTTAGCTGTCATTTATACGCAGGAGAAGGAGCGAAGTTCCTTTATACTCTTTATAGTACAACCTACACATGAAAATGGCGTACACCCTCAGATTAATTTTTAAAATTGAGCACATACAAATTTATAGCGCTTTGCTCTAAATTCCCTCAACACACTATTTCTTGTGATCAGAAAATAGAGGAGCAGTCATATAAAATTAGTAGTTCTAAAATAGCCAAACTGGTTTTGTCATTTCGGATGGGACTTCTTTTAAAAGACGCGGGAGCAATTGGAATTTTGCTTTATACGTTCTGTAAGCTTTACGAGTGTTGCTGCCACAGTCAGAGAATCTTAAATATGGCTTCCTTCGGAAGGGAAATAAAGCCGTGGGTCCCATGTTGTAGATTTACTGCATTTACAGAACCACTAGCCTGAAAGAAGAGGCCTCTAAGCAACATTTATCGGCCGTTTCACGCCCTGAATTGAATGGGACGCTTATATCTAAGATATTAAAGACCCGTAATAAATGTTTATTTTTCCTTTCCCTCACATGTTGTTTGTAGGTGAAGGTGTTGTGAACGCCTCGTTGTTTATTCTTACAAGGAAAACCTTCGGGTTCGGAAAAAAAATCAGTTATATATCATTTACTTGATTTTCTACTCAATGGTAATATTATTTCAAACTACAAATTTCTTTTTAGTCACCTCTCTCTCAGGCAAAGAAAGCCGCACGAAATGCACTTATTTACCTCTGAATTCAATGATGATATTCATTTTTCTGTGTTGAAGGGCTCCTTTTAGTGACCCATAGCTCGGGAATGAACAAACAAAAATCGCACCAAAATTTAGCTATAGGCAATTTACTTATCTGTGAGTTCAATGGTGATATTCTATTTCTGCAAAACGCTGCAGTTATTCATCCATCGCTGGCCTTCTGCTACGCCAGTGGTTACCGATCAATCGTAGCGTTTTACAGAATAACGAATAACACCATTGAATTCAGAGGCAATAGTGGTTAATTTCGAATATGTCACCCTGACGCAAGGGTAACCAGTTGTGTCATGGCCTATAACTGACGAACTAATAAGCGTTTTCCTTATACCTACAGAAGTCCACAACACCTTAAGTGCAAGAGCAGTAGTAGGGAATATCTGAATTGCCACCATGCTAAAAAAATGAGCATTTGCATAACTATAAATATATAGGGGGATACATGAATCGCCCATTATTCATGAAATTTCAGAAATACAGCACAAACTTTAGGAACATAAACATAGAAACACATATGCTGAGAAGAAAAATACGTTAAATTGCCATAGATTCCGAAATTATTCTTTTTGGAGTTAGTTGATGTTTCTTCAAAGTACATTAGATTAAATGTTCAAAATGATCATCTCCTACCTGAGTAGAGATTTTTTTCACTTCATTAAGTTCCAAACACATTCTCATATTTCTGGCATGGTATACCTATATGGTTTATGTAAGTTCCATAATTTTGTGAGATCTCTACATGTGGGGAAAGTGCGCTGGAGCACCATCATGCAGTTACTACATTCATGTGTATTCAATAAAGCTGTACTATATTTGTCAATTCAAATATCCCAATAGATATGCCCTTATCAAGTGGCCATAAAATATTCCAGCTCTGATATTTAATTAAGTTGAACACTATGATAACGTAAAATAAGAATTTTTCGCATTGATTTAAATATTGTTAAGCACAACACGGTACCCAAACCTTAGTAAAATATGTGTTAATAAAAAAAAACCAACTTTCAAAATGAGATAAACTTGATACCCGTTTATAAAACCCTCCAAAGAATTTTACTTGCACTCTATAATTAATGGCAGTGATTGACTGAAGATTTTACAGTGATTTACTGTACAGATATTATTCACGTAAAATTCTTCAAACAATTGCTACTCTACCATACGATCTATTCAATGAATTCTGGAGTTCTCTTGCACAATTCTCACTGAAAGTTGGAGGCAGATTCCCTAATTTCTAAACTGTTTGTGTATTATTCCGTAAAAAATGCGAACTAGTTGGCGATATAATGGATATTATTATTGCACAATTTCTTCTATCTTCTAAATGAAAAGTTCATCTGAAAATTCTCTAAATATGAATATTTCCATTACCTACACATAAATAAGAAACGTCTATACGCATGAAATGCTTAACACTAACAAATCTCACACCATATACAACATTTTTGAACTAAAGTGGGGTCTCAATGTACAGTCGAGTACAACTGCCCATCTCAGTGTGCGCTGTAGGCATGGAAATTACTTACAAGCAATAGGAGTTAAAGGTTTCATTAAAAGGAGAGGGTAAAAAGAGTTTATATGGTCGCTTAATCGCCAAAGAATGAAAGTGTTAATTACTAAACGGAGTGATTCCGGACATGGATTCTTGTATGAAAGTTGTTCATAATGATCATTTCTACTACTCATAAAATTTAATAATAGACATGTGTATATTCTCTGTGTGTTCATGAATAATGTAGGTATACCAATTCTTGTTTATTTACGGACGCATTTAACATCTCAGGTCATCAGCGTCCCATTCAATTCAGGGCGTGAAACGGCCGACAAATTTTTGCTCAGAGGCCTCTTCTTTCAGGCTTGAGGTTCTTTTTCGTGCCGTAAATGTACGATATGGGGTCCCACGGCTTTACTTCTCTTCCGAAGGAAGCCATAATTAGGATTTTTACGCCCGAAAAAATGCAACTGTTCTGGTCGAGATCTTGGGTTTAGGAGGCAAGTATGGTTTCCACTACGTCAGGACCGATATATATATCATTAATGGAGTAATAAAACCTTCTAAAAAGCATAAAAATTCACAAAAAAACACTCAGAGTGCAATATAAAAAAGTTCACATAAAATTTCACACTAAAACCGTAAAATTGAACACTAAAACCACACGGATATTTCGAGCTTGGCTCTTGGTCACGTGATGAGAATGAACTCTTTCTCATCTTGAATGAATGAACTTTCATTCTCATCATGTGACCAAGAGCCAAGCTCGAAATATTCGTGTGGTTTTAGTGTTCAATTTTACGGTTTTTAGTGTGAAATTTTATGTGAACTTTTTTATATTGCACTCTGAGTATTTTTTTATGAATTTATGTATATATATATATATATATATATATATATTCTTACTAATTCTGAAAGAAAGAAACTAATACATGTACAATGTTGTTTTAGATATGATAGACATAAGCAATTAAAAGAAATGTATAGAAAGATTTTTAATAAGTGCTGAAAGAATTAGCTCAACAGATCGAATTTTGTTGACTGCAGAACTGTCAATAGCTTTGGAAGATTTCGAAGGTGTTGCGTGGTGATCTCAGAATTTACATAGGTATAGTTCGTTTAAACAAAATGTCAGAGCGAGTAAAATTAAATGGGCGTACCTTGCAGTTTTGACAAAACAATAGTGATGACTGAATTATGACAACAAGACATTCTTTAAGTGTTGCTGGAGCAAGCAACAAACCGTAGCAAAGGAGAAGTAAAAAATGAAAATAGAGAAAGAAGAAAAGATCAAGGCCAGGTCTTAACCACAACATCGAATACGGCAGAGAGCAGTCTCCCGGATTCGAAGCATTGTTCCTTTCTTTTTGTTCAGTTATGAAATCAACATTTTAAATCAGCTGAAAAGCAATAGGGATGACATCACCATCGTAAAGGATCGATATCTCCTCGCTACTTCCAGGAAGCTCAAGGGCCCGGACGCGTGATGAAGCACATTTTCTATCAACTTACAGATTATGGGAACACCGTAAGGCAACGCGGCGCTATGACCACTGTAGTTGAATGCTCTCAAACCACGCAGTACATTTCCTAATACCAATTTGGAATAGTAAGAGAAATAACAGAAACGTCTTCGAGGATAAATCCCAAGGACATAATTTCATGCGGAGAAATTAAAAAAAAAACACTATCATAGTTTGTATAAACGACATCTGGAATTATTATTTGTCCTAAGCATGCCTCAATAAAATACTACGAAGAAAGTTACCTACCCGTGCTTTACCGAAGACAAAATTAATTTGCGATGCACTTTTCATTTGCATCACACTATCCAGTTACTTGGGCCTCGCTTTCGGAGAGAGGGTGATCCCGGCAGTCTATAGTTGGGAGTGCGTCGGGGTGACCCATTCAAAGTCGGACGTGCAGTACTAATGAATGTACCTTTTCTATGTTTTTGTTTGAGTCATTATTCGAAGACTTAGTTAAGAACGAAGAAATTTCATTTGTTATCTTTATAAAAAATTATTAACTGCTAATTTTGGTAGAAACTTTCATAAAATATTCCTGTAATTGGTTCATAAAAATCAACATTTCGGAAGCTGTATACTAATGTGTGAATCAATTTTACTTTGACGCTAAATCTGTCTTATAGCAAAGGCGAACACTTTAAACTTTGTTTTTGAAAATATAAACGTTTTTAGGTTTTCAGTTTTTAAACATTTTAAGTGAAAAACATTCTATTAAATGAACACTATCCTTTCATCCGTTAATGCCATATATCTAAGGTATTCTTGGTTTATAACACTATGTGCGTTTGTATTTTGTTTTTCTATCGTGTATAATAATGTGACCTATGATCTTTAGCATGCCAATGTGGTACGCGTTCGGTTGCCGAATGCTGCAACACTGTTACTGACGTTACACGCAGGGCTGAAAGCATCGCGCTGCTGGTGCTACTCTTGCTGCTAGCGCTTAGCCAAACCCCAGCGACAGTGGAGAGAACGGACTAACTGGATAATGTGATACAAATGAAATACATAAGTGCATATTTATTTCTGTCTTCAGTAAAACACGTGTAAGAGGCAATTTTCTTCATAGTATTTTATTGCGCAATGCTTAGGAGAATTAATAATTCCAGATGTCATTTGTCTAAACTATGATAGGGTTATTTTTTTGATTTCTTTGTATGAGCTGTATGTCCTGGGAGCTTTATCCTCGTGAATATAAACGGTTAGCGACGGGTAAATCACTGTAATGAGGTCAATATTGGCGGGTGAAATATTGTAACGGTGGGAAATGTGCTCATATCCCAATTCGCAACTAATTCATATATATACACACACTAATCTACTCTGTCAGCTAACCACGGGCAAATCCTAGAAACCGATGGACCCAGTGGTTTAGCGAGTAAATCGTTGTAATTGTGGCAATCTGCTCTTATTCCAATTCGCAGTTAATTCAACGAGTAAATCATTGTAATTGTGGCAAATCTCCTTTAACTCCGGCAGGATAGAAGAAGGAAGAAGCACGGTAATGGTAGAACATGAACCCACTTTCTTCACAAGTGTAGCATGAAGCTCTAACCGCCTGAGCTATTGTACCGTTGATCGGGAAGCGTTATTATTTAGCTAATAGCTGTCTGTGCCACACTATCTTCGGCTCTCTCCGCTGGCGAGGGGCGTCACCCGCAACACACCATATCAGCAGCAAGAGCTGGTAGTACCTGTAGCAATGCTTTTCAGCCCTGCAAGTAACGATACACTCACACAGTTGCTTAAAGCAAAACCCAAACCAATAAATACCACGTCCGATTGGCGGGAAAATATGAGGAAAACATTTTTTAAATGTTCTCTCGAGAATTAAGCTATTTTGCTAAATTTTCAGTGATTTTCTTTTCACCAAACGGAAGAAGGAATATATCTACATTATTATTTGTCAGTAATTGTGATCAGAATGGCCGATTCTGTTTCATTTGGTAATCACTTGACTGCGAACTCAACTTTATTTTATTGTATTTTTAATCACATTCTGGTAAAGTAAGCGGAGCTTTCTATACAAGAAAATATCGGCCAGGTTTTGAATTACCCTGTGAAGTTTGCTTAAAGAAATGGATAATATATTTTTGGAACTTTCTGTACATAAGTCTACATTCTTACATGCATAGTGAGCATTTTTGAGCAAAGGAAAACATCTTCGTATTGTCGCCTCAAGGGTGTTGTACAATAGTTACCCTTCAACAAAAGAACTTTACTTTTCTGTCTCTCCGTCCGTCCACAATTCCATTCATTTGTTCACTCTTTTGTCTTCCTGAGCACTACAAATCAATATAATTTAACTATTATTGTGTTCCTTATTCTTTTTAATGTAGGGTTTACAATTTTTATATAGAGCTTGGCCGGTAGCCCTCAGCAAACTTAGAGGCTACGAGTGCGCAAACCTCCGACGACATTTGACTAATATCGCCGTACCTGATACTCTGGTTTTCTTTTACGTTACATTGTCACAATAAATTTTAAATTAAAGTAAAAAAGATATGTACTTTATCACAGATAAACTACACACTATTTTTTCCCATTAAGCAACGGTGTTTCATCAAAATGGAGTTTCTCTGTGCTTATGAGAAGCGACATAAACATTTTGTCTTTGAAGAACATGAAACGTGCCTGAAGTACACTATCTTAAACACTATGCAAAATTCAATTATAGAAACTAGCTCATCATATGCCTGCAATTGCTGTAAAATAAATACAAAATGGTTTAAATTTTAACAGTTTTGTGGTTTTGCAACCTGTGGTTCGCCAAACTTGTGTTTGCTGTGCAAGACGTCAGAGAGGTGTTTAGGACTATGTTCTGATCGTCTAGTTTTATCTCAGTAATAATACTTGTTTCTTATTGAGAATAGATCACGCTTAAGTAAATTTGTTTGTCAGTAACCGTACAGCCCTTCTGAGGGAGAAAGTACACCAAAGAATTTTATTGAAAGCTGCTTTTCAACCCACGTGCATAAATTTATAACATACGTATCGTACTTAAAATTATTTCTTGTAATGTGCATCCTTGTAACGGCATTATAAAGCACTAATAATACAACAACGCATTAGAACACAATAAAAATACATTTCCATGTAATGGCAGGAGCAGCTCTAATCAAATGATGCGGAAGAAACAAGATTAGAAGTGGGAGAGAACACTGCCTCGTCCATAGTAACAGTGCCACAAGCGGCCAAGTTCATGTGCGAAGGTTCTGTTCTTTCAACACACCTATAATGGTAGTGTTTGTCACAGACTTTTTAACAGAAATTCCTTAAAAAAGTAGTTGCTATCTAGTAAGTCCCCAATATCCACGTTTCTGTTACACATAGCAATACAGGGAACCAAGGAGTCCATTTTGTTTAAAATGATTCCTCTAATTTATTTTAACGTACTAACTGTTTTACTATCTCAATTGCTATTTTATTCCAATTCGGAATACAGGTTATTATTATAAATTAACATTCCATCATTAATAAACGTAGCTTACAATAAAACGATTTTATTGGCAGGTTACTGTAAGAGAGAGGATTCTTGGTTCTTAATCCAAAGAACAAGAGCATTATGCAGCATGGCCTTAATATCCTGGTATAGTTTAAGTCTTTTTAAATAGACGTGTTACTTTCAAATACTTTAGAGGTATTTTATTTCTTTATTACTAATCTATAAATTAATATTAATATCAATTAAACTTATTATTATTATTATCATCATCATCATTAACAACAACAACAACTAAGTATTTTGATTGTATATTTAGAGAATACCAAAAAATGTATACAAATTTTAAGCAAAGAAAAAACTGTGTTAACATAACAAAACTGAATTCACACCAACAGAAAATGATGAGCACTACTCATCTTAAACTTTAACAGTTACATTAGTTGCTCAAAATACCCACCAACAGCGTCGATACACTTCTGAGTACGTTGAATTACTGACTGAGCAACGTTTGCCAAAGTGTCCTCAGCGATTGCAGCGCATGCCGTTTCAATTTCTTCCCGAAGTGCTGTCAGTGTAGCTGGTTTTCTATGGTATACAACATCCTTAAGAGTTCCCCATAGGTAGAAGTCCAACGGAGAACGCGGTGCAAACTCAATCGGACCTCTTCGACCTATCCAGGGCCTTAGATCCAGTGCATGGGACTTGTTGCTGTGCGAGGTCTCCCAGATCTGCCCTTGTGAACATCGCATATGGTACCATGAGTCTCAAATTTGTCTCGAATGCATGCAATTATTACTCGCGTTGGCGGTTCTGCTCTGTACACACATCTCCATTGCCTTTGAACTTCAACAACATTCTCGGTTTTCCAATACCACCTCAAAATTGCTTTCCGCTGTTCAAACGGTAATCTTGGCTCCATTTTGTTGTAGCAACGCTAGCATAACGTAATGTGAGTCGCATCTGTTCTCAGAACATCATACGATAATCTTGGCTTTATTTGTTCATTGTTGATTTACCTGTCAGGTAGCAACGCTATCATAATGCATGTGAGTCACATCTGTTTACAGAACATCATACCACACATTACTATTGTTTTCGGTCCAACTTTGAAATATATTAAATAGATATCTACTATGAAAGAGTGTATACATTTTTTTTGGCACCCTCGGTATATTTACATGTTAGATAATGAAAACCCAGTTCTCCTAGCAGAATTATAGAAAGGATTTTGGTTTGAGCGGGTTATGAAAAATATATTCTGTAACTTCTAACGGTGAAAAACGAAATTCACGAACGCTTCAACGAACTGCCTAAACATGTTTTTGGACTACTTCATCGGTGAAAATGCCTTTCAAATGTTACTGTTGATATTAAAATATGAGCTAAAACATGGTTTTCATTAGTGAGTAGGTTTACATTTATAACTCTGACCTTGATTGAAACTCTAGAACACGGAAAAAATCTATAATTGAAAAATTTTGAGAATTGTTATAAAAATCGATGTTTTCCTAGTTCCTGTCTTCGTGAATCCAATAATACTTTCTCCAGGTGTGTCTCCGTTATTAGATTAACATAATACACTCAAACTTCATTTTTTCTGCGAGTTACAATATTATTTCTACTCTTGTTAACATACTTTCAGAGAAGATAGGGCTAGTCTATTAGGAATAGAAAGTAAAATAATATAAAACGGGATTCAGTAGAAAGTGGTTAGCAAGTAATGGAAGATTGCTATATCTTTGTAATAACAATGTTGCTACAAGTAATTAGTAAAATGTGCAGATTATAATAACAGTGTTGCAACTTGTTACAGTTAACTAGGTTGTAGACCAAAGAATTTAATAGATTTAATTAGATAAATATACCTTTACTAATTACAAGCAACTGCCCTCCTACTCTTTTTCTTTTTCTCCTCTTCTTTCATGGAAGACATTAAACCTGATACATTTTCCATCTCCTACTCTTTCTATATAAACACAATCTGCTAACTTCTTCTGTATTCTGCATATTCTTAAATGAGCTTGTGTTCCATTATGGCTACAGATAACCCTAACTGAAAGCTCTTCTGATGAGCTTTTTCATGCGAAGATTGTTGTGCGGAAAGGAAATTGCTCCGCATCTACTGAGGGATGATCTGCTGTTAGTGGAAGTATTTCAGTTGGCAACAGCCATTGGTACTGCATCGTTCAATGGAGATTATGTAGCTAACGGTATTTGGAGAGCAGGTTAATTTTGCTTTCAACGTAACAGCTGTTGTTAGCGCTCCACTGCGGAACGAATTCTCTTCCGCACTGTGTCCGTAAATAAACAAAATCTTCTGCACTACACCCCGTAGTACCGCTATGTTGCTATATTCGTTCCTTCACTCTCTGCGTATATTTGCTTTCGTAATCACGGGTTTCTAGTCTTTTGCTTAAGTGCCCTTTCATTTTAGCTTTGCTGTTTCTCAGTCTTTCTTGCCGAGCACAGATTCTACTTAGCTGAACTCATCAATTATATTTCGTAGCTGTGATCAGCTTCCCGATGTATGCTGTGCGTACTATTAAATATTAAAGTTAAATTGTTGTACACTTTAGCAAACATAACGCTTTCTACACAAACTATGATTCCTTTTGCTATTCAGAGTTTCACAAATCGGTATACTAGTAATCTTTATAGACATGCACAGGAGTTTTATAGTGAATGGGGAGATACAGTTGTATGTACTCTTCGTCGACCAACTACCAAGTTTCTGGTATTTCGAACTTTTGTTTGAGAAATAAAATTATGCTACAACTTTACAGAGCAGATATGGATGAGGTAAAGGCGATGATTCCCTTAGGTCGAATTTTCAGGTTCTTTTGAAGAGTAGAAGGAATACAAGGTTCCAATAAGCGACTAAGGTGTCAATGTGCTAAATTAGCACGTGTTTTTTAAACATACACTTTTCAGGGAGACCTCCAGATTGGAATTCTCAGCAGCTTTTTTTTTTCTTTGTGTTTTCATCCTTAGGTCAATGTTTTCTTTCGGGTATTCAGTCCTTGGAGTCTGGCCTTGTTGCTTACGCCTGAGAGTCGTAAATTTCTCAGCTGTTTGCTATTATGTTTATACCATATTTGCTTCCTCAATCCGCTTGCAGAAAGCTTGCGAATAGTTTACTCTGAAGATGTAATACCCTCTTATCTATTTCTTATACTGTGTACTCATTACCTTCCTCGTTCTATGCCTGTGTTCATATGTTTTGCATACAATTGGCAAAAGCTTGCCTTAATATACAAGTCTGTTTTTCTGAAACTAGTGTGAGAAAATTGATTATAAATATAATATAAACACATAAATATATAAATTCAATAGTGGTTCTTCCTTTCTTTTTGAATAACAAAAAATGGTCGTTTTCTTTGATATGACCATCTGATTCTATACTGCGATACAAAGAGCACACCTTTTTAGTACGTTCAGGTTTTCTACCGCTACTGCACATTGGAGTTTTTAAACAACTGTTACTGTTGAAGACTCAGAAATGTCAATTATCTACAATAACTGAAATCTTAAATTAAACGTGAAAAATATACTAGATGTTATATAAATATAAACTTTAATATACACTTTACTAAGAATTATTTCTCAAATATTTATATTCTCAGAGGAACTGGGTTTTTATTCGCGTCAAATAGTATTATGTAATACCTAACTTCGTATGTGTACTTTTTGCAATCATTAAGAACGCTTTCACTATTTTAGATATTTTTAGTTGGAACTTAATTTCATTAGATGTCGTTATTAAAATGGTATTATGTAACAACGCACCCAAATATAGGTTCTAAGTCACTACTTGGTTATTTTATTTATACTGTATGAGAAACTGCCTTCACAGAATGCTACAAGATCTCAACAAGCAAAACTGTAAAACTGCCCGTCTGTCTATGAACATGAAGAAAACAGATCATGACAAACAGTCAAGCAAAATCCATTAGAATGAACTCAACAGCACTAAAATAGGTAACAGAGTATGTCTACTTAGGACAAACAGTTGCATTTCAATATCACATGGGTAAAGAAATTAAAAAAAAAAAAAAAATCCTCGGCATGGACAACATTCTGGTCAATGAAATTCATACTGATGGACAATACTTTGATTCGAAAACTGAGATTAGATATGCTGGACTCATACATATTCCCAACACTATTATATGAAGGCCAAACTTGGAGCCTGACAGAAGCTCAAAAGAATAATATTAGCATCTGCCAACGTAAAATGGGGCGGAAAGTACTAGGGATGGATAAAACATCATACGAGGAATTGAAAAAGATGTCAAGATTAAACGACGAGGCTCAACGTGCAAATAGCCTGAAGTGGAAATGAGGCGGACATGTAGCAAGGCTACCAAGCAGCAGATAAGGGCATATAGGTACCATATGGGATCCACGTATCGGTAGGAGAGCAAGAGGGAGACCAAGAACGAGGTGGACAGACTGATTCAGGAAAGCAGCAGGGACATACTGGACCGGCGTAGCACCGAACCGCAGTACCTGGAAGAGCCTCGGTACAGAGCTGGAAGGAGCAACTATAATTAATGCTGGAATAAAATTTTTCAGATGACTTGCCAAAATTTATGGATCAAAAACAATTTATAGAGCCCCATCACTTTGAGCTTTAGGATTTATTTCCCTCTTTACAACAGAAGGACAACTGAAGCCAATAGTGAAAGTGATACCAAACTTATGATAAAAATACTAAATACAAAGGGTGCTAAAATGTATACACACTTCAGCAAAGAAACAATTGTGTTAACATAACAGAATTGAATTCACACAAAGAGAAAATGACGAGCACTAATCATCTTAGACTTTTACAGTTACAACAGTTGCTCAAAATGCTCACCATCGGCGTCGATACACTTCTGAGTACGTTGAACTACTGATTGAGCAACGTTTGCGAAAGTGTCCTCAGCCGTTTCAATTTCTTCCCGAAGTGCTGTCACTGTAGCTGATTTTCTACGGTATCTCATCCTTAAGAGTACCCCATAGATAGAAGCCCAACGGTGGTTCTGATCTGTACACACGTCTCCATTGCCTTTGAACTTCAACAACATTCTCAGTTTTCCAATAACACTTCAAATTTGCTTTCCGCTGTTCAAACGATAATCTTGGCTCCATTTTGTTGTAGCAACACTAGCATAATATAACGTGAGTCACATCTGTTTATAGAACATCATACGATAATCTTGACTTCATTTGTTCATCGTTGATTTACCTGTCACGTAACAACGCTATCATAATGTATGTGAGTCACAACTGTTTACAGAACATCATACTACACATTACTGTGTCTTTGAAATATATTAAATAGATATATACCGCGAAAGTGTGTATACATTTTGGCACACTCTATATTTCAGCACTTGAACATTCTAGTTAAATTGTTGTTATACTTGTAAAGTAAGAACTTAACCAATTTATAGGGACTAGTTCACCATATGAAAAAACGACGAGCCCTCCCCAATGGGACCTAAGTGATTCAATTCATTTATTTATTCATGAGAATCTACCAAATATGGCACTGTGAAAGTTACAAGGAAATATAAGGGTTAAAAGGCATGAAAATAACGAAACTAAATATATTCGGTATGCAAACATCATGGTAAATGAATATGATCATAACAATACTTAAATTTTGAAGCATTTCATACTTTTATACTTTAATTGGAAAAATAACACCCAAGTACTGTAACTCACGTAGTTTTTGTTTAGCCTGTCATATCGCCAAGATTTCTGTAGCTTATTAGTAGCTACTGTAACAACTCCTTTCTGTTTTAGAAAAAGCAACACAAATTCACTTTTTAAAGAGGGAAAGCTTAAAGTTTTGTGCTTCCGTGTAATAATTTTTCATGCTGCATGGCTGTATAATTTGTGTACAAACAAAGCATGAGAATTGTGTTACATAACAGACCAAAGCGTTTAGAAGATCTGCTCGGAATTAGATGACAGAAATTCATACTTAATGTTCCCAGCAACTGGCCGGGCCGGTCCTGAGAGTGCGTCACAATAGTCTTGAGAAATAACAAAACACTCTCTTCTTGTCATTTTATTTGACGCGTTTCCTGGTCTTATTTGGCAACATAGGCACTGCCGCGTCTGTTGTGATTTTATGTGACGCCCTGAGATTCGCATATTAATAAAACTTGTCTGTAAATTTATTATTTTTACAGCTAGTTTCCGCGTAGAAAGCAATGAATATTCCGCAAAATCTTTGCAACTTGTGTAACCTAACAGATTTTGCGCAAACAAACCGAATCATGGAAAAGCCTCTTGCGCAAAACAGGGTATCAGGTCAGGATATACAGAAACCTACTTTCTTTTTATTACAGGCAGTGAGTTGTAATTAATATACCATGCATGGCAAGCGTGGTATCACGTGACTGAGCTAAGTCAATCAAGCAATATTAAAATAACTCGAAATAAAAATGGAATTTGCTAACCATTATTTATTAAAATCCTTTTCTTGTTTATTAACTAGATATTTTGTATGTTTTTGAAATGTTATCCCGCACATTGCAGTGTCATCGACTTTTATCGGAACCTTTAGGCGTTTTGTCATAATTCATAACGGCGTTTGAGGCTGGAGAAGTGGGTATGAAACACTGGCTCAATATGACAGCGAGGAAGTCAAGGATCAGTTAAGGCATGACTAATTGATATCAACAGACAGGAGAGAGACAGAAAATGTCCTTGAGAATGATTTTTTTTTTTTTTTTTTTTTTATATTTTTGCCAAATATTGGAAAAACTTGAGAAATCATTTTCTGGAAACATTTATAGTATTCGATAAAAACCGACTGGCACGCTGGGATTCATTTTCAGACTAACCAACAAGAAGAATATGGAAACTTTCTTTGCCAAATGCGCAAGACTAAAGACAATACATTTCAAAAGAATTAAGGGAAGTCAAAATGATGATTTTTAAATGTTTAGATTTTGATATCATTTGCATATATATTTTTATTTTCTCGCTTATTTTGATATGGTAGGATAACTCTATTAAAAATTGTGTGTGGCATCTATTTTACGCTATTCTGGATCTTTCATTCTGCTAACATAAATGTAAATATTTGCTCTAAAGTGGAGTTTTGTTCTATTTTAGGGTAAATAAAGTAATAAATAGATGAAGAAAAATACATCAGGGTCAAGAGGAAGAGATAAAGGCCTGGAAAGTGTTTAGGTTCCATTTATCCTACAATGTGAATTCTCCTTTAATTTTTACATTTAAATTCAATTTCTGAAGAAAAAGTACATTTCCATATAAATGTCCTATTATGTAAAAAGGTAACTATTTTAACAGAAATAACTAATTTAATGAAAACATTGGGAAAAAACATGCACGGTTCATATAGAAAAAAAAAATAAAACAAAAAAATGTAAGTAAAAAGGGCATTATCATATTTGAAAATATTTAAACTTTTTACTATTCAAAGCAATTTATTATTTCATCAATCACTTGATAAAAATGTTTACAAGTACATCACCAACTGCCCATCTTTAAGAGTTTCTGAGATAATGGGTCATGAATTTCCTAAATTTAAATATTGGCAGGACAGGAAATTGTAACTTCCCTTAAATTGTATTCTTTTGTATGTTGAAATGAAGATACAACATGAATACTTGTCTTATAATAATAATAATAATAATAATAATAATAATAATAATAATAATTACAATTAGCTGTGTATAAACTGAGTATATTTTGTTAGATAAACTATATTAAATAATGAGTACATATTAACAAACACATTTTAAGGATTATATTACCTATGAATTGCTCACGAAAACATTTTTCAATCAACTTCGTACATAGATTGTCCCACAAATTCATTTTCTCCAAAAAGAAACCATTATCACAATCCAAGCATTATTTTTCACCACAGATAAATGAAATTCGATTTTTTTTTAAGTAGTAATCAACCAATTTGCGTATTCTAGAGAGCAGAAAATCATTTCGGTCAAGTGTCTTCATCTTCAAAACGTGTCTTTGAGATGTCCAAACAGGGTCCTTTTACAGTCCCGACCACATATCAGAGACCGCCATTTTGCTGATGTGGTTTAGCCTTAAACTATGTTGCAATATAAAGCATGTTAATGAATTACGTTGCAATAGTTTCAAAGATTGTATGGTCTACTTGTTCATATTTCAAAGTTGTGGCATTCAATTTATTATGGGCCGTTGCACTACTAGCTAACGAAATGAAACGACACGGTAAGAAACGGAAGTTGTGGGAATGTTACATGCGTCAAGTGATAGCGGATCATTATTATAGAGCTGTAATTCCTCGATTACTTTCTTATACTGTATGAGCACACATCACCATAAAATAAAAAATAATTTATTCCATAGGACCGAACATACAATCTTGAAATCACAGTCTGCGTTATCCATTAGACCACACAGTCCCTCTGAGCTATGTAAAACATAATCAGTTAACCGTTGTTCAGTGCCCTACTGTAATATGTCTTTAGAGAATTATTTTGTAATTTATAATTAAAATTTCTATAAGGTATATTAACCATAGCTTTTAAGAGAGATACTACCACAGGTGCGATGGTGGTGTAATGGTGAGCATAGTTGCCTTCCAAGCAGTTGATCCGGGTTCGATTCCCGGCCATCGCATGGTATTTTTTAAACATTCTATTTTAGAGATTTTCTATAGTACTGATGATGAGATTTTGAAAATCGGAATATTTTGATCTGGTGAAGTAGGTTTGAAAACATTCTAAGGCTAAGTTTCACATCAGTAGCTTTAACACTGATTTATCAGCATCTATTTGTACTTCTATAGAGTGAGCAATCCTTCACGCGACCGGTTTCGCGACGTGCGGCCGGCCAGCGAGGCTGGCTGCTGTGTTGGCGGTATGGTACTTGCGCAGGATTTCATTAAACAACTAAGCCTCGCGCAGCTGAGGGAAGATATACCGGCCGGTGTCGCGGTTGCGTCAAGCATTGCTCAACCTCTATGTACCTCCGTTATTGTTTTCGCGAGCCAGAGATCCTTACCTCAAATTATTTGTCTAAGACCTCTCTACAATCTCTGGAATTATTGTGGAGCACTTCATTAACAACCGGTAATATGTTGCTTAAGGAGTTCGTGTGTATCTATGCAGATTATTTTTTCTTAAGGATGCAGCTATCTTTGAGATGTCTGCCCTTGATGATACAATTCTGTACTTGTTAAGAGTATAAAACAATAGACTAAATTTTCACAAACGAACAAATTTGTCACATAGCAATTTATGAGAAAAAAATTGTCCAATAAATATCAAACAAGCGACATCAATCGTTTTACTGCATAACTTTTTAGAAAATAAAAATAACTGTTGTGGTAAAAGTTTTCAGAAATGTTATGCCTATATGAACAAACGGCTACAAAGAAACCTATGGTCATCGTTTACACCTAACTAAAACCTAACATGTAAGCTCTTTCTTTGTAAATTCAATAAATGTTTTTTCAATCATGATAAACTTTCTCAAACATGTTTGCACAAATAGACATTTGAGAGCTCTAAATTTCAAATGGATTTACTTGTGCTTGGTGATATTTGAGAACTAGTTGCAAAATCGTGTTTAGGTATCAGTGATTAACTGTCCTTTTAGTTTCCTAGCAGAAGGCTAACATTCCAGACACTTTACATTATCAATTTGTTACTCCACGCAGACTCAACATGCAAATGGCAGAAGTACCTACTTGAATGGTCACGTCCAAACAACATTAAGCAATTTCAAGAAGGCCAAAAGGTAATTTCCTTTCATTCTTCTTTCACTGTGATCATCCCACAAGAAAATCACCATCCTGACGCAGTCTCCTGAGGTCGCACGATCATTCCAACTCGACATTTGCTGAGATCGACGAAACCTTTTCGATGATTTGCATGCTTGGGCGGTGCATATTGCTAAAGCATTTTTCACGCTTGACGTGACTATTTCAAATGTCGCCTGCTGACAATGACTCATGGTGGGCAGATCCGCAATTGCAAGTATAACCAGTGACAAACGTTGTAAGAATTCATGTCTACATCGTCTCATTCCGAAATAAGTTCGAGAAAGTTTGCAAGTTCGCGCTGGGGGATTTCATTAGGTAAATAAGGAACAACTTCAACATAGTGACGGAACATGCACTAGGTACTTGTAAGAGGTGTTTATAATTAGCACTGAAATGACGCTGAAACTGGTGTTTCGGTTATATATGTTAAGTGTTAGCTGTACAACAGCACAGTTGAGTTATATAATCCCCACACTGAATTAAAAGCAATATTCTGCCTTCAGTAATTGAGAAATATACAATTATACTCTGTTCTTTCAGTTTTTATTTTACCCTTGTTCAATAAATTAAAAACTCAATGCAATAATGCCCATTTATATAAAGAAAATAGGGAAGAGAAAAAATGGAAAGTTCTCGAGTAATAAATAAATATTAAGTATGGAAAGCAGGCAAAGGCAAGGATACAATAATGAAAGATAAGAATTAGAAGCGGTGCTTAATAACATTGATGTACCCAAAAAATTAATTTCTCTATTTATTAATAAAAATAACAAATACTCACTAAAGAGAGTACAGAGAAATGAGAAAAGAACATTAGAATATTTTAGTTCTAGAAATCGAGATATGAGATTCCTTTTTAGCAAAATATTATTTTTTATCATAGCATTGCAATCTCAAGATTCATTATGGATAACTGACTGTGTGGCCTAAGTTTCCCATGCATTCTCCTAAAGGACTGAGGGGAAAACCCCTGAAAAACCTGTTAGAAAACTACTCTAGAATACGATAGTAGTCATGTATTCAAATTAGTAAAGTGTTATTGCAAAAAAATATTATAATAAAAATAATTATTTCCTGCATATGTTGAAATAATATAAATAGAATCTAAAAGAGAGAGAGAAAAGACAATGGAAATAGTTCCTTGCCCCACACTATTGCTCTCTTTCCAAGGCTGTAAGGGAGGTGTTCTCTATGTCTGTCACTCTTGCACCACAATTTAGAGAGATAAGTTAAGAACTTGTAACCTAATTGTCGACAGTGGTAACAGTTTTCAGCTCTTGTTGCCCAGGAAGTTGTGAACAACAGACACGAAAGCTTGCTAAAGTGCTTTCTCACACGTTGAAGAACCACAAATCTGCGGGCCAACAAAGAGCCCTTTCTTTATTTTAGTCTTACTTGGTTGCGAAAATTTTCTCTTGGATTGTTCAGAGTTTCTCTTTCCCGAATTATGTGGTTAGGGTCAGTGTTGCCAACATAAATTATGTATATTTAAATGTTCCGTTGCAAATTTTATATTATGCACTAAACTGTAAAGAAAACTGGTCTTTGTAAAATGAATGCTGGTAGTTTTGAACGTTGGATTATTTTGATTGCATAAAAATTAATAACAGAGTACTAGTTTAAAGAGGATAAGTTTAATATATAAATAGTGTAATTCTAGTTAGGTGCATATAAAAATCAAAAGATAATACTTTTCAATTATATAAGTTTTAAATAAAAGCAAGGATACAAGGTTAAGACGGAAAGAAAAAGGAATAGGAAGAGGAGGAACAAAAGGACAAACTAAACCAGAGGGAGGTGGGGATGTATATTAAGTATAAATTATGTGCAAGAACCGGTCCCAGCATGATCGAATTAAATTCATCACTTTGCATAGAAAAGATTGTAGCTTGGAGCAATATTGTGCAGAAAAATAGTTTTACAAGTTGAGGTAACCTTTGCGAGAGTCTGTTTTCATTCCAAGTTCTGTAGGAGTATAACGGGAAAAAATGGAGGGGGGAATGTATTTGCCTTAATTCACGTACATGAAAATTAAATATATGGCAATGTGATAGAAAAGCTAATATTGCATATGTTTTTGCAATTGGTAGTTTTCTTATGTTTTAATAAAATGTAAAGGAAATATATTTAGATATTTTTATGTAAACTATCATAACGAATTTTTTCAAAGAATTTATCATTTAATTTAAAGGAGAATGAAAATCGTAGTTTTTAAAAATATTTTTCTCAATAATATTCGTAAACAATCTGATAATATTCAGCCTAAAATTGCAGGGAGGGGGAGATGATAAACTGCCGGAGTCTGGCTGTCTAAAGATGCTTATTGCATTTTCAACAAATACAAAGTCAAAAGTATAAACTACTTTTATAAGAAAAACGCTTTTTTACTAGGGATTTATATATATATATAAAATAACACTAATAATAAAAGTAGATAAAGATAAAACACTGAGAAAGAGTCACACTTGAAATTGCTATATTTCGAACTACTGCGAGTTCTTCAATGGCAAGAAGCTAGACCAAATATATATATATATATATATATATATATATATATATATATATATATATGTGTGTGTGTGTGTGTGTATACTTGCATATTACTATAATAAAAGTTTTCTTCTTTAATGTTTAAAAAAACAACTTTTTGTATTAAAATGCTCATATCCTTTTACATAAAACTGTTTTAAACATTATATGCTGTAGCTTAGAGTAAGCTATTTATGATCATAGTTTAATACGAGATTAATCAACAAATATACAAGTCCCGATTCATTAATTATAACGTAATTTGTACAATTCACTCATTAGCTTCAAAAAGATAAACGTAAACTTTAGCAACATCGCAACAGATGTACTTGATCAAAACAGTGCACATTTACGAAAAATGAAACATTATTTTCATTAACTTTTTTTTTCTTTTCCTGATTTCCATGGTGTAAATTAAAATTTATGATTTATAAAATTTATCACAAAATGACGAATTTTTTACAGTAAATTTTAAAGTACAGGAAAATTTATCTATTTTTATTTATTTTAAATTTTATTCTCAAATAACATTTATTTTTGTAATAAGTGTAGTTACCAAAATCTGGCATTTAAATTTGAATTTAATAAAGCAATGAAATCTTTCTTGTAAAATGTCAACAAGCTATAAGAAAAGGGTTCATAATTTCTTGAATTTTTAAAGAGTATAAATAACCTTTTACTCCTTTGTTTCTTCCTATAGCAATTTTAAATCAGTGAACTACGAGAATTAGTATCCTATGGTGAACATGTTGCATTTTGTTTTCATAAATTACTAAACAAAAACTGTATGAGCAAATATTAGTTATATCAAAATTATTTTTGAATTTTTTTACTCGTAATAATGTGATCTATGTATAAACTATGTAAATTAATGTATTAGTTTTCCTTGCAACCTGTTTATATAAGTACACCCTTAGATAAAAAAAAAAAGTAAACTATGGCCAGAAACCATGACCTCTGGGTTCACAATATTCATGCAAGTATTAACGCCGCCTTCAGTTCTTCAAGTTATGCCATAAACAAGAAATGCGCTTATTGGATCTTGTGCTCTTGATGGACGACAAAAGCATGTGTCTAGTAATAAGAACTACTTAGATTCGAATTCTCGTCATACTTGATATTTTATTTGTTTGTTTTTTTTGCAAGTAAAAGTATTATTGTTTAATACACAACAGCAACATATCTTTTAATGAACAGTATATTTGTTAATTTTAATACATTTATGCCCAAGCACAAAAAGGTCAATACTTTTCGTTAATAAATATTCTAAAATAAAAAAAAAACTAAAAGGAAAAAAAAATATAAATTCTCTTTTTGATTAAACAGAATTATTAATTGCCTATTTATTTTGAAAGCAAAGGCGACTTTATGGTTTTTTATGGGGACATAAAACCTTAAAATTAATTTGCAATTTGAAGTTAAATTATTACGTGCATATCAAACGTTCTTTTACTTGAAAAAAAAAAATTCACGTATGGGTTAGAGCTTCGGTGGCTCTCACCTACTTTTAACTACCGGACCATCAGACCATGAGAGACTAGAGGCTGTTAAGACTCGCATGCATAGACATGTGAATCGAGCGCTGATCTGGGCAGAACTTAAATAAATTTACTCTTAAGAGATTTTTTCCCCTCTTAGGCGTAAGTTTCAATGTTTCCTTAGGTAGTAGCCCCAGCAAGCCACGACGGCATCTCGCGAGGTATCCGGCAGGAGCTGAGCCCGCCATACGCCAGGACAGGTACTTCTCCAAGCGCAAATGCATCGCCACACCTCCAGTACCAACTCACTGACCTGGCGTTTATGCTCTACAGCCTATAATTGGAACTAGGATATGAAACGAGCCAAAAATTCATGGAAAGGAAACATCCATTCCAGTGTTTACCTAAGTAACCACGAAAAAGGTAAGGCTGGCCAGTTCCAAGGGATCTAAATCTGTTTTACGTGAAGTTAACAATAGCATAATGAAATTGAGAATATTTTCGTTTTATTTATAATATGTGGCTTATATTTTTTGTAATTATTCTGGTTTATCACAAAAGCCAAATATATTTTGTTATTTTCTCGTCGACTGGTTTGTTACACAAACAATGTCTACTAAGTCATTAATCGTTTTTGTATTTTTTTTACTTACATTATTTATCATACAAAGTCATGATTCTATTTATATATGTTCGTCACGAGACATTTTTGTATGTTTTCCCCCAACTTTAGTCTGATCTATTATTGAACAACACATTTTTCCAACTATCTTTTTCACTATAACTATTTTGTTCCTTTTTTGTTACGAGCACTAAAACAGTCTACTACTGCAACAACACACTCCCTATGGTCAATGGCAAGGGTTCTCGATCTCTTTTCCAGTGACATTCAACGCATTAGATGTACCAGTAAGCAAATTTTACGAGAGAAATGCGTGATTTTGTGGTACAAGGGTCAAAATAAGCATTTTTTATAAAAATAATATTGATTTATTTAATTATTTCCTGAAAGTAGTATTTAGAATTAGATATTTATTGGAGAAAAAATGTTCAACCCATTCCTATTCAATGAATTGTCCTTAGTTTAAAATATAGGGAATGAATGCATAAACTTTGACATACTAGTACTCCAGTACTCAGACAGTCAGTAAAAGCTATTAACTTTACAATTTTAACTAATTTCTGACTCACACTTTTGTTTCAGTGCGAAGGTTGTGTTGTTTAGCTAAACACAGTTCTTTAATGTTTGGTTTCAACTGACTTAATTTTAGTCTAAAATCAGGATTAACTTTCAACTTATTTCTGTACTTTTTATATCAATTAGAGAAGAAATCGACTTTCACAAAGGTAAAAAGTCACAAACGCCAAGAATAATGTTACAGATTTTTCTGAGATCATTGGATATTTGCTTTTTCTTGCCAGTCAGAAATCTGTTAAATCCATCTTTTTGATCATTTGCTTGAGACTTCCGCATAGCTCCATCAATTCGTCTTTCTCGGCAGTAGAGGTTTCTGGTAAGGTGTCAGCAATAGGAAACGGGTCTCTAATCCAAAATTCTGAATCCAGGTTTACAGAAATATATTTTGAATTCTGAGATGAGACTTTCAAGGTGACAATATTGATTTCTGTTATCATAGAGTGTAGTTTTTTTCTTAAGAACGGTCATTTTATCCTGTACTAAGTAAACGGAAGTAGGTACACTCTCTAATCAAGTTCAACTGACTGAGAAGATAAAACACAACTGCCAAGTGAGCCAAAGCTCATCAGTGAAACAAATGAAGTCTGAGAAAAAAATCTGCACTTCTGAACAGACAGACGGCTCAATACATTTTCCCTCGACAACCACCTAACTTCAGTGTGAATCATTTTCAGCACCCATTTCATTACACAAAATGGAAAATAATGGCAAGTTTATAGCTCTGGACTTAAAAAAGTTGACAACTTTTTCACACTTTCATTTAAAACTGAATTCTAAATCTGGCACTATATATAAATCTGACAATTTAACAAATAAAATCTCTCATTCAACAACAATAATGTAATAACTCCACTGCTTTCTTAACTAAATGTGTCTCGCTGCTAAACAAACGACAAAATGTATTCCATTGTTGTCTGATCTAAGATATTTGACCTGTACTGTCATTGTCGTAAAATAAAAATTGAACGTCCACATTATTTTTGTATAGTATCACACAAAAGTTTTTTTATGGTAATGAAAATCACAATCAATTGTTTCCGTTTAGTTATAGGGTAGAACTGTCAAATGTTTGTTGTTTATAAAATAAATGTTAAAATATTATAAACAATACCTTCGTATTCATAAACCAATTCATCTTACTACAATAAGTATTATCTTATAAGGTTTTAAAAAAACTAATCAATTTATTATTTTACTCCTTAATACTGAAAAAAATATTAAACCTAACATTACATATAACATAAATATTACCTTCATTTAGTTTATAAAATGACAATAAATTAAAATCCCCTCAAAACACATAATATTATTTGCTAAACTTTTTACGTACCATAGGTTGAGAACCCCTATTAATAGCATCGCGTTTGTGATTTGAAATGTGACATGGGTTGTGTACATATAATGAACATACAGCAACTAAAACATGCTCGACCAAAAGCTATCACTTAGCAAAACGAAAAATTCCTCTGGGTTATTGTACAAAAGCAAAACTCTCGGCTGATGTCCTTCTCCTTTTAACAAATCGCTTCATTATGTAAAATGGAAATACCGTTAAGCAGTCACACGGGATGCCGAAGGTCGATTAGGAGCGGCTCTGCTGCAGCTTGCAGATCCACAAAATTGCTTTAAGGATTCTCATCTCATATCGTTATTTCTTCCAGTGTGGAGCTTACTGGCTGCATGTTTCTTAGCTGTCTTTGATACCTAACCGAAATCCAGCGTTTGCTTCTGGAGAACTTTTATAGAGGCACAGTTTCACTTGTTATACAGTATACGGGGGGGGGGGGGGGGAGACACTGTAATATTAGTAATTGGCGTTGCTACAGCGTGTGTTCAAAATGTGTACCATCACATGCCGCACTTGTTCATAACGTTTCTGAAGATACTGAAGCTGTTGTAAGGACACAGAAAACAAAGTTATTTTCTCGCGTAGTTCGGGAATATTTGCAGGTGAGTGAGTCATCTGTCTTGAAAACTGGTTCTTTCAACATGTCCCATGTTATGTATGCATCAGGAGCCTTGAGATCCATGGAGCAGGCAGGATACGGGAATGGAGTCCCGCGAGAAATAAGGCGATCTCCAAAGTGTCACTGCAGAAGGTCAAGTGACTCCCCCGCGGTGTGTGCTGTTGTTCCATCTTGCTATCTTTGTAGGTGTACGTTTCTGGCTTGACAAAAAAGACGAAAATCCCACACGAATAGGATAATCATGAGGTTTCTGTAGTGTTCCTGGTTTACTGTTTGCGATTTTGTGCAGCATCCTCTACGAAATAAGGGCACAATATTCCATGACCGAACACGACGCACAAAATCATAACCTAGTGGTTCTGTATAACGACGTCGGTCCTGGTGGTGTAGTGGTTACCATACTTGCCTCCTATACCCAAAACGCGGGTTCGAACCCGGCCAGGACCGATGGATTTTTTCGGGCGTAAAAATCGTAAGTATGGCTTCCTTCGGAAGGGAAGTAAAGCCGTGGGTCCCGTGTCGTACATTTACGGCACGATAAAGAACCTCAAGCCTGAAAGAGAGGCCTCTGAGCAAAATTTGTCGGCCGTTTCACGCCCTGAGTTGAATGGGACGCTGATGACCTGAGCTGTTAAAGAGCGTCCTTAAATAAATCAATCAAAAAAAAAAAATCTGTATAACGACACCAGGTCATTAAAACCCTAAAAAACGAGTTGTTTGTTGATGTAGCTTCCCGTAGGGGGGTTAGAGCGACTTTGGTTGTTGCTCTGCACTTATCCGAGCCCCTCCCTGATGGGTTGGACTCGGAGTGGTAGCGGTCCCGTACTGATGAGTAAATGAGTACCCGCGGCGGTAGTGTGTTCCAAGCGAAGTGTCTATGGCATGTACCTTGGGGGCAGGGGATTTCCTGAATCACTGCTTATCGTGAGGTGGGTGGTGGCTAACTTAATGCTGGGGTGACTCGTCTCTTAAACTGAGTAGGTCTATGCTAGACGTCACCTATCCACCTGGTAGCTAAGTTCGCCTAGCGCGTTTGGGCGACGAGATCGTCTACGGCCGATGGGCGGGTCTGTTTAAGAAATTAGGTGCCGTCCTAAATGTAAAAAACCTTTAAGGACCACGGACCACCGTGAATCCCGTTGGACATGGGGAGGGATCTCCACACAAACAACTTAACTTGCTGATGTAGCCATTAAGGTGAATACGACTTTCACCTGAAAACCACGTGCTGCAGAAGAAATCTGGATCCTCCTACGTCATAGACAACACTTAGCTACAATACTGCAATGGGGCTCGCTCATCCCTTCCTGTTAGACGCTCAGCAACTTGGATCCGGTATGGAAACACACGCCGTTCTTTAAACAGACCTATCGCTGAAACCAAGTTTCGGTGATGTTCGTCGTAGACTACGCTTTGGCGACTCTTAACACTGTTGGAGAAGTAGTCCCTGATTCTCGTTTGTGGTGACGGTTCTTCTTCTCCCTTTCGTTGACATAGTACTGATCCCGTAAGACGGATAACATTGTTTTACTGTTTTATACCTCATTGTTTAATCTTTCCTTTAACATAACAAACACCTGACGTTCTACTTCATATGGCCAGAAATATTTTCCATGATAAACATCTTCTCTTATATCGTGAGAACCATAATTGCAGAAATCAACACAAAACTGAATTCATAATGTGTCAAACTATTATATACAATAAATAAATATTTCCTTGCTATCGAAACTTGGACAGCAAATGATCGATAATTTCAGGTCGTTTGTTATGCCGTATACTGTACTGAACTAAAAACCGTCTCCACGTTTAATTTACACAATCTAAGAGTCATTATTACTTCATTACCTTATTGTCATTTTATTACATCATAATAATTACTCAATTCGGTAAATAATGTGGCCCTCTGAGAACTTTACCAATCGCTATTAAACCAATTTTGCAACAAGTTTCCGAATATAACCAGGCACAAGTTAACCCATTAGAAATCAACATTAGGACCTGGATCTCTCAAATAACTACACTATTTAAAGTATTAAAGGAGAACAACTTGGAATGAATTTTTATTTCCTATTTTATATAGTGTGGCTGAAGTAGGGAAATTATGAGCCAGATGCGTTGAGAATATATCGGCCAAGGTAGGCCAACTCATTAACTGTCATGCTTGTGCGACTTTACATCGTGTTATTGGCTTTTGTTAAACTAGTTTTGAATTAGTATTAGAGTAACACGTTTTGAAGACGAAGGGCCGTATTTGTAGTCAACACATACTAAAAGTGCAATGCTTGTGACAAGTGAATCACTTACACAAGATTTATTAGAAGATGCACACTCATAGAATGAATGATAGTTGCCATTCAGTGTTGTCAAAGACCTATTAGTTATATATATTGCTGGTCAAGCAGGTTAAAGGATTCAGTAATTTTAGTGCGCTGTTTGTTGTAGCGTGAAATTTGCTTTAACCTAAAATTATACCTAAGGGAAAGTTTCATATGCAGGATTTGGTATTGAAATACAACGATATACTTTCAAAAAAGAAAAAAATATTGCCGAAGATTTGCATGGAATTCAATGCCAGTTGTGAAAGTACTAAAATCATTTCTTGTTCCTATTTACTATGCAGTTAAGTATTTTCTACCTTTCTTTCTTCTCTCTCTCCCCTCCTTCCTTCCTTTCCTTCTTTCTGTATCTTCCTTCCTTCCGTTGTTCCATTCTTTCTTTCATTGTTCCTTCCTTTCTCTCATTCTTTCTATCTTTCTCTCTCTCTCTCTCTCCCTCCCTCCTTCCCTCTTTCCTTTCCTTCTTTCTGTATCTTCCTTCCTTCCTTCCTTCCTTCCTTTGTTCCATTCTTTCTTTCTTTTTTCTCTCTTACTTCCTTCTTTGTTTCGTCCTTCCTTTCTATCTTTCTTTCTCTTTTACTCTCTCTCTCTCCCTCCTTCCTTCCTTCCTTCCCTTCTTTCTCTCTCCCCTCCTTCCTTCCTTCCTTCCCTTCTTTCTCTCTCTCCCCTCCTTCCTTCCTTTCCTTCTTTCTGTATCTTCCTTCCTTCCGTTGTTCCATTCTTTCTTTCCTTGTTCCTTCCTTTCTCTCATTCTCTCATTCTTTCTCTCTCTCTCTCTCTCTCCCTCCTTCCCTCTTTCCTTTCCTTCTTTCTGTATCTTCCTTTCTTCCTTCCTTTGTTCCATTCTTTCTTTCTTTTTTCTCTCTTACTTCCTTCTTTGTTTCGTCCTTCCTTTCTATCTTTCTTTCTCTTTTACTCTCTCTCCCTCCTTCCTTCCTTCCTTCCCTTCTTTCTGTATCTTCCCTTCTTCCGTCCTTTGTTGCATTCTTTCTTCTTCCTTTGTTCTTTCCTTTCTCTCTCTCTCTCTCTCTCTCTCCCCTTCCTTCCTTTCCTTCTTTTTGTATCTTTCTTCCTTCGTTCCATTCTTCCTTCCTTCCTTCTTTCTTTCTTTCTTTCTTTCTTCCTATCTCTCATTCTTTCTCTCTCTCTTTCTTTATCTCTTTCTTTCTATCTCCCTTTCTTTCTCGCTCTCTTTCTCTCATTCTTTCTCTCTCTCTCTCTCTCTCTTTCTTTCAGAAACATGCCGAGCTTAAAAACCTGTGGGAAAATATGATATTCCAAGAAGGTAGAATGCAGAATTTCTCCTTGCAGACATGTTAACTGCGGACAATAACCCAGAAATGTTCTATAGGATGTGGTAGCCAGTGATTCGTTGCTGAAACGTAACGATAAACGATATTACACGCCACACTGTTGGCTCGTTCACATTATATAAAACCGCATGAATAAAGAAATAAGCAGTAAACTTTTCACATAAAATAAATGAAGTTTTACTGATACTGTAAGTTATCACCTGAAAGGAAGAAGTTGCATGGAACCACAGAGCAATGATTATTTTCGCAACAGGATATAATAGCCTACGTTTCTGAATTAATTGCACGAAAATGTTCACAATAGGCCATTTGTTGAAACGAATAGTCTTCTTCAATTACTGTTCATTATATATACCCAGGAGATTCTCCATATCCGTAACATACACTTTTATTTTCGCACAGCATATGTCCAGCGTAAATTCAACATAATATACGAAGCCATTATCATCTTTCATTAAAAACAAAAAATGAAGCCTGAGCTTTACCGCGACGACCGCTGCGTCTTTTACCTCCATCACGTGATATTGGCAGAGTGCAGCATTGCAGGGGGGCTTGTGATCAGCACACCGCATCCCGCCGGTCGCTATATCGCGCCTTACTAGATAAGAGATCGCCACTTCTCCACCATACAGCTTCCCAATTGTCCTCACGAGGCTGAGTGGATCCCGTTCCAGACCTTCCTAACTTAGAAAAATTCCTAAGTAAATATCGGGAATCGAACCCGGGCCTCCCGAGCAGCAATCAGCAACGCTAACCACTAGATCAATGCAGTGGTCATCTTTTATTATTATTATTATTATTATTATTATTATTATTATTATTATTATTATTAAGTTAGAAATGAACAACACTGAATTATAATTAAGTAAAAGTACTTATATATGTATTACTCATTTATAAGTGCTGGTTATGAATAGGACACTAAATGTTAGTCATATGTATAAGATAAGTAAATTATACGATTTATTTTACTCGATACCGTTTAATACAACACTTTATAACAGTTATTTTGAACGTTTCAGGCTCTGCGGGTTGAAACCATACATCAACCAATGCTTTCTATAAAGGATGTATAGTATTTATAATTTTAATTTCTTTCAGCTTAAAGCATTAAGCAAACGAATCTACACTCTTTAAATCTTTTTTTTTTTTTTCTCTTTTTTCCCCCAAGGAATATCAGCAGTAAAACTGTAACTAGTGGAAAATCAGGACATTTCCCTTTGAGGGATGCTTAAAAGTCTCTCACGTTTTTTTTTTTTTCCTTCAGTACTTTCTCTAAAGATGTCCAAAATGTGACAGCTGTTGCCTTTATGCAAAACGCTAATAACTATCTCCACCCATTTCCATTCTTCTTCAAAAAGACTGTAACACAGAATACGTTCGACAATTCTGAATTACAATTTTCAGAAAGGCTCCAGATTCTTAAAAACATAACTAATGCCTTCCTGTTAAAATAAATTATGTTTGAGTAAGCTGTGTGACGATTAAGTGAGAATTAGTTTTCTTTCCACATGTAATTTAAAAATAACAAAGTGAGTGCTCTGCAGAGGGCTCTAACACAATAATAATTACATTCCGAAGAATTAGCACCTGTCGTTTATTATGTGCCCATAAAAATCGAAGAGGTTCCTGTCCGAGCGACAGCGGAGAAACCGAAGGTAGTGCGACTTCAACAGATATAAGTGGGTAATTTACTAGACTAGTACAGCGGCATGTTAGCTCATATGGTTAGAGCGTCGTGCATTAAATAGGATCGTAATGGGTTCCGTCCCTCGTGACCCAACTTTTTCTTCCCCTGCTGGAGTTAAAAGGAGCTTTGCCACCATTATAATGATTTACCCGCCTACACAGTATTACACAATCCCCTATCAATTTATATCTACAAAAAAGGAGGCGAGCGTAGGCCGTCAGGCCATAGTGAGTCACAGCAAACCACTGGGTCCGTCGGTTTCTAGGATTTACCAGAGGTTAGGTTAATGTTAGTGTGTGTGTGTGTGTGTGTGTGTGTGTGTGTGTGTGTGTGTGTAAATGAATTGCGATTTCTAATAAAACAATACGCGGTAAAACGAAACTGAAACATACCTGAAAAACTTAGTTTTGTATTAATGAACAACACATTGCATAAGTTGCAATTTTAGGTTACGTTGCTTTTAACAAAAAATAAAACATGTAAAAGTTACACTGTTACAAGTGCATGCCTTTTTCATTTTGGTTGTGGCTCCAGTCCTGCTTCTTCCGCTGCCGTTCGGGATTGAGGCATTCGGCTTTCTCCGCTACCGCTCGGGGCTGAAGCCCAAAAATGTCTCGATTTTAAGGGTAATTGTGCATTTCATTTACTTGATGACTTACTTCACCAAATGTAAACAAGCGAGAGGGGCTAAACCTTGGTAGTCTGATTATAACAAATGAATGTTTAGCACGAAAATACAGTTCTAAAATGACACTACAAAAGAACATGTAGCTGATTTCTGTTTTCAAGCTTCCCTAAAGCAGTCTCCTTATGCAGTTCTCAGAATCTTTGAAAGTCCTGCTTTTTTTCATTGTTGTAGAGGGAAAATCCAAAAACTATTTAGTTTAAAAAATTAAAAAATCGTTCGAGTAACTCCTTAAAATATTTGATAAGTCTTATAAAAAGAAACAAATCAAGATAGACAGAAAAATTAAGTACTATTTAAAAAAGTATTTAAGGTAACAATTCCATAAAGGAACTGCCTACTAATAAAAATAAGCTCAGGTTAGCTTTATAAATATACCTGAAATATAATCATACCCACAGAGAGGTGGATTTCATGCAATCAAAAAATAAGTGTACTAGCTTTTGTAAGTTGAATTAATTCAGTTTGATTTACTATTTTGTAAATATTCTAGATGTAAATATTTAAGTTATCATTGATACTTATTTTTTCCCAAGACGTCATTAATGTAAACTATGTAAAAATGTCCTTCTCTGACAAACTCTACACCAAGTTAATATATGAAGAGAGTGATACTTTTATCAAATGTACATAATTTATGTTTCTGACGAAATTACATCCTAGAGTTCAACTATTTTAGAGTTGGTTAAACGTATTATAGGGTACACAGATTGAAGTGATATGATAATCAGCAACTGTTACACGAACTGGTTATTGTTCCGTTTTTATTTTTTGAATAAAAAAATAAAAACAGGTACTTACTGTTGCTCCCCCCTTAAGTGACTGGTTTCCCAAATCCAGATTCTGGTCTCCAAGGTACTGGAATTTGTCGGTGTGATTTCTTTGGATCGTAGCTGCATTGTTGATTTTGGTGGGGGCCGGGGCCCCGCCTTCTTCCACCTCGTACTGTCGTGCTACCATCTCACCACACTCATCCTCCGCTATTTTCTTCATGCAAAACGGAATCCGCGAGTCAGTGGCGATTTTCTCGAATGGATTTCGATTCACAAACCTAATTGTACACTTTGTCTTTGCTCCGAATCGATTTTAGTAAGATATACCCGCAATTAAGGAGCACGTTTAATTCAGTTGCCTAAAGTATAACGAGTTATTCATCACTAATGACCGTTTTGTAGCTCGTCAAGGCCCGCTTAATGCCTCTTTTGTATCCTATGTACATACAGAAACCCTATGGAAGTGAAACAGCTACTACATCTAATTTGGAAGTTGCATATAAGAAGACTCTCGCAAGATATCAACTAAGAAACACCTAGTTCATCAGCAAAATAAATTCTGAACCTTAACCTCAAAACAACACGTTGCTACGGAATATTTTTTTCTTCCAGTATTAAAGTGTAAATGCGTGAATTAATGATTGTTCATTTTTTATCCGGTCAAGAAAGTTTACATCCTAAACGTATCAAAATTGATGTGGAAGTATCATTTATGATCCTGTTGGTCCTTTCGAAAAGTAGACTATTGTTAATGAATTATTCTGTGTTTGGAAAAAAAAGAAAAAAAAAGAGAGATACAGAATGATTCTTAAATCATGATAAACCCAGAAAAATAAAAAAACCGGTATATCATACATTAGAAAACCCCATTGTTCTGAACAATTTGTAACATTCATTTTAAAATTTCTTGTAAATTAGCAATATAATTTGTCTCACTTAGTACTAATGTATATATACATTATATATACAGAGGGTGCCAAAAAAGTAACACACTTCAAGCAAAGAAAAACTGAATTCACACAAACAGAAAATGATGAACACTAATCATCTTAGACTTTTACAGTTACAATAGTTGCTCAAAATGCTCATCATCAGCGTCGATACACTTCTGAGTATGTTGAACTACTGATTGAGCAACGTTTGTGAAAGTGTCCTCAACGATTGCAGCACACGCTGTTTCAATTTCTTCCCGAAGTGCTGCCAGTGTAGCTGGTTTTCTTCGGTATACAACATCCTTAAGAGTTCCCCATAGGTAGGAGTCCAACGGCGGTTCTGTTCTGCACACACGTCTCCATTACCTTTGAACTTCAACAACATTCTCGGTTTTCCAATACCACCTCAAAATTGCCTTCCGATGTTCAAACGATAATCTTGGCTCCATTTTGTTGTAGAAACGGTAGGATAACGTAATGTAAGTGACATCTGCTTACAGAGCATCATATTTCACATTACTGTTGTTTTTCGTTCCAAATTTGAAACATCATACGATAATCTTGGGTTCATTTGTTCATTGTTGATTAACCTGTCACGTAACAACGCTATCATAATGTATGTGAGCACATCTGTTTACAGAACATCATACGACACATTACTGTTGTTTTTTGGTCCAACTTTGAAGTATATTAAATATATATCCTCTGTGAAAGTGTGTATACATTTTGGCACCTCTTTATATAAATGAAAACTGAAGTGAAACTTTGAACAATGTAACTAAAATAGCAAGAACTAAAGAAGCAGAAATAGATAAAACACTTGAATATTTGCACAATTTTTGCTATATTTCTAAAAGGAGGCGACTAGTGGAGACCATTAGTTGTTCTAAATAAGCGAAAAATGTGTGAATATTTAATAGTTTATCTATTTCTGCTTTTTACACATATCTAAAATGTTATGCAATAAAGCCCATACTCTTAATGAGCGTTTTAAAATGGATTTGCTGTTATTTTCAGATAATAGTAATAGTTATAGAATTTATAAGTTTAATTGAAGATTGAAGTAGGGCACAAATCTGATAAGATCTTATTTTATTATTATCTTTTAACATGTCTCTTGACGCTGAGTATTTAAAAAAAAAACCTTTATAATTCTTCGGCCGGCAGAAAAAGGTACATAATTGAAAAGAATCATTTTAATTTACGGTTATCTGGATAATAGTAGAAGAATAATATATATTATTATAATATATATTATTATTTAGAATATATATATATACACTAAAGTATGCTATTTTTCTACATGAATTACAGTATCTTTTTATATTATAAAAACTAAAATATCTGTTCTTCAAACTACTTTTGTGCCTTTTCCCACCGTCCAAAGAAAATTTGAATTTATTTTATAAAAATGTAAGATTCTCTACAATCAATATTCTTAAAGTGCCTATAAATATACAAAGAGAGTTGATAGTTTACTTGATACTTTTGTTGTTTAAACACGCTCCTTCAGGGATAAGCAGAAATGATCTATTCCTCTATTCTTTTGTTCTTGTTTTCTCCAGGGATCTTTTTATATTTATTTTATCTATATGTATTTTTATAAAAGAAAGTATGATGTTTTTAATGCTGTAAAATTGTGTCATATCTTTTTGCCATTTACGACATGACACGCTGAAGAAAGAAAAGATACATTTGATCTAGAGCGTTTTTTTAAGCTTTAATGTGCACTAGATTTCAAACGCCATTCATATATTACTAAAACATCTTACTTTCTCTTATTCTTTCGAGACTATAAAGAGAACGTGTAGTAGTCACAGAACCAACCAGATAACAAAGAAGAACGTCCGAGAAGAATCACGACTTCTTTTGATTATCTCGAATACAGGAGACAGTTACAAACATATACTTTAACAAATAAAAAAGAAATGCTCAAACGTGATTCTTAATTTATTGTATGAGCAATAACATACAATTCATTAGGGCTTTCTTTGTATTGTATGGGTCGTGAAGCAAGTATACGTTATCTGCTTTTTTTTTTTTTTTTTTTTTTTTAATTTTAATGTACGGTTCCATTATAATCCGTATCCTTTGTGGACAACAAAGAACTGAACTTCATGAGTAATTCTAAAAGCGGTCGATTACTCGTCACGGCCTTCAGTTGTTTTTCATACCTAACAAATGAAGAACGAATACGAACTACGGTAATTAGTGATGTAGCTATTGTGCAAACTGCCGATGTCTAATTTAGTAGCACAAAAAAACTTTGAGCATTATGCAACAACTTTAATGATCGCAGTCTCGAGACCGTATGGTGAAGAAGCGAATATCTATTTAACATGTTACAAAGATTTTTCGTTTGCTGATAATCCTAAAACCGTACACGAACAACGTGACTGTAAAACACTTTGGCTGAAGACAAGGGAGACATCGTTCTCTTAAATCGATCAGTTTAGAGTTTGAAAAAAGGCGTCCGTGAGGCAGACGTTTCACATAATGCCGTAAGCTTTGTTTTCATGCCGAGATTAACAGAAAGATTCCTTGTTAATGGCAAAAAATGAGGGAAAGCCCTTTTTGAGGAATTCTCGTTTTAGTTTCATGGGTCTGAATTCGAGAGAGCATTTTCGCAAGCTCGCGTTGAGCTAAACGTGAAAGAGTACCTCATTATTTCAAAAGCCGGCTTGATTGTGTATCGATTAGGTTATGTATATTGCATAACATGGCATCAAATTTGTTAGTTTTGCTGCAATTTTTGTATAGTTAGTTTCAAATTCCAGAGTCGTGATTATGTTCAAGGTAATGTTATATGAACGGCAATAGTAAATATAAGTAATAATTCTCAACAATCATTTACAATATTGATTATATGTCTATTAACCGAAATGGATTTATTAAGATCAATATTGGGAGTGAATAAGACAGAGTAAGAAATGAAACAATCAGACAAAAATTGATAATATTGCATATATGTAATCTATATATGTAAATAAAAACACTTAGTAAAAATACTAAGTGCCTACTGTACGTACAATAGGACTGATAAAAAAAAAGTTCTATATTACAAACCTAGAGGTTGGAGAAGATTTGGGGATGCAAGAGACTAAAATAGCAGAAGCAGAAGAAGATGTTTCTGTTCTATGACATCACGAATTCAAGAGAGAATGTTCGTAAACTCGTAAACTCACGTATGAAGAGAACTCAGTATATCGCATTATTTCAAAAGCGAGGCATAGATTGCTCACTAATAAAAATGCATTTACAATTTAGATTATGTATATATACAGAGGGTGCCAAAATGTATACACACTTTCACAGTAGATATCTATTTAATATATTTCACAGTTGAACGGAAAAATAACAGTAATGTGTAGTATGATGTTCTGTAAACAGATGTGACTCACTTAAGTTATGCTAGCGTTGCAACAACAAAATGGAGCCAAGATTATCGTTTGAACAGCGGAAAGCAGTTTTGAAGTGGTATTGGAAAACCGAGAATGTTGTTGAAGTTCAAAGGCAACGGAGAGGTGTGTACAGAACAGAACCGCCAACGTGAGTAACAATTGCACGCACTCGAGACAAATTTGAGACTCATGGTACCGTATGCAACAGGATGGTGCACCATTACATTATCCCCGAGGTGTACGTACTTGATGACAATCCTCCAAGGCACCGAATAGAACGAAGAGGTCCGATTGAGCTTCCACCGCGTTCTCCAGATGTAATTCCGTTGGACTTCTACCTATGGGGAACTCTTAAGAATGTTGAATACCGTAGAAAACCAGCTACACAAGAAATTGAAACGGTATGTGCTGCAATCGCTGAGGACATTTTCGCAAACGTTGCTCAATCAGTAGTTCAACGTACTCAGAAGTGTGTGGACGCCGATGGGGGGGCATTTTGAGCAACTGTTGTAACTGTAAAAGTCTAAGATGATTAGTGCTCATCATTTTCTGTTTGTGTGAATTCAGTTTTGTTATGTTAACACAGTTTTTTCTTTGCTTGAAGGGTGTATATATGTTTTTGACAACCTCTCTATATTGAATATCATAGCCTAATTAATATGTTAATTTTTTGCAATATTTTCACAAGTTTGTTTGAAATTTCAGTCGCAATGTTACAATAACGACAATAGTCAAACGTAAGTAATAATATTCTTTAGGCTTTCATGGCCTACGTTGTTATTATTAAAATTGATCCTAATGGGATATTTTGACATGGGCGTGACTTTAAATTAAATTTAAAACCAAATCTTTCGTTAGTTCTAAATTTAATATATTTGAAATTTAATTTAAACCAACGACCATTGCGTAATAGCCGGAAAACGATAATTTGTTATAATACATAATTCTCAACAATCATTTACAGATGGTATCCCTTGTAAAAAAATCCTTAAAAAGTAGCAACATGCAAGACGATATAATAGAAAAGATATATAGTTGAAGGAAATATAATCTGGTGATACTAAACCGTGAATCCTAAACCCTTCATTTCTCAACTTGTTTTATGTTCGTTACCTTGCAGCAATCAACACACTCAACACTATTTACAAAAATAGCTTACATTTCATTAAAAAAGCAGAACTGTAAAAAGATTACATTACGCAAGTTTATTTATTTATTTATTTGAGTCTGAGATTGAAGATAGTAAGAGCACACGCATTATTAAGCACTTAGCATGAAATCCGAACTTAATTGTTCTTCATGCTTTATTATAGCATTCATTCATCAATTTTATATAACACTTAAAGCCTAAACACTATCAGCCACAGTAAGTTATTAGTATGTCATAAGTAAGACAAGCTAGGACAATACAGAGTCAGATAAAAGTGGCTTTCCCCAAACTTTTTAACAAAGAGCAATCGTTTTCTTGTCTTTTATTGTGCAGTTCCTTATGAACCATGTTCGTAATAGAGGCAGACGCTAGAACATAACTGACGTTTCATATGTAGGACAACTGTTCTATTTACTGTAGCAAGTGATCATATCAAATAGTTACTGAGCAGAAACCTAATCTTTCATGATAACCCAAAGTGAAAAAACATATTGAGAGAGGTTTGGTAAATGTAATGAATATTCTTCAGTTTGTAAATTTTTTTTCTGGTAAGCTTTAGTGACAAATGCTACAACTTGAGCAAAAAAAGTATTTTTATTCCGTTTTAACAGCTGATTGATCTTCGTCAACTTCATGGTAGATCCAAGATTGATTTAGTTTATTCAAATCTCATGTGGGATATTTTGTTCAAAATTTGTATCTCCAATTCTGTATTCTTATCGCCTTTCTGTATTGTCGTAACACAAACTCCGTGTTCGGCATGATTAATTTGCGATTTATTTTGCAAATTCAGTCATTGATAAAATTAATAATGACAATCGAACATTGCAGCAAAAATAAGAAACCAACAATGATTTTTTTTTTACGGACACTCTTTAACACCTCAGGTCATCAGCGCCCCATAATTTCTAGAAACTTTATGGTCTTCGAATCTGAGTTTTATCAATAATGATTTACATATACTGAGTGAGCAATGCTTGACGCAACCGCGGGCAGCGCTATGTCGGCGGAGGCAAGGAATATATTTCCCCTCCGCTGCGCAAGGCTTCAGTGTGAGATGAAATCTTGCGCAAGTAGCACGTGTTTGTTAAACGAGGCAATTGAGTTAAAGTGTATCAAGTGAAATGGGGCAACACAAGTATTCTAGTCCCCAAAGAGTGTTCTCATTAAAAGAAATCCATGATATGTTTCAAGATAGAGCTATCGCTAACAATATATGGCCCCCTCGTTCCCCCAATTTTACCCCCTGCGATTTGTATCATAATCCACACACTCAAAACTAACATTCGTCAAGAAATTGCTGCCATTTCTCAGAGGGAATTGCAGAGTGTAATGAGCAATTTCCTAAGCAGGTACCAGAAATGCTTGAACAACGAAGGGAGGCAGTTCCACCATCTTCTTGTGAGTAATTAACTTTTCTTTTTAAGTGTTTACGTTATGTATGGTAAAAATAACCTACGCGACAAACCGTACTACATTTACTGCGGACTTGCTGTTACCCGCACCGTCAACACAGCAGCCAGCCTCATCGGCCGGCCGCACGTCGCGAATCCGGTTGCGTGAAGGATCGTTCACCCCATATTATGAAAACAATGTTTCGGAAAAAAACATGTATGCCCACCTGTAATATTTTTGCTCTCTTTTTCATATAAATTAGGTAATATACACCCAGGACAATATTAAATATCCTCCTCTAAATTCATAACTTTCATTTTATACCGGTAATTATACAATTAAATATATAAAGTCGCACAGAAACTAAGCGGTTTCACAAAATGCATTAATGAACTCCGGGCAGTTTCACATGAGTGTATCGTAAAAGTTGCGCGCTTATATCGCATTTAATAGCAAGATACGAACATTTTTAATTGTGTTTAACGCCCGTTTTCACTATTGAGGCACCACAGGCGGTGGACACTGATACACGAAATGAAATGATAAATTGGGAAAGAAGTATATATATATATATATATATATATATATATTAATTAAAGGAAACCGCTACGGGTGGCCGAGGTCGTTAAGGCGCGGACTTATGAGCGGGAGGTCTAGGGTTCGAATTCCGTAAGGACCGTCCTCCCTGACTGAGGTTTTTCCCAGGTTTCCCTCAGTCGTCATTACGGGCAAATGCCGGGGGAGGTACCCCAAACTTAAGCCAGGAAAGTTTCCTTCCTTAAAAATATCCCTTCCCAATTTATCATTTCATTTCATATATCAACAGTGCTCACCGCCTGTGGTGCCTCAGCAGTTAAAACAGGCGTTAAACACTAATAAAAAAAAAAGTAAAGGAAGGAAGCGTCCAGGCCTAAGTTTAGACCACCTCCCCGACATTTTCCATTTATGAAAACTGAGAAACACCTGGAAAAACCCTTAGTCAAGGAGGACGGTGCTGGTGGGAATCCAAATCCAGACATACCGCTCACGAGTCCGCACCTTAACGACCTCCACCACCCGAGGCAGTTCAAGCTGGGAACACTGTGAGACAAATGTATTACGGAAGTACCGTGACAGTAATAAGGAATAAGTTATGAATCAAGTAGTATATCAATTGCTAATAAAAACGATATTTATAACAAGCATAAAAGATGTTACACGTAGTGATTATTTACAAAACGGTCCAATGATAGACAGAGTAAAAGCGGCGACTGTCACTTCAACCGACTTTATTATGTCAATGCCATAATAATGCATATGTCCTTTCTGACGTCTCTTCAGCAGATGACAGATGAAGTCAATTCTGCACTTCCTCCATAGGGTGGAACAAGGCTATGTACACAATGGGACGTGTTTCAGGCCCATCCCTACCAAGGATAGCAATTAATCGACTGGCAGACGTTGGAGATATATGGGGCAAGATTCTTCCACCCCCCTTGCTGTGACATGCAAATACATCTTAGGCCGGCATGTATGGTGCCACACCTTCGCAGTCGGCACGAATTTGTAATAATGTTAGTTTATAAAGTGCTAGCAGTTATAAATTTGGCCACATATCCCGTCCCTGCTTGGTTGACAGGAGTGCTTTTATGTAGAGACACATTGTCTTTTTGTCAGTTTACACATAGCGATAAAAAGGGGGCCCGAGGTGTGCTCTGAAAGGGAATCACTAATGACAAATAGGCAGACGCATTTAGGCGTATAAATATCTGCGTTCTTCCTTAACAGCACGGTTAAAAGGTGTGAGCCGCACAAGAACATTTTCTTTCTAACGACTATAACACCTTTTTTTATTAAAGTAATACTGTACCTACAAACCTGAAAAGTACTATTTTCTAGTGTGCCATAAATCAATGTTCATGAATGTAACCGTAAACACCCATTTCTGAAACGCTAAGTTCATGCGAGTGAAAAACTGCAGCTATTGTCTTTTTCTCTCCTTCCTAAATTCTAAATTCCGGCATGTCTCAACATTTAATACAATGACTTGTCAACAATGTCTAATCAACGCTGTTCACTTCCCTCTCTCTTTCCAAATCGAAGATCTGCGTTCATTTTTATTTGCACTTGTTCGGGTAAATCTAATTTACTCGATACGTGACATAATTTGCATTTTTATACCAGAAACAGGCTATTAAGCTATGTCTTTAGTTTAATATTGTGTCGGCTACATTGTAAGCTTTTGCATTATGTCTTTAATGCATAATATATATTTTTAAGAAGTAGCAGGAAAAGCATGATAGCCTACTGTAGCTACTAATAATAAGGAAAGGACAGACGGACAGAATATTATGACAAGAAACAAAAATTCGCATAGATGTTAGAAATGCATAGGCACAATTACTGTACTTTAATTTCAAAACATGCCAATCTGAATAACCACATATTTAAAATAAATTTAAATTTAATAAACATTTCCAAATTTGTTATTGTAAGGGAAATTTATAACCATTGTAAATTATCTTTTATGTTTTCTCTCTCATCATCAGCCACCCAACTTTAAAATTTAAATTTTAGAGAGGATTATATTGTTATCACTTCTTTTGTTTTCTATCGTGTCTAGCAACCTATGTTGTTATTATTGTTTGAATTTGGCAGAGTAAAACTACTGAAATTAATGGAAATTAATGTAATAGTTCTGTTTTTTATTAAGTTGTTTGAAAATTATGTGTACCCTACAAAAATGAGTGGTAGCGTTTTCACCCTAAAACTATATATTTTTATTCTATATCAATTCAAATAATAATAATAATAATAATAATAATAATAATAATAATAATAATAATAGAGAATTCCTCCGCACCTAGTGGCAACGTTTATGATAACTAATCGGTGAGATCCTAAGTTCGAATCCGGGTCAAGTCAAGTTGTCTGGGTAAAGTTTTTTCGGAGTTTTCCTTACCCTGAGAAGGTGAATGCCAGATAGCTTTAAGGCGCCAAGGACTCGGAGCTCATATGCGCCATCATTAATCCATTCCATTCATAACTACAGACTTACACCTACAGAACTCACGCCTAGTCTATAGACGTCGCGAGAAAACCAATACACCAAAGCGATAATAAATAAAGCATTACAAATTTTATCATCGAGTTTATTAGGTAGAGATATTTTTTTTTTTTTGAGATGGAAAAATCTAAAATGTAATCACAGTCGTTTTTATACTCCCCCCTATATACCTAAATAGATGCTTTTGTTTAAATTAAAATATTTTTAATAAGTAGTTATCTGACAAGTTTAATAATGTCAGTCCAGCAGTTCATAACGGTAATTTAGAGATAAGAAATAGCTGCAGAGACAATTTTCATTTACACTCTTTATTACAACGGCAATTTTAAATTATCTTTATACACTTTTCATTACTAAATTCCGTATTCTGAGACAACAACAACAACAACAACAACAATAATAATAATAATAATAATAATAATAATAATAAAGAAAAAGGAGATATATTTTGCCCAGAATGTGTATCTGGCTTAGAAAATCCCGGAAAAACCAAATTGCTTTGATTTTACAAATAAAAAACGCCATCTATGATATTTTACTTATGAGTAAATAACTTAAAATGTAATTCTCAAGTAGTGTGTGGTATTGCACAGCAATAACGGGAATAGTCTAAAACAAACTAAAATACTATCTACTGCCATAAGAATAAGAATAAGAATGGAACAGAATTCGTATTTAGCTACGTAACGGTTACACAATTAACAACTATATTTATACAACCAAACTAATTTAATAATCAACATCATTGACATGTAATTTCATCACCGAATCTATAGTTTTGAACTGCCGTTTAAGGCAGAAAATGATGATGGATTCCAAAAGAGTAACTCGTTCCTTAATGTCTTACACATGCGTTGAAATCTCTTCGAGTAGTGTGGGCGTGACTGTAATACAAATGTGAAACCTTGCAATGGCTAGCTCATTTACCAAAGCTAGCTTTTGCAATGGTAAATAACATAAAATAATGTTAGCTACGAAAGTATTTCACAATGAAGCATGGAACTCGGTTCAGATTAATAAGGTGTCTAAAATGTATGCCAAATGGAACCTTCATGAATTTAAGCTCTTAAAATATTCGTGCAACGTCGGCATTGAATTTTATGGCTACTTTTACAGAAATAAAGAAACGTAAAATTTATTAAAAATGAAATACACTCCGCACGAATGAATATTTCCTCCTTCACCGCAAAACCTCTCTTACTTGTTAGTTCCAGGCTCAAAAATCCTTCAACTGCCACTATCACACGCGAGAAAACCGCCACTAACGTCAGTATTTACCTTCACTATTTTTGCACTGAGTTAACGCGATGCAAGTCAACGACAAACTGTCGAGGGCCCCGTTACGACCTGCCCTCGTGCGCGTTGTCTCGATTAAAATTCCCATCTCCAACTGCGAAGGAAACCTTGGGACTTGCCCCCTCTTTTCCTACTTGTCGATTACACCGCGAGATCACACAAAGCGCCGTAATTCTGCTTGCCGTGTTTTGTTTTTCCTCCCTCAACGTTTCACAAGCAAACAACTGCAGTTCCCACAAGAAGCACATTAGCTTAGATAATGTTTTGTAATGCGAGGAATGCAATCTTGGCAGCAGTTCCGAGTTTCTAGTCGTGCGTTACAGCAGTTAGTTGAAGTTAAACATAACAAGATTTACATTACTAGAGATTGGTTCTACATCTCCTTCAAAATCTGCTGAGTTCTGTATAACTGGAAAGCCAGAGGGGGTCGCAAATAGTGCTAGCAGTGGATTAGTGTTCCGAATGAACTCGTTCGCTTGATCTATGAAAACAAACTGAGCTAATAGAGCAAATGCTTCATCCTGTGAATTATTGTGGTATCAACAACGTTCATTAGCTGGGGACCGACACACATTCTCTACCTGTCATGAGCCCATACTTTCCTGGCATTTTCTCTTTAAACTATTCACTCTACGATTCAACAATCATCCATAGGTATTCATTAATATTTACAAATATGCTGATAAACATAGACATTCACAACTACCATTACCTTCCTAACATTATCATAACTACTATTATTATTAAAAAAAAAAGGGATGAATAAAATCCTCCTCAATAAGTTTATATAGCTGTTGCAGTCACAATATAAAAATGAATGGTAAAGCGTTTTTGGTATAAAATAGTTCAGATAACCAATTGCTCCTATTGGGGTTTTATTAAATGTACATAGGTAAACAAGCATATGCTCTTATTTCATAGTAATGGATTTGCTACAACACATGCGGAAATTAAATGATCTTTGCCGTTTGTTTGTAAATAGTTAACAGCAAGTAAAGAATGTAGGATATATTTCACCACCTGGAGGTTTCTTAACTTAAAGGAACGTTTTTGGTTCATGTTCATACAGAGTGTTCCTCATATAACATGTCGGTCCTGATGGTATAGCGGTAACCATACTTGCCCCTTAAGCCCATGATCATGGGTTCAATTCTGGCCAGGTTCAGTGGATTCGGGCTTAAAAATCTTAAGTATGGCTTCGTAGATTTACGGCATGTAAAAGAAACTCAAGCATGAAAGAAGAGGTCTCTGAGGAAAATTTATCGGCCGTTTCACGCCCAGAATTGAATGGGACGCTGATGACATGAGGTGTTAAAGAGCGTCCGTAAATAAACGAAATCAACTTATGGCTACGGATCGCGCTACACTGGGGATTTTCCGTTCTAAAACTCCCGTGTTACTTATGAGTGATAGAAACATGCACTATAATGACTACTAAGATTGTTATGAGTGGTGTTGAAAGTGGTGAGCATCTATATGCAGACATTCCTGACACATTCGAATGAAACTTCCATTTGCACGCATTATGTAATGTTCATAATTTCTGTTCTTATATTGTTTAAGTTTGTCTATGGCGCGGGGATTGTTCCTATTTAAATGAGAACCATACCTCATCTGAGAATATTATTAATTATGTGTCTATAGTACCGTGAACGATATTTTCTAAAATCTTCAGGCTCAAACACAACCGGTGTTGGGGAGGGAAGGATTATTTAGATATCTGTGACAGAGAAGAAAGAAGTGGTCTCGCATGGTTCAGATTAGGGGCTTGGAAAGGAAACAAAACATGGGGAAAGAATTTGTCCACTGTGCGGAGAAAGCGATACTTGGAGGCATATTTTGGCAGAATGCAGGGAAACGGAGATTTTAAGAAGTGAGCATTTATCGCCGCAATTTCTGAATTTCCAATAGAAGGGGGCTCAAGAGTAAGGTTCCATTCACGTTTATGTATTTGTATATAAAATTATTAATAGAAAACGTAAATATATATCACAGTATTTGTATATTTATATGTGTGCATGTAGATATGTATACATGTAGGTATGTGTATGTATATGGCTCTTTTGATTGCTCTAAGGACGACATTAGCTTATACGGTTGTAAGGCCCATGCGACAGTTGTATTTGAGTGTATCCTAAAACATACAATAAAACGTCCATTACACTACTACTACTACTTGTAAAACTAATTTCAGAAATGTACTCGATTTTCGTTGTCACGAGGTTGTAATGCATGAACTATAGTCACTCTGTAGGGTTTCAGTTTTAAAAGTTTAGCAGCTTTATGAACAGAGATTTTTGAAACACCCACTTAGTATGCAATGCGTCTTAGAGACCTCTTTGGAGAGATGTCAATGATGTATCAAACTCATCGATTTTTTACTCCGTTAGAACATTTCTTTTTCGCTTCTTAGGTTTAGCGTTTAGCGATGCCGTTGTCCTAAACGTATTAACTAGAGATCTAACAGTTTCTCTCTCTGGAATTGGAATATCATGAAATTACTCCTGAAATCTTCTACACACCTGTCTACATGATTTAGTTTTTACCTATGTATCGTTTATATAAATTCTTTGTTCATGTGGGAATTTTTCGGTAGGCATTTCAGTGAACTAATAAGAATAATCTAATGTAATTCACACATAACACAGATATCTTGAATAAACGTTCACTTTTAAGATGCACAATGAACAATCTCTAGTCTTTAAAGCTCGAACAGAAGGCAGCAACTGACACAGTATAACACAGCTGATAAACATAGCCTTGAGCAGGTCATTCACGGCCAGTGCGCTACTGGAATAATACCGAGGTCACTGCAGTGTAAGAGAACTATGGAGAACTAAGAGAACTATAAATGGAACGCACGGAGTTACAATATAATAGAGAAGGGGGAGAGCTTTGTGTATTTATCAGCTGCGGTTCGAGGTAGCATAAACTACGTGCAACTTCAGCAGTTATTACTGGCTATAAATAGCAAGATGCTTTATAATCCTAATAATTAGAATTAATAAGCATATATGCATGTCTGAACATACACAACATAAGAGTATTGCATAAAAACATCCTCTTAAAGCGCCGATTTAAATTTAAAAAATCCAATCTTCTGATTTTCATGGCAGCAAACTTATCGATTAAAATTAGGAATCTGCATGATGAAATCAGTCTCTATAGAAAGCATTGTATAACTCCTATGTTTTGAAATCACAGTTTGACTGAAATTAATATTTAAGAGTTGATACATCTATATTTTCAATTTCAATTTTCTCTTTCAATGACCGTGAAGAAAGGCTTAGAATGTAAGCTTTGTATTGTGTACATTTACTTTACATTCACTTAACACAAAACTAAATGAAGCAACTATTTCACGAAACCAGTAGAAACTTCACTAGCCTGGCAGTGATTGTTACTTCAAATATTATGTTGTTTGATACTGAAATAACTAAGTTTTCTCCGTGTTTAATATATTGTTTCACTATAATTATCTAATAGTCTTTTAAAATATGACATTAAAGTTTGCAACACAGCAACAACCAATCTGTATAAAATTCGGGACAAACTTTCCTGGGAACGAATGTGACGAGAGATACCGTTTTAAGTAGTGCGTACAAACAATGCAATTTATGGGAAAAGCTTCGCTTACCACCTTCTCTAACCTCTCCCGGTCAAAATACTCCACACGCTTACCCTAGAGATAACAACCGCGAATACAAATATCAGGCGCAATAGAAATCTCCTACAGACGGTTTTTATTTATTTGTTTTTACGCATGAAATATATCAAGACGTAGTTATAGGAAATAAAACGTTGAAATATTATAGATATAGTAAACCGTCCCTAGTATCTATAAGAACTGAGTCGCTGGGTTTGTCCTCCTGGAGGTGTAGTGGTATTCATACATGCTTTGTAAACCTAAGATCCCGGTCAGGACCGATGGATTTTTTTCGAGGGTAAAAACCCTAAATATCGTTATTTTCTGAAGGGAAATACATTTATGGCACGATAAAGAACCTCAAGCCTGAAAGAAGAGGCCTTTGAGTAAATTTTGTCAGTCGTTTCACGCCCTGATTTGAATGGAACGATTTTTTTTAATAATATTTAACACACGTTTTTACTACTGAGGCATCAGAGGCGGTGGACACTGATGATACATGAAATGAAGTGATATATTGGGAAAGGATTCTTTTTATTTTAGGAAGGAAATGTTCCAGGCTTAAGTTTAGGTTACCTCCCCGGCATTTACCATTTATGAGGACTGAGGAAAACCGGGAAAAAACCTCAGCCAGGAAGGATGGTCCTGGCGGGATTCGAGCCCCAGACCTTCCGCATACGAGTCCGCGCCTTAACGACCTCGGCCACCCGTGACGGTGAATGGAACGATGATGACCTGAGATGAGATGCTAAAGAGTGTCCGTAAATAAATCAAATGAAATCGGTGGGTTTCGATCTAAGTGTCATGAAAGTATAAAAACTGAGTGCTAAAGAGCAGAATGTGTCGGTTCTACCACAGCAAACAATGCAAACACGTGGACTCTTTGTCGGTAAGCTTATTAAGAAAAGGATATTGGTGACAGGCTATCTGAATTCTAGAAAATTCGACGAAGAAAAAAAGAAACAATACAATTTGGCGAAGTAATAATAAAAGGTAAGGTATTTGATTTTAATTATTAATCTAACTTTAATTGTGTTTTACTAATAATACCAAGTTTTTATTATGTTTACTGTTATTTTTCTAAGCATTGCTTTCAGTAGAATGATTTAAAAAGACTGTTATTTCGCTCTGATCATTTTAGTTTGTAGTACTCTAATAAGAAGCGTGAAAATATGGCCAGAAATAACAATGACAGCTAATAGTCTCCACAGATTATGTGTGATATATTTTCATCGAAAAAAATACGATCAGAGGAGGATATCTTTATTGGAAATAGGATAGATAATTACACGAAAAAGTCATGACGAATGCAGTTTTGGTTTAAATAACTTCGACATAAATATAAGTGGAACAATTTTATCCTTTATATTATAACTCATTTCAGAATCCCATGTTAAATGTGACGAAAAGACAATATTTCATTTGCAAACTGCAATTTCACTTACAATGTAAGAAAGTATTGACTCTAATCTTTCCTTAAGCTCTTTATTACATTTCAACAGAATTTATGAAACTGCAACGATAATATTTTATAACGAATATTTCAGCTATTATGGAAATTTTAAATTTTACACAACTAGGTATGTGCAGACGGTAGCATGTGTATTTGTATGTTATACGATGAATATCCGCGATCACTGAAAATGCGCGAAGCAAAAAATGAGAGGGGCAAATGTTGAGAGTTGAATGAAATCATTGAATTTTTAAAGTTATTAGATAACATGCATATGTGTTTGCCCCGACGGAGAAGAAAACTTCCAGGTACCCCTGGCTTAACAACGTCTATTCCTAGAACTTTCAGCTATATGCAATTGTGGTTGACAGTAATTTTAAGTTTGTAGAATGTCTATAGAATTAAAAAATATCGTCATTCAAAGACATTTAGAATTTCTTTAGAAATTTTTAAAATTATTCAAGATTCATATTGCTACCGAGAAAATTCATACAAAAATGCGTTTAACCAATTTATTTCAAAATGCCTTTCCATCAAAAACTTTTTTGATAGTCTGGTCAGGAGCCCAATTTGTGAACGGTAGAGTCAAGCAGGTGGAATAAAATACATAGCTTTGGCTTCGTAATAATTAAACAGATATAGAGTAATGCATAATAATTCATAAAAAATTTATAATTTCGAGACTACTATGAAGAAAAATTTATTTTACTTCAACATATAACAGAATTCAGCGACTGTTTGTTGCAAACCTGCATTCTATTACAAGAAATATTTTCTCCAAGTTTATATGAATAAATAATAGATTTTAATTATATCATTCCAAACTAAAGAGAAAGATTAATCCCCCATAGCCACATTTTTATTTTTTTGAGATACTGAAATATATCCAGTTAGAGATATCGTTTATTTCGTCAAATAAAATCTCGGTAGCCATTCTCATATGTCAGTCCTCTTATAGCTATGTTGCCATAATAAGATTCTTATTATGCCCAATAGAGTGAAATAAACCCAGTTTGGCCTTGTAAGTTTCTTACAACCACTACCTAAACAGGTTACCAGTAAATAATAAACATTGTATTTACGTGCAGTATCCCCCTTTTTCATTAATTTTATTGGTGGAAAATATAGAGGGGAAAATACGCGCTGTATGCCTTTATGAGATCGATCCTGGTGGTCTAACAGATCCAAGATCGCGGGTTCAATCTCGGCCAGGGTCGATTAATTTTTTTTTCGGGTGTGAAAATCGTAAGTATGACTTCCTTCGGTAGGGAAGTAAAACCCTGGGCCCCGTGTTATAGATTTACGGCAGGCAAAAGATCCTCAAGCCCGAAAGAAGAGGACTCTGAACTAAGAATGGAACGCTGATGACTGGAGATGTTAAAAAGCGTCCGTAAACAAACCAAATCAACAAAAATCAACCATTTTGAGGGGGTTGAAGGAAGATCTTCAACAATTAATACACGTAATGTAAGAATAGATAAACTAAAATGTTATGTTTAAAGATGTCAGAGTTGTACCTTCAGCAGATACCATCGATTCACGGACAATAATAGGTACCTCGCGATCACGTGATCTTTTCAAATCTCAATTGTTAAAACAAACAAAGTGGTGCTAAAGGTAATGAATGAAAATGAATGAATAATGTTTAACGCCCGTTTTTGCTACAGAGGCACCACAGGCGATGGACACTGGCGATACATGAGATGAAATGATATACTGGGAAAGGATTTATTTTTAAGGAAGAAATCGTTCCAGGCCTAAGTGGGTACCTTCCCGGCATTTGCCAATTATGAGGACTGAGGAAAACCTGGAAAAAACCTCAATCAGGGAGGACGGTCCTGGCGGTATTCGAACCCCAGACGTCCCGCTCACGAGTTACGGCCGATAAATTTTTTGCTCATAGCACTCTTCTTTCAGGTTTGATCTTCTTTTACGTAACGTAAATCTACGGCACGCGACCACGGTTTATTTCTCTACCGAAGAAAGCCTTTGCCCCAAAAATCCATCGACCCTAGCTGAATTTGAACCTGAAACCTTGGGCCTGCGAGGCAAATTTGATTACCACCAGCACCGGCTTTGAATAGCCTATTTGCAAAGAATATACCTGGTACTTCCAGGTAATTGACCAAACTTATTCATTTTCTGGGTAAAGAGTTGAAGGGATGATCAAAATATATATGTAACAATAAGCTGATAAATACGGCATACTTGGAATTGAACATTCTTGTATGCGAGTCATAAACTCTGGGAAGTTGTTGTATTATATGCGAAAAATCTAAGAGGCCAAAACAATGCAAGGAATAAAATTACAATATTTAATGCAGTTAACAATTTTTAAAACTATAATGTATAACAAGAGGAAAATTTAATACTTTTATTCTTCGCCATATGATAACCAATTATACAAAATGCTTAACCAAGATAACAAGCCAGCAAGTAAATATAAGATCATTTATTATCTTGCACTAACCTTATTCATGTTTAAATGTTGATGAATAATTCGGATGACTGTTGCTTTAGAAAGGCCCAACGTTACTGCTGTTTCTGTAACTTTGAGCCGCCGGTCTTCCATAATTTCTCCTTCCACAAGAGCGATGTTTTCAGGAGTGAGCACCTCTAAGGGCCGACCTGCACCCTCTTCGTCTTCAATACTTTCTCGACCCATTCGAAAAAGTTTGGCCCGTTCTTTTACGATAGAATATGAGGGGGATACTTCCCCATACACCGTTCAATCGCTGTTTAATTTCATTTGCAGTAAGTTCTTCTTTTGTGATGAACTTAATATCAGCTCGATACTCCATTTTGAACATGTCACAATGTTCTACACATAGCCTTCTTTATGCAACTGTATCTGAACAAATGAACACAGGGGAGCGGAAGTTACAGTTGCAATTATTTACTTAACAGATAAGGTATGCCACCAGATAAGGGTTTTGTAAAGGCGATAATCCTTATCGGTGAGGCCGGAAACTTATGGGCCTACCCTCGTATATAAAATGTGCGCTGGCATTTAAAGGCGAAGATTCGAGGTTCAAATACTGGCACTTGAAGGTACTTTTTTCAGGGTAATTTAACGGCAGCTGATAGTTTGGCACGGGAGAGATAAAGTTCTCTTTGATATCGTTTCACCTTTGTGAGCTTAATTATATGACTTAAATTGTTATGTGGTGTCTTGTGCCGCGTTCCTAACTCGAGAAAGCGGTTCTAAGTCCTTACGCACGTGTGATCTGTAGAAATTCTTCTCTAAAGAAACCCCTGTTGGCATAGACGGCCTGCCTCTGTTGCATTCTGCTGCGCCTCCCCGTATGCTAACAGCATGTTCAGATAAACTCTATTCGAAAAAAAATTAGTCTACAGTGAGCAAGAGTCGGTCCTGGTGGTGTAGTGGTAACCATACTTGCCTTCTAAACCCAAGATCGCGGGTTCAAACCCGACCAGGATCGATGGATTTTTTCGGGGGTAAAAATCCTAAGTATGGCTTCCTTCGGAAGGGAAGTAAAGCCATGGGTCCCATGTCGTACATTTACGGCACGATAAAGAACCTCAAGCCTGAAAGAAGAGGCCTCTGAGCAAAATTTGTCGGCCGTTTCACGCCCTGAATTGAATGGGACACTGATGACCTGAGACGTTAAAGAGCGACCATAAATTAACCAAATCAACTTCAAAGGCAAGAAGACAATATTCCATATCTATTACTTAATCTGTGACTTTTTAAGTGTTTTACACTTTTTCTGCTTATCTAGTTATTGCTATTTATCCATTTATATACAAATATAAAAATAAAGAAATTTTGGAACATTGCAACTAAAATAAAAAGAATTACAGAAGCAGAAATAGATAAAACCCCTTAAATAGTTACATAATTTTCGCAAGTTTTCTATATATAGGATATTGAAATACAAAGAAACGCACTTTGGTGCTACCTGAGAAGATAAACGCGAACGTACCAATTCTACAGAACTGGGACTAAAAAAAATGTAGTATATAAATGTACTCATAAATCATTGCAGAAGGCGGTCAATGATATAGAAGCATCACGAGCGTGCCCCGAGAAGATTGAAGTTCTGAAAGTGATTAACTAGGCCAAGTGTAACAAAGTGGTTAGACATGGAAACATCTGCGGTAGCTATAGATCCGGGAAGAATATTCCAGAAAATAAATAGCACAATGAAATATGTGTTTAAACTAATAGATTAGTGCCAGTTGTACTAATGAATGTGAATGGGCAAATACGATATCTCTCGTACCCCCGATAATTAGGATACTTTCTTATTGAAGAAAGAGATCAGCATTTTGCAGCCAGAATTGCTGTTTCGCAACAGAGGATAGACTTATGCTTAGAACAATGAGCGAAGCTATGTATGAAAAATCCCTGTTTAAAAATGACTAGTAAAATATGCGGCCAAGGAAAAAAAAATTGCAAAGAAGTAATTTGGAAAAAAACAAAACAAAATACGAACTATTAAGCAAAATCACCATTATTTCCCTGTTCCTGCTTCCTTAGGCCTTTCATACCAAGGCACTGCCACGGGTGGCCGAGGTCGTTAATGCGCGGATTCGTGAGCGGGAGGTCTGGAGTTCGAATTCCGCCAGGACCGTCCTTCCTGACTGAGGTTTTTAGGGGAGGTACCCTAAACTTAGGCCTGGTAAGTTTCCTTCCTTAAAAAATCCTTTCCCAATTTATCATTTCATCTCATGTATCTCCAGTGTCCACCGCCTGTGGTGCCTCAGTAGTAAAAAAGAGCGTTAAACACCATATAAAAAAAAACCATACCAGGGGAATCAATCAGCCCCATTTTAAATCATACAAGATGCAAGAATAAGATCAAAATATGCTAATAGTTTGGGGCAGGAGGATTATAATTCGTTAGGTACAGCGAAACTTAGCATAAATCTCCGAAATACAAAGAAAATCTGCGTTGATGTCTTTGTAGTGATAATTACTAAAACTAAACTAGGGATGTAAATACAATATTAACATAGTGAACGCGTCTCAAAAAACAAAAGGTGGATTCAGTCATTATTGCATAGAAAAAACTTTGCAACGATGTCAAGATCGTTTCATCTGTAGACACTAATAATAAAACAATTTCTAATACGAGATATGATATGCAGATGACCGACTCCTTAGTCTAGAGGCTAGCGTGGCTGCATGCTTGGGAAGTCCCTAGTTCATTCCCCGGTGCTGCTTGGAAATTTTCTAAGCTTCGTGCGATCTCGCAAGTCCCCAATCGCGATGCTGATCAGTGATTTCAACACTGCACTGCTAGTCTCAAGATGGAGGTAGTCAGGATATATTGGGGGCTGTAGTACCATAGGTTTATTATTAGGCAAGCAGATGGTAGCAAAATCCATAAGAAAAGAATTTAAGGATAATTAGCTAGTATTCCTAAAACTTGTCTCAGTTGAGTGCTAAAAGAAATATAGAAACAGAGAAGTTGGAACTTGACACTAGAAAGGCTTTCATTCTTAACCAATATTAAATTAAAATATGAATTAGAATATACACAACAGAAAGGTTTAAACATTGCAGTCCGCATTATCAACTTCCTAGTGCAAGATGCGCACATAAATATATGTTGAAACTTACTGCTCTACAGGAAGGCCTCAGAGCTCTAACATGAAAATAAATTAAAACTCTCACACAAACCAACTCAACAAGGAGGAGGTAAACAGCTGATTCTAGCGGTGCGACGTATTAGTTGCTTTGTGTATTAAAATATTTAATAAAGAAAGTATATTCAATTCTAAATAACGCCGTTCCTGATGGTCTTGTGATAAGAATACTTGCCTCGTAGACCCAAGATCGTGGGTTCAATGCTGGTGAAGTAAAGGGAAGGGAAGTAAGGCCATGGGTTCCATGTCGTAGATTTACGGAACGTAAAAGAATCTCAAGCCTGAAAGAAGAGGCCTCTGAGAAAAATTTATCGGTCGTTTGACGCCTTGAATTAAATGGGACGCTGATGTTAAAGAGATGTTAAAGAGCCTCCTTAAATAAAACAAATCAGCAGCAACTCTAAATTACTAGATTTTAATCCTATAAACTTTAACTCCATGAAAAATGAAAATTTGTAAGAAAAATCGCTAGATCACGGGAGCTTACTAACATGTGCACCAACACTTAGACGCCACTTATAAAATAAAAACGTTTCTCAAAGTTATCTGCACCATCCCATCTCTTTGTTCATGAAACCATTTAGGCTGTTGGTGGCACCATTGATGCTCTGCTTCAATCACGTCACCGTCCGCCGTAAACCAGCAATCCCCAGGGTCACTTATGAGTTTACCGAAAATCTGGAAGTCGCAAGGTGATAAAGAGAGACCATATTTCATCCACTATTATTTTAAGTTCGAAGAAAACTTCTCCCTCCTGTTCATAGCGCGTAAGATGTTGCAAACTCAGTCCAATTCGGTACTAGGGGCAGGTCGTCCACCAGCGATGTTTGCCTTTGTGCACTCATAGTGCGCATAGGACTATGAATCTCAATTCAGCGGCTAGAAACTGCACCACACTACGCTGCGAGTTCTTGGACACTGCAGTTATTGTGAACGTTATCTTTACCTGATGTTTCGATTGCAAGTTGGCCAGCTTTGGACTACGGTTCTCAAACAGTAGTATCAATTCTAAAACTTTCTCCTTACTTCATTTTTCGCAGCCTATGAATCGTTCTCATTTGACTGTCCCTCTTAGAAATGATTATAAGAACCTACATGAAAGTATAATGGCTAATAACAATTTTGAGATGATAAATAATTTCTATGACTATTATTTCAACTGTAATTATCCATCCTTCTAAGAATAATGCCTTAGAGTAGGTTGAAGTGAGTTTTTTTTTACTGGGGTGTGTTGACGATGTCGCCTCATGTTGGATGTGCCCGATTTGAAGTGGTTTTTAATCTTGTGTTGATGTTATTGTGGACCGAGGGTCCCACTTCATACACCGGTTTAGGGACCCGAAGTCGCCTTTCGTATCTTATTGGTCACGGGAGGAGAGATCTTGCTTCATTTAAACGCATTGAACTATTTAATCACACCAGTTATCGGCCACCTGATCCGTTATCTCTATGATTTTGATGACACATGCTACCTATGCTGCATCTGTGTTCCTCTCGTCTACTGCCCCTGGTAAAGCGATGTTGATCACCAGAAAACGAACGAAACGTATGTATGACTGAGCGAGATGTGATTGAAGAACAAACATGTGAGTGAGCCGAACGTAAGACTGGAAAAATGTATGTATGAATGAACCGAATGTAATACTGAGAAAGTCATACTGCCTTAACTTCCTGATCTGAACTGCGGCTGCCATCTGGTAAAAGCTGTCCGGTGGAAAAGCCTGCTTTTCCTGGGTTGTTTCTCCTTATATATGAAATCTAAACGTCGCCACGCGGTTTCAAAGCGTTACGTGGGTTCACAACATAGCGTCCACGGCTTCCCTGAGCCTTTGAAATATTACTTTAAATTTATCGCCTTTCTGACACTTTATTGGAGAGTACCTCATCATACGATGTAACGATTTCATCGCCGACACTTGATCGCCCTTCTACCTTCAACGAATTTTGAAGCATCTTCAGCAACTAAGATACAAAAAGATCTATTGTTCGGTCACCTGCAGACACTTAGCTTTGTTACAGTAGAGAGATCCATCGCTCTAGCCGTTACCAGAAGAAACACAAAAGATGACAAAAGGCAAAATTTTCCATATTCTCATAGAGTCAAACGTCCAGGTAGCCACGAATACATTTTAGTAATACACGAAATGTCCCAGTTTGCTACTATAAGTTATACATTTAATAATTATTACTATTATCTAAAAACATTTACTCTTGGGCATGCGTGGGGGTGAGGATCTGTCACATGGTTTATATGTTAAACTATTAAACTACTAAACTCTACTAGGTCAAGGAGGCAGCACCGTTAATAATATATTCCTACAAATTTAATAAAAAAAAATGAATTAAGCCCCAATATAACTTTTACATTAAAATATTCGGCTGCATGACTCAGTTCTTATTGAGAAGTTTTTAATTGGAATTCTAACCTTGTATACTCTTAGTGACATTTTATATCTGAATTCTTCAATTCAATCTTTTTAATAATTGTATTGCTGTTTTTATCTTTTCTGAGTTTATTAAAGTTATTAAGTTCATAAAGAAGGATGTAAAATGCAACCTATTCATCTGTACACTTATTATTTATTTTATACTTTTCAAACTGAGAATTACGTAGTTTTACAGACAGTTCCATATGCATTTTTCTGTCAGTCTTACACTATCCTGTCAATTATATTGTCAGTAATTCTACCGATTACATCGTTTTATTTTGTTCCATTATAACTATCGCCACACTGGAATTTTATACCGGTGATTACGGGCTCAATCTCATCACTGAAAGCCCATACACTTTCAATAAATTTCTAGATTGAGAATATTCGTGAATTGTACCAAAACTATACTATGTAAATTCCTATTAACAGAATTTACTAACAGCAATTTTTGTAATTTTCAACTCTACATGCCCCTAAAGAATCTCTGTTCAGAAATCTGCCTATGTTGATTGCAAGCGTTGCGAAAGCGCGCAAAAAGGCACAAATTTGAGAACATAGTCACAGGTACCTAAAATGGGATACCACAGTTTTTCCCTAATTGCCAGTTCGCAGGATTATTAATTCGTTCGGTAGAAAGTGGATGTCATACGATTTCAGATAAACCAAACGATGAAAATAAAAGTCCTACTATCGTATTGATGTAAGTTCAAAGAATGCTGCATAACGAGCATTCAAATAATCCCTCATGCTCAGCTGCATGAGCTTTCGTCATGGACAGAATACATCTAATCGACCACACGCGGATTTAGAAAGCAATAAGGAAGACGACAGATACACAAGTAGATGACGAAATGGCAACTCATGGGTATAATGCGATTTCAATTTCGTCCTGTCACGCCTCGGTTATTTGCTCAGCTGATCACGCTAACGTCACTCCAGATTTCAGTTCCTACTCGAATCTCGATGTTGTTACATCATAAAAGAGGAACTGAGACATTTGCTGAGAGGCTGCCGAGATTCTTCCACCTATGTAGGTCAGTGAATGTAAACGATGATCCAAATGAGAGCAGCAACGTTCAGAAGCAGCGCAAACGGAAAGTGATGTTAGATACTACTTGTAATTAATTCTGCCGTTGCGTTATTTTAAATTGAACGGCAACTGTGTAGAATAAAGATATCAGCACAGGTTATTTCACATTCATTATTTGCTCCATTTTAGTATACATATACACAAAGGCGCCAAAAATGTATACACACTTCAAACAAAGAAAAAACTGTGTTAGCATAACCAAAACTCAAATCACACAAACAGAAAATGATGAGCACTAATCATCCTAGACTTTTAAAATTACAACAGTTGCTAAAAATGCCCACTATCGGCGTCTGAGTACGTTGAAGTACTGAATGAGCAGCGTTTTCGAGCGACTGCAGCACATGTCGTTTCAATTTCTTTCCGAAGTGCTGCCCGTGTATCTGGTTTTCTACGGTATACAACATCCTTTAGAGTTCCCCATAGATAGAAGACCAACAGAGTTAGATCCCGAGAACGAGGTGGAAACTCAATCGGACCTCTTCGTCCTATCCAGTACCTTGGATAGTGCCTTGGATCCAGTGCACGGGGCTTGCTGTGCGAGGTCTCCCAGATCTGCCCTTGTGAACATCGCATGTATGTAAGTTACATCTCACACCTACTGCCGCCAACATCTTCGCTATTATGGCATAATTTGATTTTGCAATTACAAATAAATACTTTGACTTTTTGAAGTGCAGTGGGAGTCGTGCATTTACATTTGTAAAACCCGTTGGCATTGGGAAGTCAAGCACTTAGGAGTTTTAAAAAAATATATACAAAACAGTCTCTCTGTTCGAATCTCGCTCTTTTCAAATTATTTCGCATGGGCGTACAAAGTTTACTTTCAAGTTATTACGTAGGGTGTACGAGACACTGTATATAAAGTCTTTAGTCTACCAGTCAATATTATCAAGTTAATATTTGATGATGCGCTCCCGCAGAAAGTTTACACTTCAAGTAAACCGTGAGTCGTGGAACATTTGCATATAGCAATTAGCAAGCGATGACCCTAACGCCTAGGTGAAGTTCATAAGACCTAAATTGGTTTCCAACTACCGTCTGCACGGCGCAGTAAATTTATTCACATTGAAAGTAGGCCAAGGTTGCAATATAGAATAAATTATTCTCAGAAACAGCAGATGTTGTAAAAGTACATTATGATCAATAAATCACTGAATATAATATGTTACGTCGTGTAATTATTGAAACAACTAAAATCCTCTCCCAGTCCTGTAACGAAATAGAGAAAAATACCCTGAAATGTTGTCGTTGAAGCGTAGCCAACAACTTGGGCAATCATCACCATTTACAGCTTCAAAATTTGGTGTCCAATCCGGGACCAGAAGACAAGAAGTGCGCCCAATTTGGCACCTCCCATCGAAACCGCTTCAAAATTAGCGCCTCGCTTGGGGCCATCAATACTGACCAGCTTCAAAGTGCATGACAATTTGGATTAAATTATGTCGCCATATGAAATTATATTTATTTGCTTATTTAACAAATTCCACATACAATTTAGCATTTGTGCCATCAGTACACGGGCTCTCCAGTATTTTTCAACAATACAGTTAAAACCATTCAATGCAGAGGAGCCATAGGTTGACGAGTATCAAAAAGGGTGCGATTTGGAGAATGATAGAGATGCGATCTCAAACAGTCATGTTTCGTCAACAAACGAAAACAAGCGACATTAAGAATCGCCCATTTTTTTTTTCTTTAGTTGCCACTGTAGCTTCCGATTTAAAATTGTGTTTAAAAGTCCTGTTTTCAAAAGCTTTAGGGAAAGGTGGGTCTCTGAGTCAGCAAGGCTCCTTTTTTTTTTTTTTTTTTTTAAAGCAAATAGGTCTGCGTGTTCGTTTCCCAGGATACCACAGTGTCCAGGTACCCATTGGAAAGAGATTTTATGGTCAAGGTCCCTCAGCAACAGTCTGCATTCCAGAATTCGTTGGAAATCGCAATGATGGTTTACTACACATCATCAAAGAAAGTCTGGAGATTTAGCGTTACCGAGGGTGCACTACACGGAGACCTGCTACGTTAAACCCAGTAATTGTTATAATTTATTTACCTCCATCTTACAATTTAAAACGATCTTATCATAGAAATATAATTTAGCATATGTACACATTCAAAAAGTATTTTGTGCATAGGAAAAAAAACAAACTAATGCCACGAAGATATATTTTACTGCATAGCCTCATTGATTACAGTGGCACGTCTTGCTGGCATGGAGTCAACGAGCTTGGCAAAGTGCATCAAACTCACTCAGTATTCTGAAGACGTCATTATTGTTGGCTTTTGTACGAAAGCAATTATCAGATTTCTCCAAAAGATTTTCGATTGCGTCAAGATCCAGACTATGACTTGGCCAATGCAATACAGTCTCATTGTTCTTCCTAACATGCTCAGCGGAGCGTTTTGGATCATTATCATGCTGAAAATTCATTATGTGGCATACAATATCATGTGGTCGTTTAGGATACCGCTGTACTTGATTCACTTATTCATCAATCTCGATCATTTCAAGAGAAATGACACCTTTGCTTTCTGCACAGTGTACTGGTATTTTTTTGTCGTTCCTCTAGTCCGTTTGTTGTCGAAAAGACAACAGCCTTAACCCAATGAGATGATAACATATGGAACTTGCTCTTGCCACTCCAGGGACTTTTGATCAAACTATTAGTGCTCCATACTTCTTGGCAAACTGAAGCCTACCCTTTCTATCTCAATAATTAGTGTTTTTTTGTTTCAGTTATTTAGGAAGGTCGTCTACCACTCTTATCAACAGCTGTCTAGTAACCTTTCACTCCATGTTCATGCATGTTTCGTCTGTGATATTTTCCTAGACAATCATGTATTGCTAGAGCTGATATTTAGGATAAACAACATTGGATACTTATGTAATCCTCAGTACGAATTCGTTCGGTAAGGAAGAAAGCCATTGATCCCGTGCCTTAGATTTACGGAACATGAAGGAACTCCCAGCCTGACAGAAGAAGTTTTTGAACAAAATGTATCGGTTGTTTCATGCCTTGAATTGAATGGGACGCTATGACCAAAGATGTTCAAGAGCGTCCTTAAATAAACCAATTATTATTTGGTAATCTCATCTTTTGGTGCAGTTTATCGAGTCCCAGAAGTCGGTCCTGGTAACCGTATTTACCTCCTAATCCCAAGATCGCGGGTTCATTCCCGGCCAGGATCGATGGAATTTTGGGCGAAAAAGTCCCAAATATGCCTTCCTTTGGAAGGGAAGTGAAGCCATGGGTCCCGTGTCGTACATTTACGGCACGATAAAGAACCTCAAGCCTGAAAGAAGAGGCCTCTGAGCAAAATTTGTGGTCGTTTCATGCCCAGAATTGAATGGGACGCTGATGCTCTGAGATGTTAAAGAGCGTCCGCAAAGAAACCAAATTAAGAGTTCAACAACGTCGGAGATATTCACTACAACCGCTTCCCTTTTTTCTTCTGAAGAAATTTCTAACAAATTCCAAACACTTTTGTGATACAAGATTTTGTTTGGACCTCTTTAAGGATGTTTAAGACTGCTCTTCTTAAATGAAAGAGCAGTCTTTAGTGCTCAGTATTGCTGTAAAAAATATTTTACTTTAAAGTCTATAAAATAGTTTACAACATTAGCCAGCTTTCAGTGAAAGCTTATTGATTACCATTATCTACCACCACTCAGCACAGCACGCAATCCGACGTGCAGTGATTTGTTGTTTCAACTACCAGTCCACTTTTTGTTTCTTTTGGAAGGTAATCCTTACTGTCATGCAAAATGCGTATTTCTTTGAATGAGTCGGACGTATTAAACAAGCAAATGACCGCATATAAATACATCAATTCGCCGATTAAGTAACCAACTGAATATATATAAAAATAGCTGTATGAAGAGTGCTGAATTTCAAATTGAAAAGAAAAACATGCCATTTAGAATACTGCTCTTCAGACTGTGCTACGATTTCTGCATTTGTTGTCAATGGTGAAAAATACTAAGAAGGTAAAAAGATTCGCTGTTAAAAATATGAACTGTTATGAGTAATTTCAAAACAAATTGTATTAAAACCCCCAATGTTAATTTAGCACTCGATTAGGCTCTATTAACCATTATCTGTGACGAGAATTCTCAATTATATAAACGTTTTAATTCCTAATACAAAAACGGTTGACTGAATGAGATGCAGAAACTTACACAAAGGTAATAAATATGTTGCAGTCAAATGTCAACGGTAACTGTGTAGTATACAGAATGGTAAAAAAGTAGAGATCCAAGAATTCTTTATTCTTGTGTTTCAAGATCAAGACATATGCCTAACACTGAAGAGAGAATAGCACTGCTTCTATCCGATTGGGAGGATTAAGATATTCACAGGCGCAATAATAGTTTGAAAGTAGCTTCCGAAAATGGGTTCCTTCTACAGGGAATATCTGCCTTCCAATGTTTCCTGAATGAGCAATATTTGGGTTTACAGCTGAGGTTGCTGTCGAACGTTTCACACAGCAATTGAACACAATCTAATGTACTGGTTAAGTAGAGGTAGAAGTAGAAGTAGTAGTAGTAGTAGTAGTAGTAGTAGTAGTAGTAGTAGTAACAGCAGTAGTAATAGTAGTAGTAATAGTAGTAGTAATAGTAGTAGTAGTAGTAATAGTAGTAGTAATAGTAGTAGTAATAGTAGTAGTAGTAGTAATAGTAGTAATAGTAGTAGCAATAGTAGCAGTAATAGTAGTAGTAGTAGTAGTAATAGTAGTAGTAATAGTAGTAGTAGTAATAGTAGTAATAGTAGTAGTAATAGTAGCAGTAGTAATAGTAGTAATAGTAGTAGTAACAGCAGTAGTAATAGTAGTAGTAATAGTAGTAGTAGTAGCAGTAGTAATAGTAGTAGTAATAGTAGTAATAGTAGTAGTAATAGTAGTAATAGTAGTAGTAATAGTAGTAGTAGTAGTAGTAATAGTAGTAATAGTAGTAGTAATAGTAGCAGTAGTAATAGTAGTAATAGTAGTAGTAACAGCAGTAGTAATAGTAGTAGTAATAGTAGTAGTAATAGTAGTAGTAATAGTAGCAGTAATAGTAGTAATAGTAGTAGTAGTAGTATTAATAGTAGTAATAGTAGTAGTAGTAGTACTAGTAGTAGTAGTAGTAATAGTAGTAGTAGTAGGAGTAGATGTATCTTTATTGCTATAAAATTCTATATAAAAATTACAAATATATTTTATGCATGGGTTGTAGACCGGTTCCTTTGAAAGAGGAACAAATAATATTAAAAATAAGACCTTATAAATTAAGAAGTGAAGAACGATATTTACAGAAAAAATGAATTGAAACATATTGCATGTTATTTATAATCACACTAGTTAATACGTTCTAACTAGAAAATAAATGTTTCTAGCTTCACGCACTTTGGCTAGGAAAACGCCCGTATTCAACCAATTAAAGCGGTTCGCAGATAGATCCGAGTGTGCCGCTCCACCTCTAATTGTCTTAAAAAGTTTTCTGAGAACAGCGTTTTTCTCAGGTGTTCCCAGCGGGTACATTCTGCCAGAATATGTACCCATTCCTCCTCCCCTCCATAAAATGGTTAGGTTCTCCTACCGGAACTATCCATTATTTCTTTTAGACTTCCAACCTCCCAGTCTAAACCATTCTGATCTCGGCAATCAACTGGCCATATCAAGGACATTCGCATGGAGAGTATTGGATTTCAAATTGAAGAGATGAGCAATGATAACGTGCAGGGAAACTGAAACACGATGCAAAGAAAAGATTTTCATAGTCATCTAGTTCATTGAGTAAAAAAGTTATCTCCAGTGATATTGATCACTTGTAGAAGAGGTAGCAGCAAAAATTGCTCAAAATAAATGCGCCCAGAGGTGAAAGGCGAGCAAAAAAGCCTCCAGTTTCGAAGTTGCACTTATATACAGATGCAATACAAATGCTACTATAAGCTGTAAACGTGCATATTTTGCAATTGCTGGATGTAAATTATTTTTATTATGTTGAGTTTTTTTATTATTAATTACTTATTCAAATATCTTATAAGTTGTCTTTACTTTATCTTTTGGATTTATCTACACGTTTGAATAAGTGCCTTCTTTTAGTTAGGTTAGGTTACAAGAACTGCGGAAGAATGACAGTACGCAAGCAAAAACAATGAAAGGGTTCCAACATTGAGCAGGCGGTGTGTGCATGCGCGCGTTGCTACAATGTGAGCGATACTACAACTGTGATTCTATCTGGGCGCTCTTTTCCCTTAAATAAAGAAACAGTATGCGATTAAGTATAAGGTAGATTACTGCTCGTCAAAAACTTTCTCCACACCTTGCTGATACCGTTCGAAAAACAGTTGGTATTTATTTAGAGCAATGGGTGCGCGCACTTTCTATTTACAAGCGATAGGTGCTTTTTTCTTGGAACTTTTTTCCGGATTAGAAGATGAAGTAGACTTATATAGTATGGAATGAATTATTTTCTATCACAAATTACTTATTCAGTGCGTCCTATGTAATCAACGATCGCACAAATTACAGTGTAAAATATTATATTGTAGAAGAGATCAAAACATTATTTCATAATTACGCCTTGTAACTTGAGACATAATTCTCTACAAATTGGGGAAGTATAAGGAACATTCAATAAACCAACCAAAGGCACTGCAACTGTGAATACCACCCTATCACTGTTATAGAATTATTTATTACCAGGTAGAAGGGTTAAACTGAAGGAAATGTTTTTTTGTAATCTTATAACACATTATCGAGAAGTCGCTCCGATCTCTCGAGTAACCAAGATTCTCCTTGGGATGGGAATTCAGCTGACAGCACTGGCGAGCGTATGGCTACAATGTTCTGCTAGTTAAGAAATCTAGTTAAGAAATCGCGATGAATGATGATGAATTCATGAAAGGTAATGTAGATAAATAAATAATATTTCCTACGGTTTCAGTTTGATGTACCGTTAAATTATTTAATTTCCAGGTTCAGATAAAACGTTTTCCACTAGAAACACACGTTCTTGAATGTTGTTTCATTTCACTTCACACACCGGCACTTATCCTATTGGGAAGACCCAGTCGGTATGGAATGCGGAGTATTTAGATCAAACATGGAATGCCAGCTGTTTCTCGAACGGTATCAACAAGGTGCGGAGGAAGTTTTTGACGTGCCGTTATCTACCTTACATTTAATCGCACATTATTTATTTATTTAAGTTATAAGTCCCCATAAGAGAACAGACTCATAATCGGGGTTGGCTTGCTAGATGAGTTGGTCTGAAGAGTTCAACATATTTCTATATTTAATTCCAATGATATATTTCTCCTTATTTTTCTAAAATCGAATATATTTTAACCCTTCCTTAAAACAGTCATATTCTACTGTCTCTTTCCACTAGACAAACTTAATTGATCACATTTTGACAATGATCACATTATCACTATTTTCTTTTCCTTTCGTTTTATGTTGGTTTTGGTGTATAATTTGTTATGCTGCATACTTTCGACTTAATATACTGTGAATTTTAGTTTCTCTTTTACCGGCCCGCAGTGGCAAGCTGGCAGGCCAATCCGATCTTATCGATCTGTAATCTCCCCAGGTGTTTATATGTTTGTACAAATTTTATTAACATTAGCTGACAAACAATTTTATTTTTATAAATTGTGCCTACTGACTTGTATTAATGCAAATGTTCAAAGAGATGTTCACCTGCATACTCTGATAAAATTAGCATATAAAAAGTTCTGCTTCTGAAACTCTTAAGAATTTCTGTCCTAAATTGTCTATAATATGAGGGTTATCGTTTAAGTTCGCTATTGAGATAAGTCATTACTATTTTCGCAACAAGTGACATTTATTATTATAATAAACCTTTGCAGCTCAGTTTAAGCAAAGCAATTTTGCGAAATTTCACGTGAAGGTTTTCGTTGGATGACTTTTCACGATTTTGGTAAAGGCAGAACTCAACAGCAATTCATGGAATCGCTTCGTTCAACGTTTGGTACTGAAACACCATCAGAAAAGACTGTTTACAATTGTTTTGCAGAGAATTTCTAGTAGTCGTGCATCCGTCAGTAACGAATTTCGTGAAGGTTGACCAAAATCGATTGTCATTCAAAAAAAAAAAAAAAAAAAAAACATCGATGCTGTACGTAACATGATTGAAGATGATCGGCATGTGAATTACAGTGAGATACAGGCATCCTTTAGCATATCGGAGACTGCAGTACATTCGATTTTACATGAACATTTAGTGTGAAAAACATCTGTTCCTCATGGATTCCATATAATTTGGCAGAATATATATGAGTGTTAATTGGTGTAACGAAATGCTCAAAAAAGTGTACCGAGGAACTGCAAAATACGTATACAACATGGTAAGAGGTGACAAAATTTGGATATAGTCGTACTAACCGGAAACTAAGCAACCATTCACTATTTGGATGTTCCAAGATGAATCGAATCCCACAATAGTTGTTCGTTCATGAAGCACTTCCAAGAAAATGATCGTTTGTTTCTTTGGTTGCACTGGAAATGTCGCAACCATTCCTTCAGAGGATCAAAGAACAGTTAATGCTGAATGGTATACAACAAATTGTTTGCCAGAAGCCATCGACGAAATTAGGAAAAACAACCGAACACGTTGTATCATTAGATCACAATGACAATGCCAGTTTTCACACAGCACGACAAACAATTGATTATTTGAGGGAGAAAAACATTGATTCAATGTCATATTGCCTGATTTATCGCCTAACGAATTCTTTTTGTTCCCTAATATGATACAAAAAAAAAAAAGCGTGGACAGGTATTTCATCACCTCAAGAAGCTTTAAAACGCCTTTTTTGAGATACTAACTCCAGAGCGTGAAAACTTTTCAAGAATTCCTTTGAACACATGCAAAGGTGTATATAGTCCTTAAAGGAAATATTTTAAAAAAACAATAAAATAGTTTGTTTGTTCCTTTACTAATTTTTGTAACAACTTAAAAGGTAACCCTTGAATAAGGGTTATTTCTATAGGCCGTAGTGTTAAACCTCCAAAGAATCTCGGGGAGTGTGCGCTGTGGGTAAAAATCTTCTTAAAAATATCCATGTATCTCATTGCTTATTAGTACTTTAATAAAAAATATATACTACTATTTGTGTGTTCAATATCTCATAGAACTGGGAACATATTCATAAGAAACGAACTCTATTATTTGCCTAGATGTTAGAAAACAACACACACTAACTTTTCATCGCACAAGGGATCTTCTGTGCTCCAGCCCTCATGGCTTTACAAACATACATAGCCTTATGAGATATGGCACATCTCTTGATTAACATTTTAATCAAAAAGAAACTTCGATGCTTTGTCTGCAAAATGTTAGAAAACGCCATCTTTCAAAAAGTGAATTAAGTGAAAAAGTTGGAATGAAAAGTGATATATAGAATAAACTCTTGTTAGTAACTGCTCTGAATGGTCAGAAGGTGGGTTATACTGTATCTTGTGAAGATGGTTTAACTTTGCTGTCATTTCCGTCTGCTACTATTCTCTTTAAAACACACGTCTGCAAAATACGACCAGGATCAAGAAGATCAGTGCCACAAAGGAGCTGTTTGTTATACAGAGGTGTGTGAAATTGTGTACAGTGGATCCTCGCTCATTTTATATTGTTTCTTTAATTGGATTTCGAGACCTATTCCAGGAACTTACACGGATGTGAAGTGCCAATAATATTCTTCCTCATTCAACCACCATCTCATGCAATGTAAAAGCACACGCAGATCCTATGAGAGCAAACTAAAGGGACAAATAATTTATGCGATAGAAAATAGAGCTTGTACATATATAGTAGATTTATGGATTTGTTCATTATCATAGCACATTTTATTGTATTGAAAGTTTTTTGTTTATATATAGGATGCCAAAAATATTTACACACTTCAAGCAAAGAAAAAACTGTGTTAACATAACAAAACTGAATTCACACAAACAGAAAATGATGAGCACTGATCATCTTAGACTTTTACAGTTACAATAGTTACTCAAAATGTCCACCATCGGCGTCGATACACTTCTGAGTACGTTGAACTGCTGATTGAGTAACGTTTGCGAAAGTGTCCTCAGCGATTGCAGCACATGTCGTTTCAATTTCTTCCCGAAGTGCTTGTCAGTGTACCTGGTTTTCTACGGTATACAACATCCTTAAGAGTTCCCCATAGGTAGGAGTCCAACGGAGTTAGATCCGGAGAACGCGGTGGAAACTCAATCGGACCTCTTCGTCCTATCCAGTGCTTTGGAAGATTGTCATCAAGGTACGCACGTACATTTCGGTGGTAATGTGGTGGTGAACCATCCTGTTGGAAGTAAAATTCCTCATTTCCATAGATTGTATGAATGTTGAGCAAGACGGATGTTCGTATCATGTTCAGGTACACTGTTCCTCCAAAAAAAAAAAAAAAAAAATGGTTCATTAGATCCTTAGATGACAAACCACAGCAAACATCAATTCCAGGTAAATTAACAGCCTTTTCCAAATAATGTGTGGATTGTTTGCCCACCAGTAGACACAGTCATGCCGGTTAACAGTACCGTTCAACTTAAATTGTGCCTCATCGGACCAAACAACTTTCCCTTCGAAGGCCTCATCCTCTTGCACCAGTTCCGAAACCACTCACAGTGCTGCATTCTCCGATCAGGGTCATCTTCATTTAATGCATGCAAAAGTCTTGGGATGAAAACTTCCAACTTTGCTGCGTTAATAATACGATACGCTGGTTCTGCTAATCCCCGTCTCCCGTGCACATTGCTGTGTAGATTTCTGCGGTGAGTACTCAAAACGTTTCAGAACCATAGCCGAGGACGTGAGGCTTGTTGCTGTGCGAGGTCTCCCAGATCTGCCCTTGTGTACATCGCATACGATACCATGAGTCTCAAATTTGTCTCGAATGCGTGCAATTGTTACTCGCCTTGGCGGTTCTGTTCTGTACACACGTCTCCATTGCCTTTGAATTTCAACAACATTCTCGGTTTTCCAATTGAACTTCAAAATTGCTTTCCCTTTTCAAATGATAATATTGGCTCCATTTTGTTGTAGCAACGCTAACATAACGTAATATGAGTTACATCTGTTTACAGAACATCATACGATAATCTTGGCTTCATTTGTTAATTGTTGATTTACCTGTCACGTGGCAACGTTATCATAATGTATGTGAATCACGTCTGTTTACAGAACATCATACGATAATCTTGGCTTAATTTGTTCATTGTTGATTTACCTGTCACGTAGCAACGCTATCATAATGTATGTGAGTCACATCTGTTAACAGAACATCATACTACACATTACTGTTTTTTTTGGGGGGGGGTACTACTTTGAATTGTATTAAATAGATGTCTACTGTGAACGTGTGTATAAAGTTTCTGGCATCCTTGGTAAATGATGTATCCATAACGTACATAGGCCAGTAAAATATTTAAGCCTAGCTGAAGAAAAGAGACATAATAATAGTGTTCGTAATATACAAACTTATTATGTTGTTACCTGTATATTGCCGTTTAGCAGCGGGCTGTACACGCAACATTTTATAATCCTCAAGGCTGAGAAACAATATTTTCGTGTAATGCTTTATAAAATCTCAAAAGTGGATTTAAGGTAACCCGTAAATCAAGAGAAAGTGCACAGCTAGATCATTATCCACCAACAAATGTGTTGGGAGTAAAACAATGTTCACATTTTTCTTCAGGTGTAGTCATGTCGCAACTGTTACAGTGCAAGCTCAGGGAACATTCACTCACAATAGCATGTCACAATTTATCTCCCGGAAGTTGCGCATGACGCCCAAGAACAAAGCTTAGGAGAATTCTGTTAAACCATAGCGCAGCACCACATATGAAAAACCTCTTAAGCTTTTGTGAGATGAAAGAAGTCAATTGCATAGTCATCTAGCCTAGTCCTAATCCAGCATTTAATCCTTAAGAGATCCTATATAACGTACAGGCATTAAAACTTGTGCAACAAACAGAAGTGTGTTCATTGCTGTATAGTAGAACAAGAAATGAAGATTATTTTCAAAACGTGCAACAGATTAATTTAAAAATTAAAAATACATTTAGTTTCACACGCATATACCTTCAAACCTTACTATGTAAACCACATAGTATTGAGAAACTGGCGAATTGAAACCTAGTGAAATGTAATATAAGCAATTTTTGTAAATGTTAAGAAGACTTCTGTTGATTGGCTTTTCAATATTTAAAACACAATTTAAACATATTTAAGAAACTAACTATAAACTTAGCTTGATAAGTGCTTACTTAAATGTAATAAATTCATTTTATTGGTGTTACGTTTAAAATCAAACGTCATATTTGTGAACACATACATGATGACTTTTTTGTGAGAATCTGACTCATTATGCTATCAAGAAAAATAAATTGAGAAAAATTTTACAATACAATTTCAGAAACTTCGATTCAAAGGCCTATACTTTATGATATAATTTTCATAAAAAAATAGCATTACCGATGTCAAGACTAAACATATAAATCTACTCTTTATTAAAATGTCCCTTATTGTTTCGGAAAATAACACGTGTAATGATTATAAACTTTTCAAAAGTGATTCTTTGACTGCTTTGTTTATTCTAAACACGCTCAGTATAAAATTCAATAATATTATGTTAGAACCAATGACATTTTCTTTAAAAACCGCAGCTGGATCTTTGAATTATTTGTATTATTTGCACAAAATAAGTTCAAATTTCGATATATTATATAAAATTCTGCATTTTTATTTAATATAATTTTAGATACTTAATAAAAGCGTTCACTGAATTTCAGAAGATAATAAAACATAAAAGTGAGGTTATAGAATAAAGCAAAATTCATCTCCCACATAAATTGAAATTAAAAAGAATCTTCTTGACATACAACCCCAGAATCAGTTTACTCTAAGTCTTTTGTCCTTTTCTGCTTCTTTAGTTATTGTTATTTTAGTTATATGTGGTTAGCAGAATGGCAACATCAAGTAAGATGAAAATACGATTTTTAATAACCACATTGTGGTAAAAAAAACCAACTTAGCCAGGATTGAAAATATATCTTTCCAAAAGCAGTTGTAGAATCAGTACTGCTGACTATGGTACGGAAGTATCAGATTGTTGTGAAATAAAGGGTTAGCTGCATAAAAGCCAAGAAAAAGGCAAAGATCACGCCTCGTACGGAAGTTAAGAAACCAAGGAGAACAAATTGGCACAAGATTGGCAAAAGCTAGCTGATCTATGAAATAAAATGTATGAAAAATAACCAATTTTATATTTGGAACATCTTATTACACATTTCATGGGGAGAAATATTCCATATTGAATGTATCCCATATGTTCACACGATTACCCTACGTTGTTATTGAGGACATCATGAAAAATAAACACAAAAGAAAAACTACATACAAATGAGTTGGTTGCCATCAATTATGATATATTTATGATAGATGGCGCACAATATCATACGGCAAAGATACTTTTCTAAATTTTGCAGAATTCTCACTCAAAACTCCCTTGGCTAGAAGACGCTCTTATTTAAAAATGTTAAAACAAAACAAAAATGACTTTAGAGTTATTAATGTAGCACAGAGACACGAAAGTTATTAATCATTCGGAAATTATGGCAAGCTATGCGTGCCAGACCAGGAATGTATAATATTGATTGGTTTGTTTTATTTACGGACGCTCTTTAACATCTCAGGTCATCAGCGTCCCATTCAATTCAGGGCGTGAAACGGCCGAAAAATTTTGCTCAGAGGCCTCTCTTTCAGGCTTGAGGTTCTTTTTCGTGCCGAAAATGTACGACACGGGACCCACGGCTTTACTTACCTTCCGAAGGAAGCCATACATAGGATTTTTACGCCCGAAAAAATCCTTCGATCATGGCCGGGTTTGAATCCGGTATCTTGAGTTTAGAAGGCAAGTATGGTTAGCACTACACCACCAGGATCGATGGAATGTATATGAAATGGCTAATTTTTACCAGATTTCATATTTTTACAAATATAATCCATCTTAAAAGCAAATAACCACTCAAACAATGAAAAGAAAAAAAAACTATAATAACTTCACTTCTGTAAACTTAAATAAATTTTTGGCCCACTTTCTATAAACTTCTGATTAAAGTACATTATAAAGTTATACTGCAAAATCGCGATATTTTAAACCGCGCGAGAGAATGTCTAAAAGCTGACCCATGTTAACTTTGAGTTACACAGGGAAAGCGGAGTAACAGCACTGATACTCGGTCGACTGCACAATCTGATGCTTTGTTGAATCCAGATGAAGCAAACAAGGTAAACTAATTATGTGTACGCTCCCGCAAGCATTATCATTTTAAGTAACAGCCGCTGTGAACAAGAGTGCTCGAGAAAGTCTGAATGATGTAATGCATTTGTGTACCAGTTCACACAAAGCAGACACAAACACAAAGTCTATTATAATAAAGTGGTTTTACGCTTTATTGTACTTAAAATGACAGTTGCATTTTTTCTCTGTTACACGGAAGTATGAGAACTTGATATTGCTTACAAGGGAACTGCCGGTGAGCTCATCTGTAAACCGTATCTCAAACTATACACACAGTTGGATATTTATAGGAAATATGTAATTGCAACAGCGGCTAATACGGATAAAAATGGTGTGGAAACTTACTTCGAATGCGAAATTTCCATTTAGAAAGCATGGCGTGTATCTGGCGACAGCAGTTGAACATTTTCCTTCCATAGACTCACCTGTTATCAAGCTTACGCATAATCAGCAGATGACAGTGAGTAGTGTAGGAGGTAGAGAGAAAGGCAACAGCACGGCATCTTTGTTCAGGCTTTAATTTCATACCTTTATTTGTATGAGCAGCTAATATTTTGCACTTATACATTTCCTCTATATAGCTAACTATATGTAAAGTTTGAGTGAAGATTTCGAGATGAGCTCCTGACAGTTCCCTAGTTAGCTTAATATTTCCAGTCTTTCTTTGTGAAATATGTTTATTGGAATTACTTCAAAGACAGTAAATATAAAATTATTATTCACACTGCATATAATTAAATTTGAGCGTTAAAGAGGTTTGTCCTTATCTAGAGCACCTAAAAATATCACTTTTTAATACAGATATTGAGTCATGAAGTTCAGTTTTACAGATCTGACTATCTGAAGTTTAAAGAGGGAAAAGCTACTTATACATCTGGTATTTTTCTTCAGTACACAGTTGCTCACCCTAATTGTTAAATTATCTTGTCATCTGCAATGATAGGATGCAAGTTAGATATGAGGGTAGGTCCATGCGTTTCCAGCCTAACCATTTTCTAGATATGATAAAGACAAAAACTATATTTCACTTTTCATTATAGTTACCCTTTATTGCAATGAATTTTGAATTAACATTTCACCCCCACCCAAACAGTCAGAAATCTTAGCTGCAAAATGGATATAAACAGCATCCATCATTTCTTCGTCACACTTAAATTTCCTTCCTCGAAGATCTTTCTTCAGTTTTCAGAAGAGGAAATAGTCACTGGGATAGATCTGGGCTGTAGGGTGGATGGCCGATCTCCTTGAAGCCACGTTTCTTCACAGCTTCCTTTGCACAAGCACGTTGTCGTGAAGAAGGCGCACACCACCAATCAGCTTCCCTTGCCTTTTCTCTTTGATGGAAGTACGTAGTCTGTGCAGTAGGCAGCCTAGTACTTCCCATTTACTGTGGTGTTCCTTTATTTGATCTGAATGAAGAGTACTGCTTCACAATTCCAAAAGATTGTGACCATGATCTTCTTGGCTTTTAGAGGCGGTGCTTCGCCAGGTTTACACCACTCCATTGATTCTCTTTTGGACAAGGTATCATACATAGTAGAGAACTATAGTTTCATCTCCTGTAGCAATGGTTTGCAGAACTTCTCTCTCGTTGCCACGGCAGAGCTCCAAACTTGTAATATGATATAAAGAATGTAATTTAGAAATTATCACTCGGAATCGTTTCTAATTTTAATGTTCAGATATTTAGGGAATATTTAATAGAACGTTTTTTTTTTCATTCCCAGTTCATAACGATTTATAAGAAAGGTACATTCTAAGTTTCTGATACGTATTTATGCCCCACTTCGTCGAATATTCTGTATCATCTAATGACCAGAGACATTATTTGATTTCCGTTCTTTGTCCATTAAATGTCGCATAGACAATTATTTTAATTGTGCCCAGTACTAAATTTGATCCATATTATTTTCTGTATAACACTTCTTTAGAAATACTCATATTTTATCACCAAATGTGGAGTAGCTATCAAATGACACACTCTTTCCCATGGTAGCTCCTTTGGCCTTTCTTCACAGCAAATCGCCCTACGCTCTGTTCTACTTGGCGAAATATATTTTTTGATACACCTCTAGAGAAAGGACAAAAAAGTAAATGAAGTTTATAAGTTAAGTTTGAAATGTCATATTTCGAGGCTGATAAGCCACAAGATGATCTTGATTTTTTATCACACGTACAGCTTTGATTTGATACTGGTAAAAAGTGTTAGGCATTTTAGTGGGTAGCTTGTTCGCTACTATTTCTTTATGTCATCACAATGCAGTATGCAGTAAAAGCAGTACATATAAACATAGGGGTTTCTAAGAGCCTCGTATTGTAAAGCACGTATTGAATGTACTGTAAGGTCACCATGAGTGTGAAAGTGTTTCCTGATGATGAACATTTTCACTTGCTAATGTTTCACATCACCTTCCTGAATGGCCAACAACTTCGTGACCACGCTAACACCTTCCGCACCCACCTAGTCTAAACACGGGAGCTCTAGGCCAATACCCCCTCTGGCCAGCATCAAATACGCCAGACTCCTTACGTTTCAGTAGCAGTGTCTAAAGAATGAACACACCAGTATCTCTTCTTGAATAATGCTACTGTATCTGAGACTCATTCGTCCATTAAACCATTTATTTATCCCATTTGGATATTCATTATCCGCTAAATTCTGATGACTCTTATTAACATTAATAGGACGGTAAAAGTATGAAATAAATACAGTTTCGGTTTCTGCATTTAGCTTATAGTATTTTACTGCTGAGGCATTACAGGCATTATATATGAGAGTAGGTCCATAAGTTTCCGGCTTCGCCGATAGGGCTATCGCCTTCACAAAACCCTTATCTGGCATCCTTACCTTACATGTTAAGTAAATAATTGCAGCTGTAACTGTGTTCAGTTGTTCAGATATAGTTGCATAAATAAGGCTATGTGTAGAAGATTGTGACATGTTCAAAATGGAGTATTCAGCTGTTATAGGGTTCTTCATAAAAGAAGGACTTATTACAAATGAAATTAAACAGCGATTGGACGGTGTATATGGGGAAGCATTTCCCTCATATTCTACCGTAAAAGAATGGGCTAAACTTTTTCGAAATCATTGAGGACAAAAGCGTAAGATCAGACCTTGTAGGTGCTCACTCTGAAAACATCGCTCTTGTGTAAGGAAAAATTATGGAAGACCGGCGGCTCAAAGCTACAGAAATAGCAGCAAGATTAGGCTATTCTAAAACATTAGTCCTTGGAATTATTCATGAACGTTTAAACATGAATAAGGTTAGTGCAAGATGGGTGCCTAGACTTCCTTTCTCAGTCCAAAACAGCATGAGTCATCTGTTGAAAGGCATTTTTGGAGCTCTGCCGTGGCAATGAGAGAGAAGTTCTGCAAAGCATTGTAACAGGAGATGAAGCTATGGTCCTCTATTATGATCTCTTGTACAAAAGAGAATCAATGGAATGGCGTAAACCTGGCGAAGCACCGCCTCTAAAGGCCAAGATCACTCAGTCAACCAAGATCAGGGTCACAATCATTTGGGACTGTGAAGGAATACTCTTCATTGACTTTAAGGAGAGGAAACCACAGTAAATGGGGAGTGCTGTGCTGACCTACTGCATAGACACGTGCTTCCATCAAAAAGCTTTTTTATTTGTTTATTTAAGGACGCTCTTTAACATCTCAGGTGAACAGCGTCCATTCAAATGAGGGCGTGAAGGGCAAACAAATTTTGCTCAGAGGCCTCTTTTTCCAGGTTTGAGGTTCTTTATCGTGTCATAAATGTACGACACGGGACTCACAGCTTGACATCCCTTCCGAAAGAAACCAAACATAGTATTTTTACGCTCGGAAAAATCCATCGTTCCTGGCCGGGATCGAACCGGCGACTTGGGTATAGGAGGCAAGTATGGTTACCACTACACCTCCAGGACCGACCCATCGAAAAGAAAAGGCGAGGAAAGCTGAGTGGTGGTGTGCGCCTTCTTCACGACAACGCGCCTATGCACACAGCTCTTGTTGGAAAGGAAGTTGTGAAGAAATGTGACTTCAAGGAGATCGACCATCCACCCTACAGCCCAGATCTAGCTCCCAGTGAATGTTTCCTCTTCTCAAAACTCAAGAAGGACCTTCGAGGAAGGAAATTTAAATGTGATGAAGAAGAGATGGGTGAAGAGATTATGCCCAATTTGCAGACAAGACATCTGACTATTTTGGGGAAGGAGTTAAATGTGAATTCAAAGATGTTAGAAGTGTATTGTAATAAAGGGTAACTATACTGAAAAATTAATTATGTTTTTGTGTTTATCATACTTAGAAAGTGATTAGGCCGGAAACTTATGGATCTATCCTCGTGTATATGGGAAACGATTTTTTTTTCTTATGGAAGGAAACATTTCAGGCCTAAGTTTAGGGTACTTCCCCGGCATTTTCAATTTAATTGGAAGAAAATCTGAAAAAAAAACCAGTCAGGAAGGAATGTCCTGGCGAAAATCGAACCCGGACCTCCGGCTCGCGAGTTCGCGACTTAACGACCTCGGCCACCCGTGGAGGTAATTTAAGAGGAAAATTTTAACTCATCAAGATTAAATAATGATTAACTTTTCACAATAAAATTGCCTTATTTATTATTATAAACAAAAGATTTAATTTATTGTATATAAATTCAATTCATTTTTATGCACTAATTCTGAAAACCCTTGGTTTCAATTGCATTGCATTTGTATTGGTAGGAACGAAAGGGGATATTTTGGTACTTCAGCTTTGCTCAACGTCTGGTTTTTTTGTGCTAACGCCCCCAATTGTGAGGGAGGCACCGGGTGGCCAGAATTCAGGGACGGTGGGGCAAGGACAAGGAGTCTCTAACAATGTTCCCAGATACAATATTGCCGAAGCTAGCGGAATCTCCCCTCAGAGGCGTTCCAGCCCCTCAGACGCCAAGGCAGAAAATTTTATAAAGTGCAAGTCACCGTCACACCGCACACAAATACTCCACACCTTACATGGCCCTTTTCATCCTGTAACAGAACTAACGGAATGAAAAGAGAGCGGGAAATCCTTGGAAACAATCTATCCCAGCATTTGCCTAACGTATATGGTGAAACCATGAAAAAAGCTAATGGTCCTAAGGGATTTCCCGAATGTGAGTCCCAGTTATTACTTGAGCCATCTTGCTCGGTAAGTGTACGTTTATATAATATATATATTTATAATATATATATATATTTATATAATATGTAAAAGGATGCATTGAAAAGTTGTTAATTCAATTAAGGCTAACTGTTGTAACATATAACATGTAAAATATGGTAGGGTTTCATCCAAACATATTTTTTTCATAAGCACTTGCTTAATCCTTATCCTACAACAAAAATTAAACTTAATAATCTTCTTTTCCTAAACGATCTTTATATAATATACATTAGTTTCTGTGTACAATTGGCGTTAATGTACCTGCAGAGCTCGGTCATATAGGAGAAGGAATATATTATCTGCTTTTAATACCTCGCATCTCTTGGAAAAAGGATAAAATTTAAATATTTTAAAAATATTTTGGACATTGCTTACCAGGGCGACACATTCTAAGACTTGCGGCTTCCAAATATACCTCTCCAACCGTCCAATGACACGCATTAGTCCCTTACATATCTCTCACTATACGTTTAACCCGTCTAGTTCAAATTCCTCTTTATTCGGTGCAAGGGATACTTGTTTGAATGTCTCTAAAATGTTCTCAGTCCTATTTTTCGTTGATTTCTTCTGCTGATCTGAAATATTTGAGACTTAAGAGGTCTAAGACTATTAACTTCGTTTTCCTCTTTTAACAATATATTCTATTGACCTTGCTCAGGATATTCAATTCTGAAATATAATCTTTTCAGCACTTCTGTGATATTTGTGTGTCTGCATATTTTCCCAGATCTTATTTTATTTATTTGTTTATTTTATTATTGCAACCAGTAATATACGTATACCGGGTGTAAGAAAAAGTACGGCCAAACTTTCAGGCCACATTCCTCACATGTAGAGGAAATAAATGTGTAATACGTTTGTGAAATTTTAAGTTTTTACAAACATTCACTAGGGGGAACTATTGAGATGCCATTATTTTCGGAACAATTGACATTTGTTATTGTAAAAACAGTTGCAGCTTAGAAATTGACCGAATAATTTGTGTACGGTGGGCGTTTAAACAAAGTAATTTGGCGAAAAAATGGAAATTTCACTTGATGGTTTTCGTTGGATGATTTTTTACTGTTTTACTAAAGGTCTAACACAAAAGCAATACTTAGAATTGCTTGTTCAACTTTTGGCAGTGAAGCACCATCAGAAAAGGTTGTTTACAATTGGTTTGCAGAACTTCGTGCGATGAATTTTTTGAAGGTCTACCAAAATCGGTTGTCATTCCAAAAAACTTCGATGCTGTGCGTAACATGATTGAAGAAGATCGGCATGTTACTGACTGTGAGATAGAGGTATACTTAAAAATATCGATTTTGCCTTAACATTTAGGTGTGAAAAAAGATCTGTTCCCTATGGATTCCGCATAATTTGTCAGAAGTTTTAAAAAAATCGTATGAATTGCTGCAAACGAATGCTCTAAAATTTCACCGAAGAACTGCAAAATCCGTGTACAATATTGTGACAGATGACAAAACTTGGATATAGTCGTACTAACCAGAAATTAAACAACAGTCCACTATTTGGGTGTTCCAAGATGAACCGAATCCCACTAAAGTTGTTCGTTCACTAATAACTTCCAAAAAAAATGATCGTCTGTTTCTTCGGCTGTACTGGACATGTCGCAACCATGCCTTTACAGGATCGAAGAACAGTTAATTCTGAATTATATGCAACATTTTGTTTGCCAGACGCCATCGATGAAATCAGGAAAAACAACCGAAAACGTCACATCATTCTTCATCATAACAAAGCCAGCTCTCACACAGCACGTGAAACAATTGCTTAAATGAAGGAGAAAAACTCGAATTAATGCCTCATTGCCCGTACTCACCTGATTTATCGCCTAACGAAGCCTTTAAAAACCATGTTTTTCAAATACTAACTCCAGAGTGGAAAAAAAAGTTTCTAGAATTGATTTGAACGCACGCAAAAGTGTATAAATCTTAAAGGCAAATATTTTGAAAATTGTTAAAACAGTTTATTCCAAAAATGTTTTTATTTCCTAGTTTTTGCAAAAGTTTAAAAGGTAATCCTCGTATGGGTTCGGAAACGCATTATTTTCATGTTAGAACTCATTTTCTACAACTCTTCATAGCGCATCAATCATGGGAAACATACTAGCGTATCACACAAAACTTTCTTGCAAGAGGACATTTTGAGCGTTTCATGTGGTATGCTGGTACGTTCTATTCCTGTGTGTTTACAATGATAAATATACTATGAAGAGTTGTAGGAAATGAGTTTGTAACATGAAAATAAAGGATTCGCAGACCTATATACATATAACATATTTTATTCTTCTATGTGACGCTGATGACCTGCGCTGTTTAAGAGCGTCCATAAATAAATCAATTCTTCTATGTGGGAGGAATGTGTCCTGATAGTTTGGCCGCACTTTATTGTTACCCCCGATATATATTATTTGTAAAGAGAGAGTAAAACTTAGCTTTGATCTTAACGTTCATATTTAAATCTTATTTTATAAATTATTTGGATATTAAAACTGTATCCTTACACTTTGCTAGATATACTCAGTCTTTAATCGATTATAATTTTGTATCCTTTGTCAGTAAATTTTTATCATTATTATAGTGTATGCTATTGTTTTTCACAGCAATTTATTTTTGATTTGCTTCCTAAACTAAATAATGTTAACTTGTTCATTTATACAAAAGAGATACCTGTGAGATTGCCTCAAATATGCATTAGCACTGTATCTTTATTTTTTACATTATTGATTTTGTGTTTATCACATTCAAAAAGAAGCACATAAATTGAATTCCTATTGTAGGCGCTTTCTTAGAACATCATACATTGTGTTCCATGAGTGTTCGCACCAGACCAGTCGGAATCCTCAACTTTCTCTTGGTGTTTGTGTCAGCCACAATCAGTTGGAAGAACGAAAAGCACATACATTAAAATATAGGGAACCTGATATAATCGGATAACAACAAGGGTCATGAAGGGTCCGTCTCTCAGAAGGAAATTAATATCCTAGTCAGAAAGTGAAAATGGTAATGCTTCTAGGTTGAAAGGTGAGTGTGGGTTGTCATGGAAGTAAAGCTTGCCTAATCTATGGCGTGGAGGTGGCTGATACTGAACACTCTCGACACCAGCCCTACCTTATTTCATATGAAATAGTGCATTCCATAACGGTATATCTAAATACAATGGTCAACGATAATTTGGTAAAAAGTAAATTTTCTGATGTTTCTTGCGTGATTTTATTTGCTGATTCCAAAAATGAAGTCAGATATTTTCCTATCACTCACCATTTTTTTTTAATTTAAAAAAAACACATGTTTTCGGATTTGCTTGCATACACAGTCCTGAGCTTGCAAATGAAAAGGAAATGTTTAAAATAGTTTAATTTTTGCACTCTTAACTATTAACATACCTGTATATCATTGTTGTCTGAGAACCGTTCAAGAAAAAAGTTTCATAGCTTGTCTTTATTCAGTTCTAAAATAAGCGCTGCAAAAGTATCATCAAAAGTGAAACATATCTGAAAATTGCGTGAATGATTACAACAATTTTTGTCACAGTACTGATAATTAAATTTTAAAAGCGCACAGGCGAAGTTAAAAGAGCTTATGAAGGTTATTTTGATTCCAAAATAGATCATAGCAGAAACAGAGGTCCTGAAATCTGCTCTTCCCATTTAATGGTTGGCTAAAATGATCCCATCGTTGTCTTTTGCAGTTCCAATGATACAGCCGGGACTTGGGGACAATACACCGTTACTTTCAGGAATAAGTTCAAATTCCAACATGCTCTCTGGACAGGAAATGTTATTCATTAGACATTTATCAGCTTTGAAAAAATCTTATTGCCTCCATTGCACATCAAATTAGTTTGATTAAGAATTTTGCGAAAGCGGTATATCCTAATGTGGGTACATTAAATTATTGAAGAATAAATATCCAAAACTACCACCTCCTTGGTTTAGTAGTTAGTGTTGCTAACTTCTGACGGGGAAGCCCGGGTTTGATTCCTGGTAGTTACTTATGACCTTTTTTTAAGTTAGGGAGGTTTGGAACGGGGTCCACCCAGCCTCGTGAGGACAATTGGGGAGCTGCCTGAGGGAGAGGTGGCGTTCTCCGATCACGCATGATAGGCGACCGGTGGCGTGCCCACATGCTATTGACATGCCCCTTCCCCCTGTAATACTGTCCTATATCAATGAAAACCTAAGACGGAGATGAGAGGATGAACAGGTCGTCGCGGCAGGCCAAGGTTCACCCCGGGCTGTAGCGCCAATTGAGAAGAAGAAATTTCCAAAACTCAGTGCTGCCAAAATGAAAGAAGACACTATATTGGAAACTATATTAAAAGACGAAGAAGCGATTGCACTGTCAACTTTTAAAAAGTAAGTCACTAAATTTCTTGTAAACCACATGTCACAAGCTTACGGAGATTATATAAAGTGATGGGATGTAATAGGTCTCTGAAAGTACACACTAAGTTTTTCCCTTGCAAACATAGCAATCCTTTTCGCCAGATTTTTTTGGTTTATTTACGGACGTACTTTAACAGCCCAGGTCATCGCGTCCCACTCAAATCAAGGCGTGAAACGGCCGACAAATTTTGCTTACAGACCTCTTTTTTCAGGTTTGAGGTTCTTTTTCGTGCCGTAAATGTACACACGGGACCCACGGCTTTACTTCCCTTCCGAAGGAAGGCATACTTAGGAGTTTTACGCCCGAAAAAATCCATCGATCCTGGCCAAGTTTGAACCCGCGATCTTGGGTTTAAGAGGCAAGTATGATTACCACTACACCATTAGGACCGACCCTTTTCGCCAGGGAAAATGCAACCCGAATATGCTGGCAGAGTAATGTTGGATGTATAAAAGGATGTTCATCAAGCATAGTAAAGCTGAAAATGTATATCACATACGTTTTAGGCAAGTAAATGTAAAAGTCAGCTCAGATGCAACAATGAATACTATAAAAGTTTAAATCGCATTTCATATGGCTACTCAAATATAGTGGATGATAGAACTATTTTGAAAACCAAATTTAAACCAGCGCAAAAAGTATATAAAGCCACACATTTTTTCTCATTTAATAGGGAAAAAAATGTTTTGTTGGTCAGTTATCATTATGTATATGATCAATGAATTTTTTCGGGCGTAAAAATCGTAATTATGGCTTTCTTCGGAAGGGAAGTAAAGCCGTGGGTCCCGCGTGGCAGATTTACGGCATGTAAAAGAACCTCAAGTCTGAGAGGTCGTTTCACGCCCTGAAATGAATCAGATGCTGATGACTTGCAATGTTAAAGAGCGTCCATAAATAAATCAAATCAACATTCGGTGTAAGTCTAATTAGTTAACCTGGCACTTTCAAAAAGTCTAATTTCTACAAGAGAGGAAAACACTGTTTATTTTAAAATTTCAATGTTAGTTATTAAATGGTTGTATTCTAAAGACAGTGCGTTAGTGATAATAGGTTAATAATTAACATTCTTTTTAAATTTTTTTAAAATTTTTAACGATTATCGAACTTATGACAGCCTACGTGATAAAACTCGTACTAAATCTACATTCTGAAAAATAGCTTTATTTTATGTTATGACTTGGAAAACGGATGCTTATTTTTTGTTCATTTTCTCAGTATCTACATCTTATTATTATTATTTTAATTCACAATTATTATCCTTATTGTCTCACAGCACGCTTTTCCACTCATGTCCCCGAAAGTTACTTCAGAGAAAGATTTTTGCATAAAGCTTGTACACCACCAGGTATAAATCTTACTTGTTAGTAATACCCTTTCTTCTTTGTTGTTACATTTTTTTTCAGCTATCAATATATTTCTCTTTCTTATTTTTTCTCTCCCTTTCCTTTCCCATTGTCGCTTATTTTATTTGTTTTCATGCGTTAAATTACCTTCGAGATTTAGCATTTATTTCTACTGTGTCGTCTATTTCTACTTCTCCAGCTCACGCTATTTTACATATGTGTGTGTGTGTTTAATTCTTGTTGAGAAAAAAGTAAACTATTAACGTTCATTTTGCCAATTATACAAATTAGGCTTTATTTCTTCATTTATACTGTCTCAAATAACACAAGCAACCGCCCTGGTATATGTTCCAAGGAATGTTTTAATTTGGCACCTTTTCTTGAGGATAGCCTCGAACCGTTGATGAGAAACCAAATTCTTACATCATTTCCTCATACCGATGATGCAAACAATGAATATTAAAACTAGCGAGCTAATAATCTGCTTAACACTGTCAATGATCAAAAAGCTACGGTTAGACAAACGACTTGGGTAAATAATGGAGTAACGGAAGATGCGGTTGGAAATGAAACACGTGCTTACGTAACACTATTGTTTCCCAACTGGCTAAGCTGATCAATATGTGATGCGCGATGCTGCCCATAAATCGCTTTATATATCTTGCGTCACACGATTTAACATCTGCTTTCGTAAATAGAAAATAATCAAATGAGTCATAAAGGCGCATTAATAAAGCGCCAGTATCATCTTAGCCCACGCATTGACCAGATGTAAGAGAACACGAGAGTTTTTTTTTATTTTGTTCAACATATACATTACAGCATGTCAGATTTTAGAAAGAGTTTTCTTTATACTGAGCAGCACCAGCAGAGAGTTGAGATGGCAGTCATTATCAAAAATTCCAGTACAGCATCGAGCCACGAATAGTTTTGAACTGAACTGAGAGCCTCGAGTAGATCCCTGAATCGAGGACTATAGTTGACCGAGGTTCTAATAGAGGCAAATAGACCTCGAACTGAGTCCGAAGAGAATCCGATCTGAGATCCGCACCATTCTCAGAGCTCCATATAGGAATACAATCGGGTGTAGGCATATTCGACCTATTTTCAAGGACCCGCCACGGGTAGCCGAGGTCGTTAAACGCGGACTCTTGAGCGGGAGGTCTGGGGCTCGATTCCCGCCAAGACTGTCCTTTCTGAATGAGGTTGCTTCCAGGATTTCCCCAGTCCTCATAAATGGCAAATGCCGGGGATTTGATTTTTATGGGGGGGGGGGGTTGTTTTATTTACGGACGTTCTTTAACATCTCAGTTCATCAGCTTCCCATTCTATTCAGGGCGTGAAACGGCCGACAAATTTTGCTCAGAGGCCTCTTCTTTCAGGTTTGAGGTTCTTTTCGTGCCGTAAATGTACGACACGGGACCCACGGCTTTACTTCCCTTCCGAAGGAAGCCATACTTAGGGTTTTTACACCCGAAAAAATCCACCGGTCCTGGCCGGGATCGAACCGGCAATCTTGGGTTTAGGAGGCAAGTATGGTTACCACTACAGCACCAGGACCGACCAAATGCCGGGGAGGTACCCTAAACTTAGATCTGGAACGTTTCCTTCCTTAAAAAAAATCTTTTCCCAATATATTATTTCATCTCATGTATTATCAGTGTCAGCGCCTGTGGTGTCTCAGTAGTAAAAGCGCCCGTTAAACAATATTTAAAAGAAAATCTTCAAAGACAAACATTAATATAAGCCTTGTTAAACACTGCGCAGCTTTTCAGGCAGAACTATTTGCTATCCCGAACTGTGTTTTTAGAGGACTTGAGAAGGGTTTCCACGGCCAACGAATACCCATCTTCTCAGAGAGTCAAAGTACCTTAAAAGCACTTTCTTCCTAAGGTAAAATCTAAACTGGTATGGAAATGACTAAATTCCCTGTCTGCCCTGGCCTCTGATGCACCCTTTTTGACTCTGAAGCTGCGGCTGTAATCAGTACACGTACTGCCAAGACCGCAGTTAAAACATGGAATGGGGACAAACACCAACTAAGTTTACAAACCTATCCTGGACAAAAGCGCTAGGAAATCGGTTCTAGGTCCAAGCAACATTCTTTCCACGTCTCTTCTATACCTGGACAGAAGAGGAATAAGGAAAGTAGTTGCGTTAATTACTGAACATGGTCACTTCAGAAAACATCTACGAAAAGTGGGACTCCATAAGATGAACCCACTTGCAGAATGTGCAAACAGGACGAGGAATCTGCCTCGCATATCCTGTGTGAGTGTCCATTACTGGTAAGAGAGAGGTTTACTGTTTCTACAGCAGGAGAGCCCTAGGAATGGACGCTGACATTGGAACCAAAATACTGCAACATGTTCAAGGAACAGCTTTTAGGAAACAACGAGGCGTCTCTTCCTATGGGGTAGTGCAGTCAGCGTTTTAGGCTGACGTGCCAGAGATCGTTTAAACTCCATCCATGTAGAAGCCTGGGTATAAATGTAATGTGAAACGTCCATCACTTGGACACCTATGCTTTATTATAAAAGTGTCCAACCTAACGAGGTGTCCAAGATGAGAGAAACGATCTCACCAAACACTCCTGGTCAAATACGTCGTTATGTTCAACTGTTTAGCAATTTCTTTTGTTTTTTTTTTTTTTTCCTTGTAGAAGTGGATCATTGACTGTAATATTCTTACTCCGAAAAAAAAAAAAGCGATAAAAAACTTTAACGCTTAGTTCTTCAATATCAATTTTGCACACTCTCGTTCTTTCTGCATTGCAGTTTTACTGTTAATTAAAATCCAGATTCCTCTGCTATTTTCTTTTAGCTCACACAATTAGAAAGACGACGAATTATTTATATTTTCTTTTCAATGATTAATTCCACTAACTTAGTATATCGACAAAGTAGCAATACAGATGAAGCATTGAGTTTTCTAATGAATTCTGAAATAGCGATGCTTACTAAAATTATGGTTTACTCATAGTGTATTTAAATGTGTGACGAACTTTAATTTGTTGTTCCTCAACCTATGTCCTGTGTATTCACATAAATATATATATATATATATATATATATATATATATATATATATATATATATATGCGAATGAAGCAAATATGGATTACCTAAAGTTTCTTGGCGGCTGCACAAAGTTTATACACGTTTCTCAGAATGTCTGGCTCCAGGCTTAACTTGCTATTAAGGATGTAACTTTACTCTTCCATGAAAAATAATTATTCTAAAACTATATTATAGACTTGCTTACTGTAGTTTAGAAAGTCCCGTAAGGGGTGACTTCGGTTGTTGCTCTACAGATGCTCTGCGGACCATGAGTACCCGTGGTACTTCTGGCGTTACTAGAAGCAGCCGGGCCCCTACCGGATGGGCTGGACTCGGCGTGGCAGTAGTACCCGTAACTCATGGGAAAATGAGTACCCGGCAGTGTATTCCAAGAGAAGTGTCTATGGCATGTACCTTGGTGGCAGGAGGTTTTCCTGAATCACTGCTTATCGTGGGGTGGTTGGTGGCTAACTCAATGCTGGAGGGACTCATCTCAAGTTGAGTAGATCTATGCTAGACGTGACCTAACCACCAGTGAAAACCTGGTAGCTAAGTTTGCTTAGCGCGCTTGGGCGACGAGATCTCTACAGTCAAAAGGCGGGTCGAAATAGACTGTAGGTGTCGTCCTAATGTTAAAAACCACTGAGGACCACGGACTTCGAATCCCTTTGGACACGGGGAGGGATCCCCAATGAAGCATGAAACATGTGGTTTAGAAAGATTATACTTTTTCTTTTTTTTTTTTTTGGGGGGGGGGGCAGCTTAGTTGATTACACAGTTCTACTACAACATGACAGAAACTTAACATCTTAAATTTTTAGAAGAATATAAAGAAATAATTTACCCATTTGTTCCTTTTTGTGCATTTTTTCTCAAAAGGTTGACTTTTCTTAGAAAATATTAGTAATAACAAGGAAATTATTTAAAACTGTTTACTGCTAATAGTGTGATCTGTAACCTGTGTGAATGAATGTATTTGGTTTGTTTTCATTCTCTATACATGACTTTTTTTTGACCGCCAAGGGTGGCCGAGGTCGTTAAGGCGCGGACTCGTGAATAGGAGATCTGGGGTTCGTATCCCGCCAGGACCGTCCTTCCTGACTGAGGTTTTTCCAGGTTTTCCTCAGTCCTCATTAATGGCAAATGCCGGGGAGGAACCCTAAGCTTAGGCCTGAAAGGTTTCCTTCCTTAAAAAATCCTTTCCCAATTTATCATTTCATCTCGTGTATACCAGTATCCACCGCCTATAGTGCCTCTGTAGTAAAAACGGGCGTTAAACACTATATATACATATATACATGACTTTGTAGAGAAACATTTATTTTCTACCTGATTAAAAGATGAACCTCGAACTAAACAGGCTGTAAGATGATACATAAATATTGACAGTGCATTGCCTGCGACATTATCGAGATTAAGTTTAAAGAAAAGGCAAGGGAACTTGAATTTGAAACGTAAATTTTAACCGCAGACGGTTTGTTCTATAGATATATTGACACGTGTTTAAGAGCCTTTGCCTAGAGGTAGAAATTACATAAAACATGACGGAACTGACAGCAACAGGTGTAAGGTGAGAGCATCGTTATATCTTACAAGACGTTCTTTAAATGTTTACGCCATCTAGCGTGAGAAACTTACCATATCTGCATACTGCCTTGTGCCATTAATGGTTATCATGTCTGTTCTTCTCACCCTGAATATTTAAGCGTATCTGACGTATATACTGTATACGCTTTTCTGTTCAGGTAACCGAATGAAAAAGCGCAAAAATAATTTTAGAATGACATCTGTTGCAACTCTGGTGCTGCAATGTAATTATACTTATTCAGATAGATTATGGAACAAGTGTGTACTATTATCAGAATTCTGACACTTTTTTTCTTTAACATCTCAGGTCATTAGCGTCCCATCAACTCAGGGCGTGAAACGGCCGACAAATTTTGCTCAGAGGCCTCTTCTTTCAGGCTTGAGGTTCTTTTTCGTGCCGTAAATATACGACACGGGACCCACGGCTTTACTTCCCTTCCGAAGAAAGCCATTCTTAGGATTTTTACGCCGTAAAAAATCCATCGATCCTGACAGGGTTTGAACCCGCGATTTTAGGTTTAGAAGGCAAGTATGGTTACCACTACACCACAGAACCGATGAATTCTGAGAAAGGAAACGCCAATCAAGAAAAAAACTACCATACAAAGAATTTCTTTTTTCGGGTTTAGAAATACTTAATGTTGGCATTGCTGCCTTAACAGTCCCGTGGGCTATTAGCTAAGTAACAAATGAGTATGTTTCATTTGAACGAAATCTATTAAAATTACAATTGTCTGGCGTTTTTCGTCAATATTTACAAATTCTATCTAGTGCGGTACTTCACTGTTTTCTACAGTATAGTATTGGTTGAACTATATTAGACTACTTTAGACTTTATTAAAAAGTTTATTAATTAAATCAATGAAACTAAAGCAGGACAAGAGACTTCCATTTTTGTTTTACAAAAATAAGAATTAGTCTCTAAATATGTCATGCTTGGTACTCAAAACCAAAGGCGAAATGTCTAAATCTTGCAATTTTCAAAAACATTTCTTCAAAGTTTTACAACACTGACCTAGCAGTATAAGGCATATAATGTTTCCAAGTTGATATCTTAGCTTAGCTTAGTTTAGTTTAGTTCCTGGAGCATTCAGAGACCTACGAACATAGAACTTGTCATTTACAACTACCAGAGTAGCACACAATCTACATTTACATACACCTTCGCGCATACTAGCGCATTATTGTTATTATTATTTAAAGTGTACTAGTGGTCTAACAAACAATTAAACGGAAAGAACTAGTGATAACTAACTAATTTTAGTGCTGCCTAAAATTACTTGAAGCTCATCTTTCCGTAAGAAAGATTATAAGAAACAATTGATCACTAACAGGTTAGAATTTAAAATTTGTTTCAGGACCCACGAGTAACAGAGCGGGGCATATTAGGTTCCGCAGGAATGTATTCCAGAAACATAACCTAAAAAGACAATTTCGTAAACACAACGATGTGTCGTCACGTTCATTTTGATTAAGTGGCGCATTTATCTGGTTACATGTGGTCCTGTTTTTATTAAGTGCGGAACCAGACAAATCTGTGTCGCTAGCTTTTAAAATATCAGGTTACTTTTACTATCCTGGTAGGTAATTTATAACTTGGTAGGGCAAACCGTTCATGCTATGCAATGCTGTTCAATACAAAAATGAAAACGCGCTAAAGCTACAAAAAGCAGAGTATGCAAAAAGGAAATAAGGCTCGATCTAAAAATATTAAACCACATTATTAAGAATATGCATGTATCGTACACACACTTTCTATACGATCATCACTGTGATACAGTTAATAACTTACCTTTTAGAATTCACTATCTGCGATGTAAAATTACAGTTGAAATTATGTAAACACTTCCATTATATTTGCTAACATGTACGCTAAAAGGCAAGCTAGGTAACAGAGAAACAAGTTAAGAAACCTTTAAAATTCAAACCGATGTGCAACTGTCTATGATAAACCAGGGTGAGAAACTTTTGAGATGCAAGTGCTTGCGAAAAGCATGATGACAGATAAGATATTGCGACTCATAATAATGTAACAAAAACGATTTTGGCATTTGAGCGTGCCATTTTATTTCAACGTGCTTTACAGGAAAGCAAGTAAAGGAATACTTATAAAATAAAGTTCATTAAATGTGCTTACCAAATAAGAAAACTCAACACGTCATCCTAATTCTGCGGAAGAGGTCTTTTAACTGGTAACCGTATCTAAGAAAGTAAAGCTAATGTGACCTATCATATGCATTTTCTGGTCTATTTTAATGGAACTTTGTAAATTATAAAAACTGTGGGTATGTAATAAATTTAAATTTTCTGGGCTGTGAGATGCATACATGAGTTAAGTGAATGAAACTGTTATTTAGCGTGTTACACGTAACTGACGAAGGTTATATCCCTTAATTTTTTCCCCAAACATCCCAAATAAATAAATATTATAAGGTTTACTGAAAAGGAGAATTGAGGATAATGATCTCATCATCAAAAAAAAAAAAAAAATGGGTGGAATAATTGATAAAAATTAAACTTTTGCACACGTAACATTCCGTGTGTTCAGTTTCCTAGCGTGTCTCCCACGAAAGGCTTATTATAAAATGCTGAAGTCTCGGAGATGATATGGAAAATGGAGATACGAGAGTAGGTCCATAAGTTTCCGGCCTCGCCGATAAGGATTATCGCCTCTACAAAATCCTTATCTGGTGTCATGCCTTATCTGTTAAGTAAATATTTGCAGCTATAACTTCCACTCCGCTGTGTTCAGTTATGTATAGGTATTTTCTTATGTTGTAAATCTTTCTGGTCCTTTGTTGTTTTGCATACGATAGACTTAGTTAAGTCAAATACAAACTTAGCTGCCGCGTGTGAAACTGAAAACTGCTTAACTGATGTTCGAAACCGCGTAACTGAATTGCTTAACCAACTGCTTCTCAGCTGAGTATCAACTTAAAAACTGCCTAACTGATATATCGGAACTGCGTGCCCACGTCCGAAGTAAAATTTGTTATTTCCTCCTGTGCTAATTCTGTGAACGTCGAATTTATGAGCCCCCCAGCAGAACAGACGCTTCCTTATATATTAAATTCAAATGAAGTAATCGTTCACTTCACTAAGCCACGGAGTCACAAAGGCACATGCAATCTTCGCGCCTATCTTTAAAAGTTCAAACATACATTTTTCAATGGCTGACTTAACTTAACCTCCCAGACGTGCTATTCGCTATTGTTTGAAAATTTAAAACATTTTGTTGACATTGGCTAGTTTAAAGGCTAACAGTACAACGACCTGTCGGGTTCAAAGTCCCAAGGCTTTAAAATTCCTTCAGTTTATTAACCCTGCAACGGCATTCCTTTTAAAAATGGCACCATACCCAACCCTCGGGTTTCTTCTCCCTCTGAGTAAAGTTTTATGGCTCTCTTGGCCTTCCAAATTACCGGAACACAAAACACTAAGATGCTTTCTCTTCTGTTGACACTCCACTCACGCGTTAACATTACTTATTATAATACATGAAATATTATGATAATTAGGTTTGCAATATGCATATTATATTATATTTATATTTCAGTGGGGGCCGGCCGTAATAACTACCAATTATTATCCATATAAATACCCTGTCTTAGCTATTGCATAATAAAGCTTACGATTGTACTATGAGAATAATAAAAACTACATAAAATTTCGAAGATATCACACTCTTTCCCATGTCTTTTACTTATAAAATGTTATCTAATTTTATTAATTTAGATTGGCAAGGCGTTTCTACTTCTTAGAAATATTGAAAAAAAAATTGATAAGTTCGTTTCGAATTCTTAAATAAGCTAATACTTTTTAATCCTTTTAAAAATAAATTCATTTTAAGAATTTTCAGCTTTTTAATATTTTTATTTATGTTTTTAAAAAATAAATGAAATATCTAATGGAATGTTCTATTCATTTTTGAATTTCGGAAACATTTTGCTTTCTCAACCACACCACTGGTAGAAATTAATGTGTTTTTTGAACACTCTAGGCCAAAATTGTGCACTATATAGCTTATCCTGTACATTATATAATATCATTGCAGGCATTTCGTTAGGAGAGTTTGCAGAAATATTACGAGTTTCATAATCCTGAGCGAGACACGTAAGATTTAGATGAATAGCGCAGTGTGGTACTACTGGTTATGAAATACCCTGGAGCGGAATGCAAGCCAGTTAGGTACACGCATCTGCCAAACGTGCCCCATGGGAAGTTTCTCTGGGATATCGTGACTTAGTCCGCACATTTATTGGCACCAGCAATACCTGCAGACAGCTCATTCATTTCGTGCATGACTCAAATGTGGAATTTGTGCTTTTGTCATAAATGACACAGCTGGTGTATTTTGACTTGAAGAGTACAAGGGAAAATCAATCAAGGTCCACTTTCTACACTTTTTACAGGAATGTAATTTGAAGTTTAAAAATGCAACAAAACTAAGCACATTAGATATATAAAAATTTTCTCCCTAGAATAGTACTTACAGCCACGGGTGGCCGAAGTCAAGACGCGGACTAGTGAGTGGGAGGTCTGGGGTTTGAATCTCGCCAGGACCGTCCTCCCTTCCAGGTATTCCTCAGTCCTCATAAATGGCAAATGCCGAGGAGGTACCTTAAACTTAGACTTGGAACGATTCCTTCATCAGTGTCCACCGCCTGTGGTGCCTCAGTAGTTGTTAAGTTTGTATGTAATTATAGCTTTCTAATTTTTTATTTATTTATTTTTAATGGGGTTTAACGCCCGTTTTTACTACTGCTTAAACAAAAATTAACCTGGAAAAACCTCAATCAGGAAGGAAGGTCCTGGCGGGATATGAACCCCAGATCTCCTATTCACGAGTCCGCGCCTTAACGACCTCGGCCACCCTTGGCGGTCAAAAAAAAGTCATGTATAGAGAATGAAACAATGCTGGCAGATAGCTGGGTAATTGCAAACAGGGAAAATAGAAGTTTGAAGATTGATATGAAAATTTCACTCCTATAAAACTATATGAAATGAACATCTCTGTTTGTTAATGTGTTGCTAAGGAAAGCTATACACTGATGTCAAACATTTTACATTTTACTCAAGCATTCTCACAGAAGTAACGTTTGAAGCAACCGTGTTTGCTTTCAGTACTACCAATTATAGTCTGCACAAAATTGCATTCAGCCGACAATGTGTAAATGTCTTATTCAAGTACATTGGTGATTGCAGGCATTCTATCTTTCCTACTTTTTACCGATACAAAATAATTTTATTGTAAATGTGTATATTTAATTTAATAAATTAATAATTTACTTATATTTAGTATTCTTTGGTTTTAATGCTTCATTTGGCTCTTTTTAGGTTTATATGTGTCAATTTGCCTTTTTTAAGTTATAAAAGATTTATATATTTTACGACAGAACCTCCATGACCCCCATGGTTTAGGGGAAGAGATCCGAAATACCCTCCCTTGTGAAAACACTGATTTCTTCAGTGGGGGGGGGGAAATGTTTTCTTAAGTACCCCATTCGAATACAAAATATTCAACTAATTCTTCAGTAACACCCCTTCCCCACAAACTATAATATAGTACGGGACAAGTCTTATGGCCTCTTTTCCTAAAACTGAGATTATAGCCATCCAATTGTTTATTTATATCAGCTGATAAATGAGATGTATCAGACGCTCATGAAATCAGCGGTGTCACGTCTCTGGAATTTCTTTCAGTACCGTTTAGTGCTAGCAGAGATCCTGTATTGAAGTGAAAATAAATAAATAATTTATTTATTCTTTATTGGTTACTTAAGGCACCCTCGGTTATTCTTAAATGACGAACAGAAAATATTCATAGCTTTTGCTCAATTTTTATGTACGTATTAAGGTTTGTTGCACACTTTAGTTCGCTTGGGGACTTGGTTATCGATTTGACTTTTAGGTGTCTACCGCTTTGAGCAAATTAAAAAGCACCCGATGTTCTGGGAGATAAAGTGCTCAAGCTGAGGAAACGTTTCAAAAGCATGGAATCCCTTATTTTCATGAAGTCAAAACTCGGTGACCTACCTGAAGTTTGGAAAGTGTCTTTATATGCAGAAACAATCTATAGATATTATTTCACCAGTGTCTGCCTCGGTACAAAATTTCCAGGACTCCTCGATCCTTTTTTCTCTTTAAAATTGAAACAGATTTTTCAGCGAACCCAGCCAGTATTTGACAAAATAAATTGTGTGCTTGAAAGCGAACAAATTATGGGCAAACTACAATGGGGTTCAAAATCCGTGGTAGCTATGAAATTTACTTCCATGATCGTCTGTCCTGGTGGTGTAGTGGTAACCATACTTGCCTTCTAAACCCAAGATTGCCGGTTTGACCCCGGCCAGGACCGATGGATTTTTCCGGGCGTAAAATATCCTAAGTATGGCTTCCTTCGGAAGGGAAGTAAAGCCGTGGGTCCCGTGTCGTATATTTACGGCACGAAAAAGAACCTCAAGCCTGAAAGAAGAGACCTGTGAGCAAAATTTGTCGGCCGTTTCACGCCCTGAATTGAATGGGACGCTGGTGACCTGGGATGTTAAAGAGCGTTCGTAAATAAAATAAATTAAAAAACGTCCATGATAATGTGCTGTTGATAGGCCATTTTCATTCTAAAATTGTTTATGAAAATTTAAAAATATTGTTTGTCAAATATTGTAATAAAAAAACACAAATTAGTAAAAAAGTATCCTAGGGTAAATGTCAGTTTCATAATCAGTAAAATTGTTAGTTGCCTTGTTTTCCATGTTATTTATGTAATAATTTAATAAACTATTAAAGGACAAGCTAAAACTGTTTTGTATCAGTAAAAAAGGTATGAAAGATAGAATGCCTATATCAACAATGTACTTGAAACACGACATTTGCACATTGTCGACTGAATCCGATTTTGTGCAAACTATAATTGGTAGTACTGAAAGCATTCATTGTTTCATCAAACGTGGCTTCCATGGAAATGCTTGACGTCAGTTTATAGCTTTTCTTCATTACACATTTATAAACAGACATGGGTATTTCACATTGTTTCATAGCAGCAATGGTCATTTAAAAGTCCTAAAAGTCTAAACCTTGATCATTAGTATGTACTTTTTAAAACAGCGGCTCGAATATGTATAAAGTAATTTTTGTGTATGCGTTACTAACTCCAAAGGAAAGGTTTATTAAAGCAGACTTTAGTGAGATCCACTTAATGTTTGTCCATTCTCTCTAAAGCAGCAGGAATGCCAGAACTGCATTAAAAGAAAATCATGCAACGCCCAAAATATATGCATATTAATGTATCAGAATTGATTTATGTAAATTAACAACTGGTGGGAAAGTTGTTCTTAAAAGAAACAAAAAAACATCACTAGACCTAAGTAGAACCTATAGCTGTGTTTATCACCACAGGTGTCGGCCTGGGCCATCATTACCTTCTCAAGGCAACGTGCGATTTTTCGTTTGCAGTTTTATTTGTTTCAAACAGCTCACGAACTTATAATTATGACCGTTGAACCTGTTTGAGATCGCAGTTTTTGTCTGCCACTTCATGTTAGCTCCCTGTTGTTATAAGGGTGATACACATACAATGTTGTTCTTGAGGAGCGAAGTGCGCCTTGAGTACTGTGGGAATACCTCTCTACTCGTGTACAATTGCTCACTAGCATGCTTTTTTATATTACGTTTCTTAGAAGTTTAATAGAAATTAACGTCGAAGAAGGAATTTTCGAAATTTTCAATGGTATGTCAGAAAAAATTCATATCTAGAAAATGTTTCAAGTATAAACATAAATTAGACTATTCTGCTTCCTTACAGAGTATGTAATTTCTACAACGTAGAATTGTCGATCCTGGTAGTGTAGTAGTAACAATACTTGCCTCCTAAACCCAAGATCGCGGGTTCGATCCCGGGCAGGACCGATGGATTTTTTTGGGCTTAAAAATTCTAAGTAAAGAGAAGGGAAGTAAAACCGTGGGTCCCGTGACGTACACTAACAGCGCAATGAAGAACCTCAAGCCTGAAAAAGGAGGCCTATGAAAAAAATTTGCAGGCCGTTTCATGACCTGAGTTATTAAAGAGCGTCCATAAATAAATAAATAAATAAATAAATAAAAATGAGCGTGATTTAAATTGTTTTGATGTATGAATGTTTTAAAAATATTTTGGTTTATATCAAAATACCTGCTTTTCGAATTTAAAATTTTTTCTTTTCCATTCAAAAACATTTTAAGCGAGGCATTTTTTTTTCAATTTACTTCAGATTTTCAACTTTTAATCAGAAAAGACGAACGAAAATTTTGTAATATGATTGTTCAGAACCCTCTATTTTACTCAAATATGTACTACAATTAATTGATCAATTTAGAAAAAAAATAGGACTTTTAAAATGTTCAGGATTTTTTCTGGTACAAAGGGAGTAATATGAAAAAACCTAAATGCAATAATTATCCCAGCATCAAATTAATATTTAGTATTTTTATTTGGTCAAATTATAAATTTTACACGTATGGAACATCCATCACATTAAATTAAATAAATGTATTATTATTTCAGAAAGTATTACAAATACCCGTATGGAATGTTGACTATATGTATTACACTGGTGCATCAGCTTATGATAAAAAAATTAAGGAAAATGGCTTGAAAATTGCAAGATTTAGAACATGCGGATGCCTTAATTAGTTAATTTCACATTTGATGATAGAGAAGAGCTTAGAACAATGAGAGAATATGGGGAAAGAAGATAAATGCGAAAGAAAAGTGAGAGGAAGTAAAATAAATATAAGATTAGAAATGAAAATAGAGAAAAGCGAAGAATGAAGTGAAACAATATTGATTATAGGTTAATTATTTTATTCCCAACACCTCGTTATCCATCTTTAATATATTAATAGGCAGAAAAAATGAAAAAGCTCAGATTACAATGAGTGTGTCATCCAAAAATTACAGCTCTTAAGCATCTCGAGACAAATAAATAAACAAAAAAACTACATATGGCCTTGAAAACCCTAATGATCACCGTGCAGCTAACGAAAGAAGCGCTAAACCCTGTAATTTCTTCTTAAGCATGGCTCATGTGCTAATAACAACACCATCTCTCAATATTTTTTCTATTTAGCCAAACGAGTATTTTCATTTTCTTGGTCACCTTTCCGAAATGCTTAAAGCAGCGTCCGCATAACAAATGAAGAGCAAAGATAAGCCATGTACAGCTCTACGCCTGTTTTCAGTTTATCGCAGTATTTGCAAGCAGATTGTTTACATTATATTGAACTTTCGAAACAGTAGCATCATTGTTTATGCTACTTATGATACACTTGAACAGCTATTTTCTTTATTAGTTGAGTTTTATTATGATCCAAGTCACATTAGATAAGTAATGTGAGAATTTGTAATGCCATTTTTGTTTTAAATTTCAGTCAAATTTGCAATATAATGTGAAAAAAAGTAAAACACAAGAAATGCCTTAACAGGCTGCTGGGATTGTCAGCCGCGTCATATTATTGAAAGTTGAGCTTTCGTTAATAAAATGAAGCTGATAACTCGAGAAGCCTTATCAAGTAATCAACGCCAAGAAAGTTTCAAGTCATAAATAAGAAATGTCGATGATAAAGGTTGTAGTGATATTCGATAAGGAATAAACTTGAAAGGATGATCAAAGGATAGCGTATCACCTCTTTATATATACGAAGGGTGCCAAAAGCCAAAAATTTTTACACACTTCAAGCAAGGAAAAAATTGTGTTAATATAACAAAACTGAATTCACACAAACAGAAAATGATGAGCACTAATCATCTTAGACTTTTACAGTTACAACAGTTACTCAAAATGCCCATCATCGGCGTCGACACACTTCTGAATATGTTGAACTATTGATTAAGTAACGTTTGCGGAAGTGTCCTCAGCAAATGCAGCACATGCCGTTTCAATTTCTTCCCGAAGTGTTGCCAGTGTAACTGTTTTTCTAGGGTATACAAGAGTTCCTCATACGTAGAAGTCCAATGGAGTTAGATTCGGAGAACGGAGTGGAAACTCAATCGGACCTTTTCGTCCTAGATTTAAAGATTTCTAGGATGAGTGCTCAAAACGTTGCAAAACCGCAGCCGAGGACGCGGGGCTTGTTGCTGTGCGCGGTCTCCCAGATCTGCCCTTGTAAACATTGCATACGGTACCATGAGTCTCAAATTTGTCTCGAAAGCAAGCAATTGTTATTCGCGTTGGCGGTTCTGTTCTGTACACGCGTCTCCATTGCCTTTGAACTTCAACAACATTCTCGATTTTCCAATACCACTTCAAAATTGCTTTCCGCTGTTCAAACGATAATCTTGGCTCCATTTTGTTGTAGCAACGCTAGCATAACGTAATGTTTACAGAACAGCATACGATCTTGGCTTCATTTGTTCATTGTTGATTTATCTGTCACGTAGCAACGTTATCATAATGTATGTGAGTCACATCTGTTTACAGAACATTATACTACACACTACTGTTGTTTTGCGGTTCAACGTTGAAATATATTAAATAGATATCTACTTTGAACGTGATATTTTGGCACCCTCAATATATTTTACAAGGTCTGCGATTTACATATTTTCATTGTGGGTTGGGATTTGTTATAATTCCAAATAGACACATAATGTGAGAAGCTATGATGTAAATTCAGTAATTTTCAATTAAATATAGTAATAAATGCTATATTCTGAAAAACACGTATTATTTTGTAATAATTTAATACCTAAATAGATATTTAAGTAACACAATTTATAGCAAACAATGCAATTTCCGAAAGGAGAGATTGTAAATAATGTGACAATATTGTTTATTATTAAGTATTGATAATGTGTGATAGTATTTTTCTCATTCGCTCCATCTTCTCAGCGTATTGTAATGAAAATGATACATTTACATCGCTCAGTTTTCATGTTTGACAGTCGAAGTGACAATAAAACGTGGAATTCTCTGCGATATACAGGCTGGGAAAAATTTAACCGACAAACTTTGAGAGCTTGGCACAGGACACAAAAACAAACAATTTTTTCTAATACCCATATTTTTTTATGAATCTTTTTTAAATCGCTTGATGGCGTATGCTTAATTCAGATGTAAAATATCGCATTTTTCTTTATATGTTGACCGAGTGCAGTAGCTTGCAGCGACACATCTGGAGAAATGTGCATTTGGAACAAAATTTCTGTTGTAAGAAAAGCGAAACCTCTTCATTAGTATTTTTATAATTGCGGATAATACGGGAATGAGTCACGAATATTTTGAACTTCCTTAATGAACAGCGGTTATATTTATTTTACACGCAATGCGTGCATGTCCTGCAATCGACATTTTATGCATACGAGCACAATTTTACTAATGATACCTAAAACAGTGTCGAATGCATCCTACATTCCTATCTTCTTTTGAACCTCTTTTATAATATGAAGTGAATTGTAAACATTTTTGTAAGTCTGTTGAGACGATAAATAACTTACTTTAAGACGCGGTGTCCTCGAAAAACACTATCTGAGAAGAAAATAAAGCATTATAAAAATGTTTCGTGTTTCATGCAAGCTAACAAAATTTATTTTATGGATTTTAGTTATTTTCCATTCTTATTTTTATAAATTGTTTTATTCCAAAAAAGGCAGAAAGCTCAAGGAATAATTATCTCTCGCACTTTTCTCAATTTGTTATGCTATGGCTGGTTCGTCTTTTAGCATCTCTTTCTATCAGGTTTCTTAATTTATTTTCACCGCCACCCTCAACGTCTTCTAGCATCCACAAAATAAAATAGTTGTAATTTACGGTTTAATGTTTATGACACCTAAAACTGAGCACATAGTTATACATATAACAGTTACTGGTTAGAATTTTCCATTATAACGAAGAAATTGTTATCTCTGTATATGAATTTAAACTGAAGAAAATGTATAGTTGTAGGAATAGAGAAAACACGTTAAATGTAGCAATCTACATTCAAAAGTAATTATCGTGTAACAATTATAGTACTATTATTAGATAATGTCCACATACATTTCTTTCCAAACTATAAATATATCTAAATAACAATATCAGAGTTTCAAAACGTTTCTATGAAGTATATCTCTTACCATGTTCTAACTTAATTTAATTTATAATGACAATTCAAATAAAACAGAACGAAATGAACTGATTTCAGCTTCATATATCTACAAAACCAAGCTGCCTGGCTGCTCAGTGCAAGAACAAAAATTCATGATAACCCACGCCTTCACATTGCAACAATAGTCAAGGATTGTGTTTTCAAAACACTCCAACAACCGGCACATAGCTCTGGGGCTTAAATATAGAGGGTGCCAAAAATGTATACACGCTTCAAGCAAAGAAAAACTGTGTTAACATAACAAAACTGAATCCACACAAACAGAAAATGACGAGCACTAATCATCTTAGACTTTTACAGTTACAACAGCTGCTCAAAATGCCCACCATCGGCGTCGATACACTTCTGAGTACGTTGAACTACTGATTGAGCAACGTTTGTGAAAATGTCCTCAGTGATTGCACCACATGCTGTTTCAATTTCTTCCCGAAGTGCTGCCAGTGTAGCTGATTTTCTACTGTATACGATACGTACCATGAGTCTCAAATTTGTCTTGAATGCATGCAATTGTTATTCGCATTGGCGGTTCTGTTCTGTACACATGACTCCATTGCCTTTGAACTTCAGCAACATACTCGGTTTTCCAATACCACTTCAAAATTGCTTTCCGCTATTCAAACAATAATCTTGGATCCATTTGGTTGTAGCAACGCTATCATAACGTAATGTGAGTCACATCTGTTTGCAGAACATCATAGGATAATCTTGGCTTCATTTGTTCATTGTTGATTTCCCTGTCACGTAGCAACGCTATCATAATATATGTGAGTTACATCTGTTTGCAGAACATCATACTACTCATTACTGCTGTTTTTCAGTCCAACTTTGAAAAGTATTAAATAGAAATCCATGTGAAAGTGTATATACATTTTTGGCACCCTCGGTATTTCACTCGGACGAAGAGGTTATAGGATTCTTTTCGTTCTATGCACGAGAAATTGAATATCTGGTGCCACGGTAGGATAAATTCTTTGTACTCTGTAGTGCTATTTTTAAGTTTGCTATCTTATTTCATAATAAACCCTAGCTAGTTTATATTTTATTCACTCTGATAATTATCTCAAATGCTGCCAAAATTTAAAATGTAGATGTCAAGAAAGGGAAATAATTATCAGGGACATTTAAGAACCCGCTTTCGGCATTGTTTCTCAAATACTGGCAAATGTTTGCCACCACACTCTTTTTTAAAAAATACTGGAATAAATATATGGATTTACATAGTAGCTCAAGATTCCAAGTTTAGTCTGCGTTTTAATTTTAACTCCCTTACATTTACTAAAAGAAATTTGAACATCAAAAACATTCGCACCAAAAAAAATGTAACCTTGCATTTGTAAAGATTTGGTTCGCAAGTATAAAAAAATAAAAAAAGAAACGTTCATATTCAGATATTTTCACCTGCTCTCCTTTAATTAGATAGTAATTAACCCATCTTTTCAACCACTCCATTAGCTGCAAAGTAGGTAAAAAATAAATAAATAAACATAAACGGTAAACAAAAGCAAAAGCTAAACTGACGATGTAAGAAAACGTTATAAGGTATCACAAAGGGCTGAAATTAATTTGGGTTGCTTATGAATCTCGATATGGAAAAACCTAATAAATAACATTTAATTTGTAGATTACCCTACCGCTTTAAAATGCAATTCAAATGTCCGGAAGATACACGAACAAAAATCAAGTGTTGTATGTGACGACATTACTATAATTGAACATATCTAACACAAAAGTACTGGGGCTTGTAATAAGTCATAGCATGTTAAACATTTGTATTGATAATCGTAATGCTTTTAACTAATACTAGCATTTGCTGTTTTCCTTTAAATCCAGACTAACCTAACCTAACCTAACCTTACTGCATATTCGTCATTGCAAAGAAGTTTAGAATTCAATTCTTAACACCAGTGATGAATACATCTGATAACTTTAACCAATCACAAGCTATTGATTTTAAAGCGATTTACCTTATGAATTACAATGTTAGTCTAACACCGTTTAACATTACGTTGCCAAAGCGTTGAAGAACCGAAATTGAGAACTACATCACGTCCTTTGGGACAGCTATTTTTCTCAGAAAATAAAAGGTATACTCCTTCACTCTACTAGCAGTAAAAACTATGCATAAGCCAACAAGAAAGCAAAAGAAATTCAGCGTATAAAATTATCTAAGCGATAACATCACATCACCTGCTTGTAACGCCGCCGTCATGACACGACTAAGAGGGTGGAAATGTGAAAGCCAATTATTACAGGTCTGTCGTTTTCTATAGCTAAAATTTGCTAGCTTGCCTCCTAAATCTAACCTAACAGCTAATTCGTTAGTCCATGATACTTAAACAGTTTTAGAAGTTCTAGGAAAAGAGCAGCAAAGCATAACATTACGCAATTGATGACCTAACAATAGGTTGTGACACTATATACCGGGTGTCTCGTTCGTCCTGGTGGTCTAGAGGTAGCCATACCTGTCACGTAGTCCCAAGATTGCGGGTTTAATCCCGGCGAGGATCGGGCCTAAGTATGGATTATGGCTTATGGGAAGTAAAGCCGTTGATTCCGTGTGGCACATTTACGGCACGTAAAAGAACCTCAAGTCTGAAAGAAGAGGCCTCTGAGTAAAATTGATCGGCTGTTGTACGCCCTGAATTGAACGAAACACTAATGTCCTGAGATGTTAAAGAGTGTTCATAAATAAAACAAATCAACCGAGTGTCTAACCTAACTCTGCGACCTCAAATATTTTCGAAATGAAACAAGATGTGAAAATTCTAGTTGCGCAGGAATGTACCCATGTCAGGAACTCACACAATGGGAGGGTATGCGCATGGTACAAAATGGAGGAAAAAAAGTTTTCCATTCAAAATTACAATTCTTTTTTAAATTGGAACATGTATGCCTTTTTTCTAAAACATGGAGCAAGAAATCTGGAAAAGTATTGACCAAATAACTAAATATTACAAATTTACAAGACCATAATTATAACAAAGAATGGGTATAAGCACACATGTTTCCGTCCCAACAATTTTCTAGGTATAATAAAGACAAAAACCATATTTTACTTTTCAATATAGTTACCCTTTATTGTAATACACTTCTCACATCTTTGAATTAACTTTTCAATTCCCCCTCCAAATTAGTTAGAAGTTTTGTTTGCAAAATGGGCATAAACAGTAACCATAATTTCTTCGTCACACTTAAATTTCTTTCCTCGAAGGCCGTTCATGGGTTTTAAGAAGAGGAAATAGTCCCTGGGAGCTATATCTGGGCTATGGGGTGGATGGTCGATCTCCTTGAAGCTACATTTCTTCATAGCTTCCTTTGCAACAAGAGCTGTGTGCACAGGCGCGTTGTCGTGAAGGCGCACACCACCACTGAGCTTTCCTCGCCTTTTCTCTTTGATGGAAGCACGTAGTCTGTGCAGTAGGCCAGCATAGTACTTCCCATTTACTGTGGTGTTCCACTCCTTGAAGTCAATGAAGAGTATTCCTTCATAGTCCCAAAAGATTGTAGCCATGATCTTCTTGGTTGACTGAGTGACTTTGGCCTTTAGATGCGGTGCTTCGCCAGGTTTATGTCACTCCAATGGGACAAGGGATCATAGTATAGAACCATAGTTTCATCTCCTGTAACGATGGTTTGCAGAACTTCTCTCTCTCTCTCTCTCTCTCTCTCGTTTCCACGGCAGAGCTCCAAAATTGCCTGACAACAAATTACTCGTTGCCGCTTTTGGATTGAGGAAAGACGTCTAGGCACCCACCTTGCACTAACCTTATTTGTGTTTAGATGTTCATTAATAATTCGAAGGACTGTTGTTTTAGAAAGGCCCAACCTGTTGCTATTTCTGTAGCTTTGAGCCGCCGGTCTTCCATAATTTCTTCTTGCACTAGAGCGATGTTTTCAGGAGTGAGCACTTCCAAGGGTCGACCTGCACGATCTTCGTCTTCAATGCTTTCTTGACGCATTCGAAAAAGTTGGCCCATTCTTTTACGGTAGAATAAGAGGGGGATACTTCCCCATATACACTGCAATCGCTGTTTAATTTCATTTGGAGTAAGTGCTTTTTTGTGAAAAGAACTTAATAAATGCTCGATACTCCATTTTGAACATGTCACAATCTTCTACACATAGCCTTCTTTATACAACTGTATCTGAACAGCTGAACACAGCAGAGCGGAAGTTACAGCTGCAATTATTTACTTAACTGATAAGTTATGACACCAGATAAGACTTTTGTGGACGCGATAATTCTTATTGGCGAGGCCGGAAACTAATGGACCACCCTCGTACAGCTGAAAGAGACGATAAACGAAAGATGGGATACGATCGACGACCAAAGTAAATGATAATAAACATAAATTACTCCAGCATGAAAAGGAAGACCATGAGAAACGTGAAAAGTTTTATAAATATGAGACACTTAAAATAACAAAGTCATTATTAGTGACAGAAGAACATTTTTCAGGCAAAAATTACTTGGCTAAAGTTCATTTTTTTCACAGATGGAGCTATCGAGTAAATTTCGTTACTTTAAATAAATTTGTATTTTATTGCTTACCTTTTAATAGTGCGCTTGAAGACGCATACAGGTCATTCGAAGTCGTTGGAGGCCATAGATGAACTACACTTTATATCACGGAATTGAACAAAATACTTCAATAGCCTGAGGGAACATTCGTCATTAATAAAAACCATATCAATGTTCTCAACATTCGTATAACGTTAGGAAGAAACCGTCTGACCGCCAGCACAGTGTGCCACAGGCTGGGCTTGATAAATACAACGAATTAAATATTTTCTTACATTCAATTTGTAATGTATTGAATTGGTTACAGATGCATAGGCTTAAAGTAAGAGGTTCCACTCAGTCGTTGAGCTTCAACTATTTTGAATGATACTCAAAATACCTCGTATTCAAACGCCATTAAACGATAAATAATAAAAACACATCAGTTCATTTTAAATAACGAGAGTTCAATTTCATATCTCCTCTTGACACCTTCACCTATGAAAAAACTAACCATGTCACATTATGTCATCTTCAAGCAAAGCAACTTTTGTCTGAAGAATTTTATCATAAATAATTTAAATATTTTCTTAAAACCCCGTTTTTAATTTCTTAATTATAAATGAACTAAAAGGTGTAAAATAATTCATCCTAGTCAAATGCAGATTTATAAGCCCATGCAAATTCATAATCACATAAACTTTTTTAGAAAAATTCCTCCAAACGAAAAACGTGGGGCGCATGCAATAGTTTGTCTGCACCTTTTGTGTGATTAATTTAAACTATAAATACCCTTAACAGTTATTAATTTTATCTATTGCATGCATGCGCCCCACGTTTTTCGTTTGGAAGAATTTTTCTAAAATTTTTTTTGAGATTATGAATTTAATGGGGTTATAAATCTGCATTTGGCTACGATGAATTATTTTATACTTTTTAGTTCATTTACAATTAAGAAAATATAAAAGTGGTTTTTAACTTTTTTTAATTAAATTATTTTCTACTTTTTAGTCTTGTGTGCGCGTAATTTTGCATTTAGTATTAGACATCTCGGTTAAATAACGTAAAAAATTGAGCAACTTTTAGATTTAGTTCATTTTGTTTTCTCTTGATCACATCTCAAATAGAAAATTGTTTTATCTTCTCCACTGATAAATCGAAACAGTTGATTGATTATTGTTTTTTTTTAATTAAAAACAAAATACAGAAACACAAAGTTAATTCTGATTTTTTTTTCAGTATTAAATACATTTGTACCAGATCCTCAAAATAAATCAAAATATTTGATAATATATTATATTATATTAAATATAATACTCATTCACTACATATTTACACAGTTGAAATTATTAAAACATTGTTAATACACATGTTACACATTAACATAGCGCAATTGAATTTATGTAATAAAAACAAGATTTATTAAATGTTATTTGTAAGGACTTAATTGTGAGGATTTAAATTTTATGTTTTTATTTGAAAAGTTGCCATGGTGACCATATTGTTATCAAAATATTTAGCACGTCATTAGCGAGTCGAGAAGAACGTCTCAGTAGATCGCGCTTGAGCCATGGTTTCTTGGATTTTGCGCGTTCGACATCGCGCTGTTTATTTGAATAGTTGCCATGGCTACTGTATTTTTATCAAAGTATAACAAAAAGAATCTAATCATTTTATATTCAAATAAAATGTTGAAATTAATTATAAATCAAGTTACACTATAATTTATTTATTGTATTGATAAATATAATACAGTCATCATAGCAACTATTCTTATTTTTAAATAAAGATTATTATAAATTTTATATTTTTATGCGTTATTAACGAAACTACAGAAATGTGTTCTTACTATTCAGTCTTACTTTTTTTAAAACCTTCGTGTTTGATATTGCGCTGTTTTACTTTCAAAACCGCGGAACCATATTTTTGAACCGTGTAACCATTGAGCCATGATAATTACCGTATTATATTGTATCGTCATCCATTTCTGGCCTATGTGCAAATTTTTAAGTCTCTATCCTATTTAGAAGTGCATGAAAAATTAATTACAAAATCCCACTCGAACAGACAAGAAAGCGAGTTAATAAAAACGTTTGAAAATAAATGGCCGAGTTATTCTGGTGGCATGCCTTTAAGTGCCTTAATTTGTATGCAGGTTATTGAAACAAAATTCTTTAAACATATAAAATATATTTTATGCATGGGTCATCTACCGTACATGCTTAAGTATGATACACAATTATAAAGGAGAAAAATAACAAAAATATGACGCAACAAAAATAACTAACCAAAAAAATTAAAATATGAAGAACGGTATATGATTACACATTATATATTATTTATAATTGTTCTAGTTATTGCATTCTAACCAGAAAACAAATTGCTTCTAGCTTCGCGCACTTTGACTAGCAAAATGACCATATGCAACCAATTAGTATGATCCGGAAACAGGTCCCAGCATGCCAACCAACTTTTAATTGCTTTTTTTTTTCCCCCTTGGAAATAGCGTTTTGCTCAGGTATTCCCAGTGGGTACATTCAGTCAGAATATATACCTATTGCTTGTCTCCTTTACAAAATGGGCTGATTCTTCTACCAGAACTATCCGTTAATTTTTTAACCTTCTAACCTCCCAGTTTAAACCAGGCCATTCCTGATCTTGCCTTTCTCCCTAGAACCAGCATATATATACTTCTTTACCATAGGTTAGTTTAATTCATTCGACAGGCTAAAGAAGGCTTTAGTGTTACATTTCCTGCCTGCTGATATTCTGTAACTTTGATCTAACCTTTTTCTATATGTTTTTATTATTTGTATCGCCCCGTTGCCATATTGAACCGAGGACAATTCCTGTGAGTCTTCTTTCCGCCTCTGCAGCCATGTTGGTGTTATATTTTAAATCTGGTGTCTATAACATTTAGGCTGAAGTCTCCCGGCATTAATCTAAAACAATATTTCACCGTCCTTGTTTTACTACTAACCATATATTCAAAACAACCCACGTCCCTCAAGACCCCACAGTTTGACGTTCCTTTAGAGAGCCCGAGAACCATTTTCCAAAAACCAACTTGAACTTTATTTACATGGTCAGCTCTCCACAATCCCCATATTTCACTTCCGTATAACAGAATGGACTTTATCACAGCATTGTATATGATGTATCTACTGGTATATCTGGAACACGAGTCAGAACTCATTTTGTTGACCTCGTGCTTTATAATTAATAACAGATAAGTGCTTATTCCACTTTCCACTCATTTTAAAGGTTACTCCCTCATAACAAAAAAAAATGTAACATATTATATTTCTTGTGTAACGTAGTACCAATATTTTTCATCTCTGCCATGTTGTATGTAATTGTATGTATATAAAACGGATGGTTGGGAAAAATCGACTGCTCTGAAAACCAGAATGCGAGAAAAGACTATCATGTTGCATAAATTCGCAAGATTGCTGGTAGGTGTGACTAAAATGTGACACAGTCTGGTTAAGGATTAATGTTGTAATAAAACAAAACGAATCTTGGACAGAGACTAATTAAATAATGAAAGACTGCTTAGTTTTTGAGGTAACTGTGTGAGAAATGCTATTCACCATGGATAATTTTTTACACTTCATTAAAATAACTTTTACAAAAGGTCAAGGAAAACAATCACTTTGTTGCTTTTGCACAAGAAATTCTCTATTTTTCTATGGCCTAAGAATCGCCATATATTTGTAAATCTAGGTGCATATTTGACTCATTTTGAATTTAATTTTAAACACGCCGTATCTTTTGAATGAGATACTTAATTCATATATAATGCAATGCTGACGTACTTTACGGCACTTAATTGATACTAAAACGAATTTTCCTCTTGAAGTGATTGCTTTATCAGTTACTGATGAACGGTTACAAAGCTTTATCAATTACTGATGAACGGTTACAAATCACAGATAATCAGAACGACTGTAGGGCGTGAAGTTTGTTTTGGTAATCAACTAATCTGGGCACAATTATACTTTATCCATAAGATCTCCTTGGGCAAAGAGCAAAATACACACGAGCACGAGTTTCAGGAATTGGCCATCAGATGGCGTAGGGAGCTTCATAACAAATGAAAAGCAAACAAAGTTGAACCTTCCACACAAGTTACGATGCAAGAAAGAGAACACCGGAAGTTTGTTGGCTAGTTCCCAAGATCTTCGTGAGAATCGAACTTGGACCCTCAGGGCGCGAAATCGAGCTGGCGTTGCACCAACTGCTCCACAGGGTGGCTTCCCTACAGGATAATAATTCTCTCCTCAGTGACGTTGATTATGGCGAGAAAACAAGCGATAAATAATAAAAGCTGAAGTAAGGGATATCTCTGGTCTTTGTCTGAATACGAACCGAACAGGCCAGTAAGTAATTACTCAGTAAATAAAATTAATGAAGCAAACCGAAAGACATGTAACGATGTGGCATGCCACCGGCAAATCCGATCTCTATTGGAGAGCTATCTTATGCACACGCGACCAACTCGTGCTGGCACGCACGTATCTGCGGACCGTGTAAATAGGAATGTTCGGCCACTGTCCTTGGCAGCTGTTTAAGAAGCTCATTCCTTAACCACACTCGTAACAAACGTTAGAACATCTATCGGATACACACATCAACCACTCCTATTAAAGTTATGGTGTTTCCAGCTCTTCCAAATATAACACGGTCTATAAATGTTTTCATTTTCATTTTTTTATTTTATTTCATTTTTTAATTTTTTTTTTCATCTGAACATATGTAATATGAATGCCCTGAACTAAATTCTGTTTTTAGTTTTACTCTATTGGGATAGGCTTTTAAACAAAATCACAATAAATGTAATAATGTACTTTTTATGAAATATTATTAAGTTTTAAGATATATAGCTAAGTCAAAACCGTTTTTGTAGGTTTCATTTTAACTTGAATATTAATGAGTATATATCAATAATTCTGAATTTCCAAACTTTTTCACTGTTAGGGAAAAGTAAACTATATTTTTTTCGAAGTTCTGATATTTTCTTCACTAGTATCTCTTTCCAAACAGCAACAGTAATCAGCCATTGTTGACACATCCCAATGGCCTGATAGCAGGTTTCCATTGTTTTAATATCTTTATGAAACCGCTCATCTTGTTCTTCACTAATTGCATCACTGAGAAAATGAACTTTAACACTCGTTGAATTTCTAAATGTTCCAACATTTCCTCCACAATTTCCTTATAGTTCCCCACATTTCTTGTAGCCAAGAAAGTTCTCCGTCACTTTTTTGTATGCCAGTCATGCTGACTGTAACTCGGATATCGAATTTTGTATAAGCTCACGAATCTGGGGGGTCCATCGAAAATCCTGCTGTTATCTTAGCTTTAGTTTTCTGCGGGAACTTTGTAACAACAAAGTTGCAATAATCACTATCCATTTTCAGAGCAGAAACAAATCGATTCATTAGGCCTAACTTAATTTAATATAGAGTGGTGGAATAAGGACATTAGAAGGAGAAACTAATGGTTCATACATTTCATTTTTTGCCTCCCAGGAACTACTTCTCCTTTGTGGACAAGTTTTTCTGGTCCAATGTACTAATTTAGTCCTACTGTCCCATTCATAAAGCGAAGAATTTATTATCTGTTTTAATCTCTCAGAATGTTTATTTTATGTATCTGCTCAATGAACAAATAATACAACTTGTTATTTTATATATACCGATTTTTGAAAAACTTTAGCCCGATGAAACAAAACTAAAGCTGGTATAAGAGATTCCATGTGGTAGGGAACAGTCTTCATTCAGCAAAAATTGCGAAGACCAGTGCAATTGTCACAGTATACGCAGCATATAATATCAATTTCTGTAGTTAATTTGAAACTTTAGATAAAGAAATCCATTCGGGCATTAAACGGGGTATATCGCATTGTTCTGCAACAAGCTGCTGAGCTGTGTTTAGCTCAGTGGAGTATGAAATGCTTTTGAAATGCTATCACAGCATTTTAAGTATTTCAGTCACACAGTTTTAAGTCATCGTTTGGTCAGTTCTTGCAGACATAAAAATTAGTTTCGGAGGATTTATTGCAGAAGAGTAGCAATTATTTAATTAAATTGTAATAATCTATTATTGATATGTAAAATTCGTGCAAAATTAGCATTGTTATAATGATAAATATGATACAATTTACAAATGAAATGCAATTACATAAATACGACTTCAACAAAAAATCTAAAATAGATCAAATCCATCTTAGATTTTGGTGTTGAGGCAGTATTTATGAGATGCCGCCCCCAATTAAAATATAAAATGTTAGCATAACCAATTACATGTATTATAAATATTATTGCAATTAATATGTACAATTTATGTGTGTTCATATTAGTAGTTAAGTTATTTGTGTATTTGTTATTGTGTATTTCACGGGTAGTGAGAAGAAAAACTGTGACCAGAAACTTTAAATGAGTCATAAAATGTTGATTGTGATTGTGTTTTGGGCTGGACAAAGGAACCAGATGGCCATGTACCTCTTTTGTATTTTTTGTTACAAGATGCTTTGTGTAAGAAGGGTCGCCCCTTTAAGGTTTCTTGAAAAGCTTAGCTTCGTTAACATCTAAATGCGAAACATGCTAAAACCACAAGTCATTTAGGGTGAAATAAACCAGAGAGCCCGACATAGTGGAGCCAAGGGGAAAACATAGCTCAAAGATAAGGCCTAAGGAACGTCCAATCAGGGATCTTAGGAAAAGTATATGCACACCTTGGCCAATAGATAGAAATTATTCAATAATAATAGTTTCAAATGGTAGGAGATGGCCACCGACCGGATGAAGGAATATTTGAAAAAAGATTGGGATTTCGAGGCCCCGGGGACAAAGTGAGTTGCTATCGAGGGGAGTGAGTTTTAGCCATCCGTAGAGGATGATAGACAATTGGTTTGGTTATAGTGCAAGTGTGATCTGAGAACCGCTCAACAGAACTTAAAAAGGCGACCCTTAACATTGAACAAGCGACACAAGTATATAAAAAGTGTTATCTCCAGTTTTAAGATTTGGGTTCATATATTACATAATTCCCGACCCTTTTTCCCCGTTGACCTGAAAAGATCACAAAATTCCAGCGCTCTACCAGATCTAGCTGTGGCATATCGACACTCCGAGATAGCGGCGGGAGAAAAGATAGCGAACTTCATTGGTGCTACAAATACTATGAGTATTCTGATTAATTAACACCCATCAATCAAATAATCCTTTTCTTCCTTTCCCCCCACAAAACTGTCTCATTGTCGACGAAATACGTTCATATTTAGTTAGTCCCATTCATTTAACAGGTCCCTCTATCGCAATACAATTATTGATTGGATGTATTGCTAAGATTATAAAAATTAAAAGATAATAAAATCTAGTCTTATAATTAATAATAATAATAATAATAATAATAATAATAACTTATAGAGAATAAAGATATATAATAGCTATACCGGATGTTATTCTTTTGAACTAGCTGTACTGCAACAAGGCTGCATCTTTCAAATAATTAAAGGCATATTTACCTGTAAAAAGAGAAGAATACACAGAATTAAACATGTGTGTTATTGTAAATAAAGTACAGAAAAAAGTACAATAAGGAAAGTAAAACAATAAATTATAAGAAAAGAATTGCATTATTCCTTAATTTCTGATATGAACAGTTACAGAAATGTTATCACATTATTAAAACCCTGTTAAATGAGTTGTATATTGTAGATGTGTTTCTCGCACTTATTAGAAGCTTATCAGTACAGGGTGTACCTATTTATATCGGATAAAGAAAATAAACACAGATGTTTATCAAGCAGTCTTTAACTTAGTTCACTTTGCGACAATTTACTGTAGCACTTTTTAACAATTCAAAGCTCACGCTATAAAAACTTTGAATACATTTCAAATTGCATGCTAATACATTGAAAAACTTCAGTAAATAGCTAATGATAAACAGATTTGTTTCAGCTGTTTGTATTAGTTTAAAATGTTTACATTTGTTCTTTAATTTGTTCCATTAATTTGTATCACCTTTTTATCAAGTAAATGCAATGCTGACACTTTGAAAATGCTATATATGAGGGTAGCTCCATACCTTATCTGTTAAGTAAATAATTGCAGCTATAACTTTCGCTCCTCTATGGTCAGTTGTTCAGATATAGTTGCATATAGAAGGCTATGTGTAGAAGATTGTGACATTTTAAAATGGAGTATCAAGATGTTATTAAATTCTTCACAAAAGAAGGACTTATTCCAAATGAAATTAAACAGCGATTGACCGGTATATATGGGGAAGCACCCCCAAATAGTCTACCGTAAAAGAAAGTACCAAACTTTTTCGAATGGGACGAGAAAGCATTGAAGACGAAGAGCGTGCAGGTCGGCCCTTGAAGGTGCTCACTCCTGAAAACATCGCTCTTGTGCAAGGAGAAATTATGGAAGACCGGCGGCTCAAAGTTACAGAAATAGCAGCAAGGTTGGACCTATCTGAAACAATAGTCCTTCGAATTATTCATGAACATTTGAACATGAATAAGATTAGTGCCTAGACTTCTCTTCTCAGTACAAAAACAGAAACGATCATATGTTGTCAGGCATTTCGGAGCTCTGCCAAACGAGAGAGAAGTTCTGCAAACCATTGTTACAGAAGATGAAACTATGGTTCTGTACTATGATCCCTTGAATCAATGGAGTGCGTAAACCTGGCGAAGCACCGCTTATGTACAGGCGCGTTATCGTGAATAAGGCGCACACCACCACTCAACTTTCCTCGCCTTTCCCGTTATGGAAGCACGTAGTCTGTGCAGTACGCCAGTATAGTACTCTCCATTTACTGTGATATTCCTCTCCTTGAAGTCAATGCAGAGTATATTTATATATGTATATTATTATAAAGATAAAGCTCTTGTTGCAAAGGAAATTGTGAAGAAATGTGACTTTAAGACCATCCACCCTCAAGCCCAGATCTAGCTTCCAGTGAATATTTTCTCTTCTGAAAACTCAAGTCGGACCTTTAGCAATATAGATACCCTTTATTGCAATACACTTTCCATATCTTTGAATTAACATTTCAACCCCCCCCCCCCCCCGCCAAAAAGAAGTCATAAGTTTTGTCTGCAAAATGGGCATTAACATCATCCACCACTTCTTCGTCACACTTAAATTTTTTTCCTCGAAGGTACTTCTTGACTTTAGAGAAGAGGAAATAATCCAAGGGAGCTAGATCTGGACTGTATGGCGGATGGTCGATCTCCTTAAAGCCACATTTCTTCACAACTTCCTTGGCAACAAGAGCTGTGTGCACAGGCGCGTTGTCGTGAAAAGGGGCACACCGCTACTCAGCTTTCCTCGCCTTTTCTCTTTGATGGAAGCACTCTGTGCAATAGGCCAGCATAGTACTGTGATGTTCTTCTCCTTGAAGTCAATGCAGACTATTCCTGCACAGTCGCAGAAGTCAATGCCGAGTATTCCTTCACAGTCCCAAAAGATTGTGGCCATGATCTTCTTGGTTGATTGAGTGACCTGGGGCTTTAGAGACGGTATTTCGCCAGGTTTACAGCACTCCATTGATTCTCTTTTGGACAAGGGATCATAGTAGAGGACCATAGTTTCATTTCCTGTAACAATAGTTTGCAGAACTTCTCTCTCGTTGCCCTGGCAGAGCTATCTGACAACAGATGACTCGTTGCTGCTTTTGGATTGAGGAAAGAAGTCTAAACACCCATCTTGCACCAACCTTATTCATGTTTAAATGTTCATGAATACTTCGAAGGGCGGTTGTTTTAGAAAGTCCCAACATTGCTGCTATTTCTGTAACTTTGAGCCGCCGGTTTTCCATAATTTCTCCTTTCACAAGAGCGATGTTTTCAGGAGTGAGCACCTCCAAGTGCCGACGTGCACGCTCTTCGTCTTCAATGCTTTCTCGACGCATTCGAAAAGCTTTGGCCCATTCTTTTATGGTAGAATATGAGGGGGATGTTTCCCCATATACACCGTCCAATCGCTGTTTAATTTCAATTGGAGTAATTCCTTCTTTTGTGAATACTTAATAACAGCTCGAAACTCCATTTTGAACATGTCACAATCTTCTATACATACATAGCCTTCATTGTGCAACTATATCTGACCAACTGAACATAGCGGAGCGGGAGTTACAGCTGTAATTGTTTACATAACTGATAAGGTACGATACCAGATGAGGGTTTTGTGAAGGCGATAATCCTAATGGGCGAGGCCGTAAGCTTATGGACCTACCCTCGTCCCTTAGGTATAGATAAAGCAAACCTTAACCTATTTCAACTCCGAAAAGTATACGTGTATTTTAAAAATGGTACAATTGTTAATTTATAATAGAGAGTGAAAAAAAAAACATTGCTTTTTATAAAATGGATTAAAGTGTTGAAAGTTCAGAGATTTCTAGCTAAATAAAGACTGATGAATATTCTGTTTACTGCCTATTTAATGAATGATATGAAAAGGAGACTCAAGTAAGGCAAATGAAAATGTGTTTATCTTTTGTTATCGGTATAACGTAACCTAGCTATCAGTCAGACAGCACTGGGGGGCGTGTCATAGATATCATTATGGTTCAGTGCTCACATACCCCGTGCTTAGAGATGCCTTACAGCGTTGCCAATTCGAGGAAGGAAATTTAAGTATGGCGAAGAAGTGATTGATGCTGTTTATGCCCATTTTGCAGACCAGACTTCTATTTATTTGGCTGGGGGTTGAAATGTTAATTCAAATTGTGAGGCCGGGAACTTATGGACCTACCCTCGTACTTACTGTTCCCCAACAAATGGCTAGCAGCAAAGAAATTCGCATCAAGTGACGACGTTTCGGAAAAAATGCTCATTTTGCATAGCTGAAGAAAACGCATGCTATGGGTGGAATAAACAAACTAGAAAATTGCGTAATAAGTGTATAGATTTGGAGGGATATTTCCTATTATTTTCCAAAAAGTTATGCCCTTTTTATTTTTGCATGGACTTATATGGAATAACCCTTGCAAATAACGTAATTCGTTCAGCTTTCTAGTTGGGCTTATTAATATTCCTATCTCAGCAAACGGTAAATTTGTGACAACTATTCTTAAAGTTTTGAGTAATTTTCATTTTCTAGATAAAAATAGAAGTAATCGAATTCGGTACGCCAGCTGTTCTTCCTGTTCTTTTAAGGCATACTCGCCTTATGTAAACTTTGGCTGGGAATGGAGCATCAAAATATTTTGCAACATCTTTCCTGGCAATATTCCTATCATTATAAAACAAGGGTGAATTATGCACGTAACATAAAACAAAAACAATACAAATCAAATCAGCAACGATTGTGGGTGAAGATCAGATACATCGCGGTCATAAACCGCTAGTGACCCGTGGATGTGGGCGAGGTTAGAGAGTTTCCCTTAACTGCATTTCCTTTACTTTCTATTACAGTTAATGAACTCTCAGGAATGCATGACATTTCAGCATTGATGACCACTTTGTTTACAACTTGTTAGGCAGCTGCTATCAGAATAAGAATTCAATTTCATAGCTTACGTGTAATCCGTAAAAATAAACTTCAGAGCTACTGCAGGTCACGTCGCCGTTTCACGTAGAGAGCTATGCTGCAATGGCAGTGAATAATCTTTTGATAATCAGGAACATGAGCTCTCAGACTAACTGCATGAGCACCACCGTTTATGATGACATGATGAATAGTAAACTATGAAGGCTCTAAAAGGGGGGCACCCGATTAGGGAAGAGGGGCTCTGAACGGGGCCACGTTAGCAGACGTAGGATGACAACGCTTGAACATTAAAGTTTCCTGAAAGCTCTTTCATTATTTTCATCTGTACACACCCACACAGACATATATACATGTCACATAAGTATTTAATACATGGCCTTATGGGTTTTAGAAATTAAATTATGTTAAAAATAAGATCATATTCATTTTTCGTTTTTATTCTCAAACGAGTAAATAAATTATGAATATTACTGAATATCATACTAAGATATGGCAGTCTGTTTATATTGATTTCTCAGTTTTTATCTAGGTGAATCCCTTAATTCTAATTTTATTTAATTCCTGCAACAACTTTATCTTCTGTTGTTAGTTTATAGTTGTAATAAAAATATTTTACCTCAATATAATATAAAAAGCATTGGTTTTCTTTGTGCTAAATTTCCAGGCTATTTGTTGCTGAAGACATGTGAAGTACACTCCATTCATTGGTGTTTTAGCCAGACCTAAGGTGTGAGTATGGCCATGAACGAGTTGGCGCGTGCCAACCTGCAGTGATAAACAAGTTTTTAGTCGTAATTTGTAATGCTGCATTTTCTATTCCGCCTTACTTTTACGGGTGCCCGTTGCAAAACTTTTTGGCCTGGCCCGTAATGGAGTAGTTTTGCTGAGTCATTTTGTTGTTTGTTGTATCAGTTTTATTTGCAGGTGGAATTCTGATGCAGATGGAGGTGGAGAACCGTATTGCCAATCGTACAATGATTCGTTACCTCCTTTGGAAAGGTTGGACTGTCATAGAGGTCCTTAAGGACATGCAAAACCCTTGCAAGACCCTATTTCCTGCCACGAAGACACACCTGAAAGGGCAAGCATTTCCCCCGTGACGATGATGAATGATAAATGCTCTAAACATTTAGGAACACAAACTTTCTTTAACAAGAGTTGCACAAGTTGGAGCACATAAAATTTCAGTCCATTAGCACGTCTCCTATCCTATTAGGTCAGAAACTTTCCAGCCAAACCGCGTACATGATTATTTGATTTGGTGCGTGTTGCTTCATTTACTCCTATATAACATATAATTCATTGCTGCATTTATGATGTAAAAGATAAAGATAAAGCTAGCCTATTTTGTCCATAAAGCAAAGGCTTCCTAACAAGCAGGGAAAGCTCGTTTTTTCCTAACGCGGTGAGCTATTCCACGCTAGTTGTTCGTATGCTGTTTAACACACTCTGACTGATTTGTTCTTTGGTTACTCCATTTCTCACTGCACTAGTTGCTTCTAGAGAGATTTCCATTTTTCTCTCCCTCTTGCTACTCTTGACCAATCTGGACCTGCATGTTCCTTGAAGAGGTCTGTCCATCTTCTTCTGGGTCTGCCTGATGTCCTTTTTCCTATATGGGGGTTCCACATAGAGATCTTGTAGGTTCAACCATTGTCCTGCATTCTTGCGACGTGACCGCCCCATTGCCCTTTGCTTCTGGTAGCTCTTTGTGCGATGTCTGTTGTCTGAGATAACTGATGTATTAATACTATAGGTGTTTTGTCCTTCAAAGTTATTCCCAGGATCTTGCGTTGCATTTTTCTTTGGCTTATTTGAATTTAGTTCTTTTGTTTTTCTGTTAATGGCCATGAATGAATGAATGAATGAATGAATGAATGAATGAATGAATGAATGAATGAATAATTTTTAACGCCCGTTTTTGCTACAGAGGCACCACAGGCGATGGACACTGGTGATACATGAAATGAAATGATATATTGGGAAAGGATTTATTTTTAAGGAAGGAAACGTTCCAGACCTAAGTTTAGGGTACCTTGCCATTTGCCATTTATGAGGACTGAGGAAAACCTGGAAAAAAACCTCAGTCAGGGAGGACGGTCCTGGCGGGATTCGAACCCCAGACCTCCCGCTCACGAGTCCGCGATTTAACGACCTCAGCCACCCGTGGCGGTGTTAATCCATGTTTGGCACCATACAGGGTATACACAGATTTCGAGCGTCTGAAATCTGGTTTTCTTAGTTATAAACTTAAAGGCCCAACATGCTTACCAGGTTAATGAGATCCTTCTTTGTACTTCTTTTTTCATTTTATCATGGAAGGAAATCTGTTGTCCTAGATGTGTATATTCGTTCATATATGTGAGGACTGTTTCATCTATTTTTATCGGGTCCTTTTGAAATTAACTGCGTTTTAGTTTCTTTATTGACAGCCCTGCACTTCTGCTATGCTCACAGCATAGTTAGTAATGCTTTCGTTGTTTTGGCGACTAAGACCACATCGTCGGCAATCTTAAAATTGTTAGTCGATTGGTTTATGTTGATTACAAGAGTTTTGCACCAGTGCATTTTCCTGAACATATGTTCCATTACACAGGTGAAGAGTTTGAGAGATTGGATTGTCTTGGGAACTCCTCTTTCTAGTCGGAATGGTCGTTTTTCTTCTGTTTTTACTTTCGCAAAACTTTGACTATATAGTTGGTGTGAGATACGAATGTACTTTGCCTCTGTTTCTTGAGCTGCCAGGGCGTGTAATATACTTGTATGTTCGACGGAGTCAAAGGTTTTACTATAGTCAATAAAGATGATATACAGTGTTAGATGGAATTCCTCTGCTTTCTCCATCAGCTGGTTTATAGTTTGGAGATGGTCTATTGTGCTGAATCTTGTAGGGAAACCCGCTTGTCCTGGTGGTTGATTTTTCATCAAGAATTTTCGTTATTCTTCTATTTAAGATTTTTGTAAACAGTATGTATATATTTGACATCAGGCTTATAGATCTGCAGTTGCCTACCTCATCTCTAGAGCCTTTTTTGTGAACAATTGTGCTGGTTTTCCATTGTTTAGGTATGTTTCCTGTTTCTAGAATTGTTTGAAGATTTTGGATATTTTGATTTATGATGTAAACAACACTAATTGTTCCACAGGTAAGTTTTTAAATGAGATATGTAAATGATTACTTCTTCAAGCAATGCCCGGCATACTTGCTTGCTGTAAATATACCCCAGCAGATACTGTCCCTCCATGATTAAAGTACGAAAAGCAGAGCATAATACAGCATACTGTAGGGAAACACCAGAACAATTTAGGAAAGACTTAAAATTATTGAAAGCAACCCTCTAAAAACATTCTCATGCTTTAGAGATAACAGGGACACGTGTTCTTTGAGACTGGGAAGCGCATTATTTAGTATACGTTCACTAGATCGATATGTAAAGCTTCAGTGTTTCCTAGGACATCTGTAATACTTTCATTAATTGGTTACCATAAAGCTTCCCTTATTTCGATTAATGTATAGTTTCCTAAATGGGCCTTGAAAACGTTGCAGTTTGATTTAATACTTTTGAATAATTGCAATGTCTTCCTATATTCTTAAGTCAACATTCTAAAAGGTATAGGGAAAAGATCACAAACCTGTAGAAGTAAACAGTAAAGAACAATGCTTTTTGGCTTAAAATATTTATACTATTACAGTATGAACATATGGAATAAAAACAAAAACAAAAACAAAAAAAAAAAAAAAAAAAAAAAAAAAAAAAAGCAACTGAATTTTTATTCTCCACATAGAGATCTATATAAAGTAAACCTACATAAATAGTTTGAGAGCCCAGAGACGTTCCAAGTAAAAATCGTATTAAATGAAAGCTTATTGGGAGAAGTAAACGGTTTAATTTATTTAGAAGTAGCAGAAGAAGATGATGAGGCAAATATTTAATAACAACATATCTTCGTTTTGGGAAATGCTGAACCATGGGAAAAGTAAGAAAATATACAGGTTGTTAACTACATCGAAATAATTTCAGAGAGTGTAGAGATGTATATAAGCTATTTGAGATAGGCAATGTATGGTCCACAACTAAACATAACGCAGTTTTATGGTGTTAAAACAATTTGGCATTAGAAAATTTGGTTTAGAATATTTAAAAGTGCCTTGCGAGCATAGAGTTTATCGATTTTTCGTAGTCGATTATCGGTGTTTTCAAGGCTTAAAAATCCTTAAATTCTCGAACTAATAATTTGACAGTGCGACATTGATAATTCTTTAACTGCCTTCTTGCATTATGTAGCCAAGACCGACTTAAAAGATGTAGCGTATTATAGAGGAAGATTATTAACTGCTTGTGCGGCGTAATGCATAATGCAAAAGTTGATTTTCCGCAGGCCTCGGGTTCAATTTTTGTCACGCTCTTAGGAGCAAGATTTTTTTTTAAATACGAAGTGCTGCGATACGCATACTAAAGAATTGAGAATGAAATTTACTTAATGCTTTCAAGTTTTATTCTCTTTCTCAACAATGAATGTATTACCATCACACAGTGGCTAATAATTTGTTGATTTGGTTTATTTACGGACGCTCTTTAACATCTCAGGTCATCAGCGTCCCATTCAAATCAGGGCGTGAAACGGCCGACAAATTTTGTTCAGAGGCCTCTTCTTTCAGGCTTGAGGTTCTTTTTCGTGCCGAAAATGTAAGACATGGGACTCACGACTTTACTTCCCTTCCAAAGGAAGTTATACTTTGGATTTTTACGCCTCGAAAAAATCCATCGATCCTTGCTGGGTTTGAACCCGCGATCTTAGGTTTAGGAGCAAATATGGTTACCACTAGACCACCAGGACCGACATGGCTAATATAAGCTTGCTATTAACATGATGTCTAACACATACTCAGGACAAGATTCTGATTGATAATTACAATAATAAATACAACGGTTGTAATTATACGAATTGATATTTTGAGATTTAAGTGTATAAATTCAAACATTAACTTAAAAGTATTATTAGGACCTAGTCAGAAAAGAAAAAGGAAAAAATAAAAAATATGATGAACGAGACTCGAACTCGAAAACAAATGACCATCGAAAGTATCATCATAACCATTGCGTCAGAGTGATAAATTCAGAAACCTTTGTAATTGTGTGTTATGTTTTCGAGGGGCATCTTCATTAGTCAGTGGATACTGGCGCTTTACAATCTTACAGCCATAGCGTCGAAAATTCAATAGATTAGATCATATGTTTTCTATCTCAAATTATCTAAGACATCTCCACACTCTCTTAAATTATTTCGGTGTAGTTCATTAACATCTTGTATTAATTTTGATGTCTGAGAAAAAAAATTATAAAAGACGGATAGAAAGAATAGAAATGAGATCCTTGAATCGATAGCAGACTACAAAATAAGAAGCAAAAAGAAGGTTATGGAATAGAATGTAAAAATAAAAGAAAATGGAATTTAAATTTACTTTATATTTAAAAATCAGAGGTTAGACACTTTTGTATAAGGGAATTTTGATACCGGAACAAACTACATAATACGAGATATAACAGATAGTTCAACTCTCCTCTACCAGTGTCTATTACCAAGACTAGGAAGAAGCTCAAAGAAGGTCACTTGATTTCTGTTATTCTTTAAACGCTTCAGTCGTGCTTTCTTCAAGCTTGAATGAAAAGAAAAGGTTTTGTTAGCATCAGGATGCGGAAGAACACATGCGGAAGTTTATCTCTTGTACTGCATGACAGGCTCTTCAGTGTATGCAGGATGACTAATTGTAATTCATGACAAGCTACTTTTCCAAGGCGAAGGAGCTGTCTTTATTATTATTTGTTAATAGTGTACGCGGCTCAAGTGACAGAGTTGGCAATTTGACAATATTTCCTCCAAATTAAATCACGTGACACAAAAAAGAGGACCTAAGTGGTATACAATAGGAATATCATGCACAGCATTGTGCCAGGAGATTTTAATCTCGTTAACATTCGCCATTGGTAGTTTCCAAAATGCACATTTTAACTATCTTGACACCTACTTGGGAATTATAATAATTGATGATATAATTGCTATATTTGAAATCTATAAGCAAAGAAAACTTCAAGCAAAGAAAAAGCTCTGTTAACAATCCAAAACTCAATTCACACAAACAGAAAATGATGAGCACTAATCATGTTAGACTTTTACAGTTACAACAGTTGCTCAAAATGTCCATCATCAGCGTCGCTACACTTCTGAGTACGTTGAACTACTGATTGAGCAACGTTTACGAAGTGTCCTCAGAGATTGCAGCACATGCAGTTTCAATTTCTTCCCGAAGTGCTGTCAGTGTAGCTGGTTTTCTACGGTATACAACATCCTTAAGAGTTCCCCATAGGTAGAAGTCCAACAGAGTTAGATCCCAGTCTCACGTGCAAATTGCTTTGTAGATTTCTGCTCAAAACGTTCCAAAACCATAGCCTAGGATGCAGGGCTTGTTGCTGTGCGAGGTCTCCCAGATATACTCTTGTAAATATCGTATACGGTACCTCAAGTCTCAAATTTGTCTCGAATGCGTGCAATTGTTACTCGCGTTGGCGGTTCTGTTCTGTACACGCGTCTCCATTGCCTTTGAACTTCAACAACATTCTCGGTTTTCCAATACCACATCAAAATTGCTTTCCGCTGTTCAAATGATAATCTTGGCTCCATTTTGTTGTAGCAACGCTAATATAACGTAACGTAAGTCACATCTGTTTACAGAGCATCATAAGGTAATCTTGGCTTCATTTGTTCATTATTGATTTACTTGTCACGTAGCAACGCTATCATAGTGTATGTGAGTCACATCTATTTACACAACTTCATATTACACATTACTGTTGTTTTTCGGTTGAACTTTGAAATATATTAAATAGATATCTACTGCAAATATAAGACGAAGGAAAATGTAGGAGCAGGCATGGTGTTCTAGAAGGATACTTCAGAAACTCAATCCGAACCAATTGAATTCAACCCGCAGAGTACAGTGTTTAGCTGAGTTCAGATGACAGTAAATTAAATAACCTATAATCTAAAAGCAAGCATGTACTTAATAACGTCTATTCACAGGCAACGTGAAAACTAGTTCATCCAACGAATTCATGAACACTGCGGTCAGCAAGGTTAGAAAAATAAAAAATAAAAAAACAAAAAAACTTTACGCTGTATTTGGCACCAAACAATCCCACTCAGTCTAAAGATACACCGGGCATTTTGGAATTTAATTCTACCAAAAGTCGATTCCACAGACACAATCCACTATCTGTGTGTAAGCATAAGCACAGATGCTTTTACAATCACTTCTGGAACATACTGCACAATTCCTCTCCAAAAGCTTACTATACAAAAATAGAATTTTCCAAACGTCCACTGCCACCTTCAAACCAAAAGCATCCCAGCACTCGATCTAGCACAATTCCTAATAAACTGGGGGATTTTCTTCAATACTTCCCATAAACTGTGGAAATAGCGTTACTCAAAAGTCTATGTAAAGAAGAAAACGCAACAGCAGTTCAGCCATTCACGTGATTCAAACTGCTGGACGCAAATGGACCTCAATTCCTGCGACCTTCTGCATAATTCAGATCCAAAGACTATTAAGTTTATGCAAGGAGTATTCTATAAATTAACAAAGACAAACTTAAATATTTTATAATGCATAAAGTGTACATTTTCTGTATTAAATATGTCGGTACTGGTGGTGTAGTGGTAACCATACTTGCCTTTTAAACCAAAGATCGCGGGTTCGATTCCGGCCAGGATCGGTGGATTTTTCGGGCGTAAAAAACCTAAATATGGCTTCCTTCGGAAGGGAAGTAAAGCCCCGTGGATCCCTTGTCGTACATTTACGGCACGATAAGGAACCTCAAGCCTGAAAAAGAGGCCTCTGAGCAAAATTGTCGGCTATTTCACGCCCTGGTTTGAATGGGACGCTGATGACCTGAGATATTAAAGAGCGTCCTTAAATAAAACGAATCAATCCCGCTGTATACCCAAAGGGTGAAACATGAATTGTAGTCGTAATTTAGAATAAAGGCATGCTTTAAACAACTTCTAGTAACAGCTTAGTGAACTATGCAATGCTAGGGAAAAATTAGATGATTTTAACACCAGTTTACTACACTGCTGGTCAAAAATTGACGCCAAAAACGCGTTAAACCGACTCCACATTTCCTCTGAAGGAACCAGTATGACTAGTAGAAAATGTGACAGCAATACCGCCAAATGTTGAATATGGTCGCGGGAAAATTGCGGTTTATTGAGAGTGCGAGATGCCTTTCCTAGAAATTGGTGTTCGTGTTGGATAAAATGCATCCACAGCGAAGGAATGTGAGAGTAGCGAATTTATGTAGGACAAACACAAAAACGTGAAGGAGCCCAACGGCTCCGTTAAACCACCGAATGAGAAGGCAAACATAATTTCCTCTTGGCTATTATGAACACTCATAATGTGTTGCTACTCTAATGCCAGCAGTATATATTATATTGAAATAAATTTAGTTGTGTGAGAATTGCCCTTCTGGGGTGTTTATTAAAAAACTTTAATAGGTACATTTTTAATAACTTTAATTCCACAGCATAAGTTATTCTTTTCAGAAAAGCGTTAAATAAAACAGTAGATAGCTGAGTATGCAATTACAAAAGTATTGTAAATCCTCTTACACTAGACCGTTAGTGAAACTCTAATAATTATACCAATACAATAAGATCGTAGCCACAAATATGTTTTCCACTTTTTTAATAGTCGCAGATAAATTTCACACGAACAGTAGCTTGGCAACAAAACCCAGCAGTGGCGATAACCCAACTTCTGTTGCACACGTGCGCAGGTTAGAGAGGAAGTTTTCACGAGGTCATGGAGAACCAGATATATCGTTTAATAGACTTGCTCCAAATACCTATAACTTCAGCTGATAACGCTCAAGATGTACATCAGCACAGTAGTATTTAATCTTCAGTTTAACTTGGAAATGTTTGTTATGTAAGGCTCTCATTACAGCATTTTGGGATGCAAACAAACCGAGCAGATGTGCCCACTGTGCATCAAGTTTCTTTTCGCACAAACGTTTAAGACGCGACATACTAGCGCAGTGGTATTGCCAAGCTAAACAATATCAATATTCATGCGTAAATGTGATTTGAACCAGTAGGCTTACTAACTGAAAAGATCTACTCATAACACTGATTATGATCCGTAATTACGAGGATAGGTCCATAAGTTTCCGGCCTCGCCGATAAGAGTTATCGCCTTCACAAAACCCTTTTCTGGTGTTATACCTTATCTGTTAGGTAAATAATTGCAGCTGTAACTTCCGCTCCGCTGTTTTCAGTTGTTCAGATATAGTTGTATAAAGAAGACTATGTGTAGAAGATTGTAACAAGTTCAAAATGGAGTATCGAGCTGTTATTAAGTTCTTCACAAAAGAAAGACTTCCTCCATATGAAATTAAACAGCGATAGAACGTGTATATGAAGAAGCATCCCTCTCTTATTCTACTGTAAAAGAAAGGGCCAAACTTCTTCGAATGAATTGAGAAAACATTAAAGACGAAGAGCGTGCACGTCGGCCATTGGAGTTACTCACCCCTGAAAATATCGCTCTTGTGGAAGGAGAAATTATGGAAGACCGGCGGCTCAAAGTTACAGAAACAACAACAAGGTTGGGTCTTTCTAAAACAACAGTCCTTCGAATTATTCATGAACATATAAACACAAATAAGGTTAGTGCAAGATGGGTGCCTAGGGTTATTTCCTCAGTCCAAAAGCAGCAACGAGTCATCTGTTGTCAGGCATTTTTGGAGCTCTGCCGTGTAATGGAGAGAGGAGTTCTGTAAACCATTCATTGTTACAGGAAATGAAACTATAGTCCCCTACTATGATCGCTTGTCCAAAAGAGAATCAATGGAGTGGTGTAAACCTGGCCAAGCACCGCCTCTAAAGACCAAGGTCACTCAGTCAACCATGAGTATCATGGTCACAATCTTTTGTCACTGTGAAGGAATACTCTTCATTGACTTCAAGGAGAGGAACATCACAGTAAATGGGGAGTACTATGCTGGCCTACTGCACAGACCACGTGTTTCCATCAAAGAGAAAAGGCGAGGGAAGCTGAGTGGTGATGTGCGCCTTCTTCACGACAACGCGCCTGTGCACACAGCTCTTGTGGCAAAAGAAGCTGTGAATAAATTTGGCTTCAAGGAGATCGACTATCCACCCTACAGCCCAGATCTAGCTCCCAGTGACTATTTCCTCTTCCTAAAACTGAAGAAGGATCTTCGAGGAAGGAAATTTAAGTGTGACGAAAAAGTGATGGATGCTGTTAATGCCCATTTTGCAGGCAAGACTTCTGACTATTTGGGAGTGAAATGTTAGTTCAAAGATGTGAGAAGTGTATTGCAATAAAGGGTAACTGTATTGAAAAGTGAAATATAGTTTTTGTCTTTATTACCTAGAAAATGGTTAGGCCAGAAACTTATGGACCTATCCTCGTACAAGTTTGAATGCCGAAACGTCCTCTTAGTGAAAGTTAATTATGCATGTGTGTGACTTATGCTTAAAATTTGTATTAATGTAATGATGCATTAAATGAATGATGCGTATTTTTCATGAGGAAGAACGTCGCATTTTATTCTTATTAATCAAAACAAAATCATTTATGCACATAAAGTAGAAATATTCATGGAAGAGAGTATTCTGCAGTTCTAATATATTAAAATGATCTTAGAATCTTACATCCCTTGTGCATTTGCCCCAGATCATCTACTATATAACTTTTCCCTGCAAGATAACACGGACAAATTAAATGCAAACTGAGATTCATACTCATATCATCCAGACTTATTCTCTTCTTTACACGGGAATTAACTTCAGCGCTGAGTTACTGAAGGTAGAGGTTCAGGACTGACTCAAGATATTGGCGATATTTTTCTCAACAAGTATATAAATTTGTGTGTCACGATATAAATGCCACGGTTTCTGTGTCGATAATGTCCAATAATATAAAAGTTGAGAATTTCTAAATGAATTAAGTCTTAATATTTGCTACTTTCTCTATTTCTTCGTCTTGTCTGTGAACCCAGTTTCTCGGTCAGGACATACAGTCTACATTACAATTCTTAAGTTCAAAAACTTGTCAAAGCCAACCGAACACCAAAATTAAATTTCAGCAAGGTTTTATCCTTGATAAAGATTTACGAGCATTACCCATCTTGCACTGTACCCTTAGCGTAAAAGCATCATCCTTTGGTTTCAGCAGGGAGCACCAAAAACAGAGGATGACAGCAGCCCAATGGATTACATGACTGTTGAAAAACAGACGCTTTCGATGAAAAAGGGAACTGCATGTGGCAATTTCATTTTCCTTTACCGATGCCTTCAGCAAAGCTTTTCATCCACACATCTCTTAAATATGCAGATTACTGAGAGTAAACATGGAAGAAATTAAGTGTTACTGAAGGAGAGGTTTCTCCAGCAACTAAAATGACAAGGCTATCTAGACTGTAACCGTGGTCTAGTGGTAGCGTTTGCGACTACTATTCCGGAGTCCTGAGCTCCAATCTAGTTATAACGTTTTTCCTTCCTTCCTTCTCTCTCTCCCTCTCTCGCTCTTGTTTTTCCCGTTCTCTTTCTTTTTTGTTTCTTTCTCTTATTCTTTCTTTCTTATTTTCTTTCTCTCTCGCTCTTTCTCTTTCTCTCTTTATTTCGTTCGTTTTTCTTTCTTGCTTTCTTTCTTATTCTCTTTCTTTCTCCCTCTCTCGCTCTTTTTTCTCCCTTTCTCTTTCTTTTTTGTTTATTTCTCTTATTCTTTCTTTCGTATTTTCTTTCTCTCTCGCTCTTTCTCTTTCTCTCTCTCTCTCTTTTTGGTTCGTTCTTTCTTTCTCGATTTCTTTTCTATTCTCTCTTTCTCTTTCTTTTTCTTTCTTTCTTTCTCGATTTCTTTCTTACTCTCTTTCTCTCTCTTTCTTTCTATCTCTTTCTTTCTCTCTCGCTTTTTTTTCTCCCTTTCTCTTTCTTTTTGTTTCTTTCTCTTATTCTTTCTTTCTCGATTTCTTTCCTACTCTCTCTTTCTCTTTCTTTCTTTCTCTTTCTTTCTTACTCTTTTTCTTTCCTTCTTTTTCACTCTCTCTTTGTTTCCATCTTTCTTTCTTTCTTTCTTTTTTCTTTCTCTTTTTCTTTCTTTCCCTTTTTCTTTCTTTCTACCTCTTTCTCCTTCTTTCTTTTTTCCTTCTATCTTTCTGTCTCTCTTTCTTTCTCTCTTTCGCTCTTTGTTCTCTCTTTCTCTTTCTCTTTCTTTCTTTCTTTCTTTCTTTCTTTCTTTCTTTCTTTCTCTCTTTCGCTCTTTTCTCTCTTTCTCTTTCTTTCTTTCTTTCTCTCTTTCTTTTTTCTATTGTTCTTTCTCTCTCTCTCTCCTTTTCTTTCGTTCGTCCTTTTCATCATTTGTTCTTTCTTTCTTTCTTTCTGTCTTTCTGTCTTTCTTTTTCTCTTTCTTTCGCTATACTTTTATTGAATTGCTGAATTAACTTGTTTAGTTCATACTATATGATAACCTATACCTAATTTAGCTAGGTGGATGGCCGCTTCTCGCCAATTCGCACACACTACCACCAATATATCCTTGAAAGTCAAGAAGTACATTCATATCTTTGGTTTTCAATTTTTAGCTATGGAGAGGGGAAATAAGTAAGTGTACTAATAATTCTTATTTAATTTAAGAGCTAAATTTCAAGTATTACGAAAAAATAAACAACTCTTAATAATTTTTTTACTCCCAAAGTGAACTAAAATATTTTGCACGTTACTATCCGTTGTTATAGACATGCTAAAAAAAACTACAGATATTATCACCAATGCCAAATGCCTGGTGAAGCAAGTATAGCACAAGAAAAGATACAAACTCGAGCTGGACACTGTGTCTCGCGGGGGACAAGGTGAAATGTTGCATCACCTTGCAAGAATAAGTAAAGGGCATCTAAAATTATAGGAAAACTAATGCTTAAAAAATAAAAGACTTGCAGTCGTGACAGCTTCCAAATGTACGCCAGAGGTCAGTGCCAAGGCATGTGTATGGCTAAGGTTCATTTTAGAGCTAAATTGTTGCTTTAGTCTCATTTCTGTGGAGCTCATTTGAAAACTCTCAAGTTTTTTATCAAATTTATAGTATGTAGAGGTCTACAGGAAGATGTAAATACGCCACAAGCGAGAGTGATTAGAGATAAATTATAAAATTAAATTTCAGATTACAGAGATTTCTCAAAAATCACATCATATCGGCATCACCACCACCACCACCACCACCACCACCACCACCACCACCATCATCATCATCATCATCATCATCATCATCATCATCATCATCATCATGTAACGTTACAATGTCATCTTCATAATTTTTAGCAACTTACACGATTATCATTTCAAAATTTATGCTTGGAATAACTAACTATTTGACATATATTTTATTTATACAAAACAAATCTATTTTCTTATTGAAGGGGAAGTTTACATCCAATGTTCATTACATTTTCAACCCTCACCTCCAGTCACTCCAAATCAAATATCAAATGCCATCCCTACTTTAAGATCCTTTAAAGAGGATTTAACTGTTATCATATCTTTTGTTTTCTAACGCTGCCTGGCAACCTGGTACGAGGATAGGTACACAAGCTTCCAGCCTTTACGATAAGGAACTGTAATTCCGCTCCGCTATGTTCAGTTGTTCAGATATAGTTGCATAAAGAAGGCTATGTGTAGAAGATTGTGACATGTTCAAAATGGAGTATCCAGCTGTTATTAAGTTCTTCACAAAAGAAGGCCTTGCTGCAAATGAAATTAAACAGAATTGAACGGTGTATATGGGGAAGCATCCTCCTCATATTCTACCGAAAAGATGGGCCAAACTTTTTCGAATGGATGGGTCGAGAAAGCATTGAAGGCGAAGAACGTGCAGGTCAGCCCTTGTAGGTGCTCACTCCTGAAAACATGGCTCTTGTGGAAGGAGAAATTATGGAAGACTGGCGGCTGAAAGTTACAGAAATAGCAGCAAGGTTGGGCTTTCTAAAGCAACATCCTTCGAATTATTCATGAACATTTAAACATAAACAAGGTTAGTGCAAGATGGAGCCTAGACTTCTTTCCTCAGTCCAAAAGCAGCAACGAGTCATCTGTTGTCAGGCATTTTTGGAGCTCTGCCGTGACAACGAGAGAGAGAGAGAGAGAGAGAGAGAAGTTCTGCAAACCATTATTACAGCAAAGGTCCTCTACTATGATCCCTTGTCCAAAAGAGAATCAATGAAGTGGCGTAAACCTGGCGAAGCACCGCCTCTAAGTCAATCAAGAAGATGGTGACCACAATCATCTGGGACTGTGAAGGAATACTCTTCATTGATTTCAAGGAGAGGAACACCACAGTAAATGGGGAGTACTATGCTGGCCTACTGCACAGACTACGTGCTTCCATCAAAGAGAAAAGACGAGGAAAACTGAGAGTTTGTGTGTGCCTTCTTCACGACAACGCGCCTGTGTACACAGCTCTTGTCGCAAAGGAAGATGTGGCTTCAAGGAGATCGATCATCCACCCTACAGCCCAGATCTAACTTCCAGTGACTATTTCCTCTTCTCAAAACTCAAGAAGGATCTTCGAGGAAGGAAATTTAAATGTGACAAAGAAGTAATGGATGCTGTTTATGCCCATTTTGCAGACAAGACTTCTGACTATGGGGGTTTGAAATTTTAATTCAAAGATGTGCAATAAAGGGTAACTATATTGAAAAGTGAAAATTGTTTTTGTCTTTATCATGCCTAGAAAATGGTTAGGCCGGAAACTACCTCCTCCCTCCTACGTCAGTCCTGGTGGTCTAGCGGTAACCATGCTTGCGTCCTAAGCCCAAGATCATGGATTCAATCCCGGCTAAGGTTGATGGATTTTTTTCGGGAATAAATATCCTAAGTATGGCCTCCTTTGGAAGGGAAGTGAATCCCGTGTGTGGATTTATGGCACGTAAAAGAACCTCAAGCCTAAAAGAAGAGGCCTCTGAGGAAAAATTATCGAGAATTTCTCGTCCTGAATTGAATGGGCCGCTGATGATCTGAGATGTTAATGTAAATAAAACAAATCAACTACAAAACCCATCCTGTATTCAGAACAAAGAACAATTATTTGATTGACTATGCAGCTACACAAACCATCCTTAATAAATATTAATTGAAGATAATTAATTCAGAACAGAAATGTTTCGAAATTTCAGCGTCGGCTTGCCTAAGACAATTAAATTCTTTAAAACTGATGTTATTTGAGATAAACTTTGTGTTTTCTAAATGTTTTAGTCCGGCACTAAAATAGCAATTAATTGAATATTTTAACTTTCAGCATTTCCTAACCTATGTTTGGGTGCTTTAAGAGTTACATATGTTGCATGGTTCTAAAAAATATATTACTTTATTTATGGAACTTAAATCCATTGCATTAATTTCTGCCATCTGAGACCCCCCTCCCATCTTGTGAATCCTTATATATCTTTACATATTCCGCTTTGTCAGAATTGAGAGATGCGTTGTGTTAATTTTCTACCACCAGCTTGGCAAACAAGAAGCACGCGAATATTAAAGTAATACAAAGTCACCTCCGTTTAAAGTTAATTAATTTACTACCGTGCAAATGTGATTACTACCCTTATTAACCTAACTTCAAGCCTGTTGTTACCGCTCCGCTTTTGCCTTTTTCGGCTCTGCAATTACTTGCTAAGTCGTTAAATCCCGCTGCGGCGCTCCTTCAACCTCCGGGGATCTTAAAGCGAAAACACGCAGCATCACTCTATAGCAAAACATTCGCTGCAAGGTTAAGAACGATGCAGTAATTTTACGATTGGTATCATAAAAAGTAAAGATGGATATAAGGATCTTGAATACGGAGCGCATTTCACTTTAGAATTATATGCTAACAGTTGAAGATTGTCGTGGACATTTATTTTACAGTAATTAAATGATCATTTTTTTTAATTACGAATCAGCTTTATGCAGAACTAAACTTTGGAAAACGATGTTTCAAATTTCCATTACAGAATACCTTATAAGAGGCAAACAAAGTTTGTAACAAGGAAACAAATTTCAACTACTGAGGGTAGAAATTACTTTGTGATTGACACTTGGACCGTGTTTTATGCCGGTGACTCAGCTAGCGAGAGGCTCGTCTAATCAGGTAACAAAAACATATCGTCTGATGCATGGCATCATTGACGTTGCAACAGTTACGGAATTAGAAAGTTTAAAATTACCCAGTGTGTTTTCAAGGGCGTGAGCTGATGTAATTTTTCATATGCAAGTATTGTATTAAGAGTAGTATTGGGTTTTGTATCATTCATCAAACAAAAGTGATTTTGTAGGATTTTGTTGATCAAAAGTGCTCATTTTCCTACGCGTATCGTCGTTTTTATACACGCTATTCCTTCGCGCCAATGCACACAAGTGCAGCATATAATTTGTGCAACTAGATGACACTAAGTAGGTTCTGCTCTAGTTAAAGAAATCTTCCACCATTACAGTCATTTTAAAACTATAATCGTGGAAAATATTTAAGATAAAATGTTCAATTATGTAAATACATGTGAGTTTATGTCATACTTGTAAAAATATGTAATATACCAAGGATAAATAAGGAATGTAAAATATGGTTTAAATCACAGAGCAGCAGGAAGAAGATGATGAAGACCTTGGAGTGCAGCCACTGAAGATGATTGGCGAGTGACGGGATGTGGCAACGGCGCGGCCACGTGGCATAGAAAAGTCAATCACAAGATAATTTCACTCCTAGTATAAATATCAATGGTATAAAGAATGACGTTGATTAATTGTGGTGTAAGACAGGGATGTCTATTATGATCATCTTTCTTTATTTTATATATTTGTAACATCACGTTTACTTCATAGACGAAATCTGGGGCTTCTCTAGGAGCCTGCTGGTTTCCACTACCCTCAGAAGTTCATAGTTTAATTTCCTATAACTAATGCTTAATGTGTTTATGCATAAAAAAACAAAAGCTAAACAAAATAACATCGCGCCTGGTGCTTTTATTTACGGTTATTATCTGTAGGCGACTTGATTTGTAGACGCGAGGTAACCAACAGAGGAAACGCGATAGGGGAAACCCCTTGCACATTTAGGGTCGTCTATTGCACCACCTGAAACGCCACTTTCATCACGTGAGTTCCCAGAAAATTTTGATTAATCGTAGTTGCGCAACAAAGTTGAATAAACTATTTTAAAAGAATATAGATAATTACAGTGAAACAACATTGATAGAAAGCCGTTTCGTTAGTAGTGAGCTGGTGCTGAATGATACGCTAGTGAAGTTTCGTGTGAATTAGTGAAATAGTATACAAAGTTTACATTCTAAGCCTATTTCTTGCCCACCAATGGAACAGAAAATTGAAATTAAAAACTGGTACTCCAATTATTAATTTGAGTCGAACTATGATTTCAAAACATAAGAACAATGCTCTCTGTACAGACAAGACTGCGTCCGGCAGATTCCGAATTATAATCAAAACGTCATCGATAAATTTGCTGCAATGCAAACCAGGAAAAGAATTTTGTTCGTTTGTTAAAATAGTTTTTTTTTCCTTCTTTCCTTCCTTCCTTCCTTCCTTCCTTCCTTCCTTTCTTTCTTTCTTTCTTTCTTTCTTTCTTTCTTTCTTTCTGTGGTTATGTTCAATCCGCGCGTAAGAGTGGTAATTCTAGTTATTAAAATTCTAAATCCTTGCTATCTACATCCAGTAGTAGCAGTAGCAATAGTAAAGCTATGTACTCCGGGTTTATGCTGCCGCGAACCGCCACTGGATGGAAGAAACAATTTTAAAATTAAAAATTGGTATCTAAAGGCTGAGTCAGAACACAACCAAACAACTTCCAAGCCTGACTCAGGGGATGTATTTGAGTATTTTCAAGCAGGGAATATATCTCCTTAAACGCCTTGTTATCATGCTGAGTTAATAAACAGCCAAGTCGGGTTAGACGAAAGTCTGCCGAAGAGATATGCTTCGAGCGGTTGTGAATCCTTCATTATTTAAAATGAAATAAATGCAATGTTCGAAAATTCTCTCAAAGCTTTATAGCAAAATTAACAGCAACTTTCGTTGCGTTTCGTTGTAGAGTTGTATCGCTACGTGATGTGTTACATACTCACATTCTATTACGCAATGCATGTACAATGAATGTCACGTCAAGTCAGCAATGTGAATTTACAACACGACAAAGCGATCTTCGGCGGAATTTGATCTAATTGGACGTGACTATTTAATAACTTTAGTGTCCTACAGCATGATAATATAACTTTTATCCCTTGACTAATGCCTGAAAATTATTCGATGTTATTCTGACATCTTATACATGTAGACACTCTTATTTGGTGACGAACAGATTATCTTAACAAAATGATTTACTATTAGCAATCCACAGAATTAATAAAATAAGTGAGGGTAAGAAAATATAAATTTAAAACAAAAAATGTAGTCCAAACCGAAAAAAAATAGTATTTGAAGTAATAATAATTTTAGATCAAGTATACAAAACCTTGGTTTTATCATATCATACATCGAAGATCTATGTAGAACTTTAAAGCAGACATTTAAAAATCACAAAGAGACTTTATTAACATTTTATAAAGTCATGACAATTCCGATGCTCCTGTACGGCTGTGAATTCGGAGCTATGAGCAAGAAATATAAACGAAGAATAGTAATCTCAGAGATCAAATTCAGAAAAAGAAATAAAAACAAAATTAGAAATATTTGTATTAATAAATGAATGAAGGAGGAATTGGTTGAGTCATGCCAATAGAATGAAAGATATCGGATATCGAAAAAAATGCTCAAGTATAAATGAACAGACCAAAGACTGAAACAGTTTAATTTCATTTGAATATTCTAAGCCTCCATGAGGCTGAAACGAGCCATCTAGGCTTAATCCTGATGATGATGAAAACAAATAACAACAAAAACACAAAAGTTCAAAATTATAACTCAAGAATTTGGATCCTTTTGAAAAAATCTACATAAAACTTTTTGTCCTGCGCGTCAGTCCAATGGAGGGAAGAGAATGTCTTTTTACCTAGGTGTTCCTTCAAATACCCAAATATTGAAAGTCACCAGGAGCCAGATCAAAACTACAAAGCGGAAGAATGAACACCTCTTTGTTGATCTTTGTCAATGTGACACTAGTCTTGTTTGTGAGGCCGATATTCTCATTTTCCGGCAGAGAACAGTAGCGTTGGGCATTGGTCATATGACCTCTTCCGTGCGGTGCAAGAGTTGGTTACTGTCTCTCGACCTCAGAAAATTACTCCAATGTCTTCCACACGAAAGGACCAACTTAAGGAACTGTTCTCGCATTTCGCAACGAATTTAGGGTGGATGAATTTTTAATTTAGAGAAATATGATGGTGCGCGTTGTTCCACACCATCCTTATCTGCTGCAACTATGGCTAGTTCGACGCAAATACCGCGACCACATCTGTCCATTAGAAATACAATTATTCCATTTCGTTGTCTCTTCACTTCATTTCGAGCAGGGAAGTCCATGCCAACCTTAAACCATCAACTTAAATAGCTTAATTTATTTTTCTATCTCAGCACCAGAAGCTTATGACTTCTTCATTAAGGAACTTTCTGATGCTTTCCTTACAACTACTTCAGTGTCTCCAGCGGTTCATTAGTCTACCATAAGGTGGATATTGAAATATTTTATGTAATGTTCTGTTTTTATGGTCACATTTCTCCCTATAGTCAGATATAGCTTTTTTATATTATTATCTATTTATGCTGTTAAAATTTTTAATTTTTCTTTGATCCACTAGGGATCTAAGTAGATGCTTTTTCTCCCTAAATTAAAATATACTGTTGTTCTATTGAAGCTTACCTAAAGTATAGCTACTTTCTAACTCAGCAATTATCTTATATTTTTCTGTTTATAGAGATAAAAAGAGTAAATGAAATAGACACTGTTATTTATTTTTAGTCCTATTCGAAATTTTATTTTTGTTCCTCTGAATAATCTCTGATCTTGTGTGAGCGGAATAATTATGAAGAGATTGTTAAAATATTGTCAGAGGATTTCAAACTCTCATAGAGATACACTCTACAATTTTCTTGAAATATCTGAACAGAACAAATGATAATTGTTGTGTAAATATGATTAAATGTCAACTACAGATGAATTAAATTGGTGATCTTTGGCATACAGAAATAATTTGCAAAGGGAATTTTGGCAGCTGCTAAAAGGTCAATTAGTCAGATTATGTATGCTTTGATGAAAGAAAAAAAAATACACTAAATTGTGCATAGAAACAACGACAGGCTCTAAAAGAGAACGATGTGAATATAAGGAAAAGAGAACGGATTGCAGGATTGAGCTAAGGAGTTGTTCAATTTGCGGAAATGAAGAGATTTTTTAATAGTGTTTAATGTCCGTGTTTACCGCTGAGACACCACAGGCAATGGACACTGATGATACATGCATGAAATGAAATGATAAATTGGGGAAGGATATCTATATTTTAAGGAAGGAAACTTTCCAGGCCTAAGTGTAGGGTACCTTCCCGACATTTGTCATTTATGAGAACTGAGGAAAACCTGACGGTCCTGGCGGGATTCGAACCCTAGACATCCCGCTCACAAGTCCGCGCCTTAACGACCTCGGCCACTCGTCACGGTAATGAAGAGAATGGTAAGTATATAATGTACAGGAGCAGAACAATGGAGATTGGGCTTACTGAAATAAAAAAAAAGTTAAAAATAAATAAAGAAATTGAAGTAGGCTCACAAGTGAAGGTCTTAAGAGAATATTTGTACAAAATAAAGAAAAAGTGGGCACTTTCAATTGACAAGTGACATGGGTAACTAATGAATAAGGAGCTCAAAATAGAGAAACAATAATGAAAGGATCAATAAATAAGAAAAATACGTTGACAGAGAACCCTCTGGTGACATGACAAAACAATCAGAAATAGTGGCTAACCTCTTGACTTCTGGATGCTCCTACTGACCAACCGAAGACAGAGGATAGCACAGGGTAAGAGGGCATTCTACTTTATTCTAATCTGTTTTGTTATATGTCGGTTTTATTTTGTTTTGTTTCAAGAATTGGAATAATAATTATTAATAATCACTTAACATACATGAAATAAATTGACATTAATACATTAATTGTAATGTAGTAGTCTGACATAGGAGTGACAGGGCTAGGTGCTGTAACCTTATACTTTTCTTAGCATTTCAATAAATAATTATAAAGTATAAGCTCTGAATACCCCGTACACAATTGTTGGAAAATGACCTCATCACATAATATACAAAACTAATGTTTTCTGGAATTTTCATTCCATGTGTGCTCTTTCTTTGAATGTAGCAAAGGGGGGGGGGGAAGAAAGAAAAAGAAAAAAAAAACCCGCACTCTAGGCAACCCATTTTTATTTTTCTAAAACCTCACTGCACTTTGTGACTGATCCTCACGCCACACATGCCCAAGAGTAAATGATTTTAGATAATGTAAATAGTAATAGTTATAATATATATAGCTTATAGTAGCAAACTGGGACATTTCATATTACGAAAATTTGACTCTGAATTAACTACCTGAAAGTTTGACTCTGTGACAATAGGGAAAGGTTGCCTTGTGTTTCTTCTGCTGGTAATGGCTAGAGCGATGGGGCTCTCCACTATAACAAAGCTAAGAGCATCTTTTTGTGTCGTAGTTATTGAAGATTTGTCAAAATTCGTTGAAGGTAGAAGGAAGAATAGGTGTCGGCGATGAAATCGCTACATCGTATGATGAGTAACTCTCCAATAATGTGTCAGAAAGGCGATAAATTTAAAATAAGCGCGTTTGGAAATTCAAAAACTCACCAATAATATTTAAATATTTCAAAGGCTCAAGGGAAGCCGTAAGCGCTGTGTTGTAAACCCCACGTAGCGCTTTGAAACCACGTGGCGACGTTTGGATTTCAAGTATAAAGAGAAACAAATGTAGCAAAGCACGTTTTTCTACCAAACCAGCCGCAGTTCAGATCAGGAAGTTAAGGCAGTACGACGCTTCACAGTATTACATTCAGTTCATTCACATATACGTTTTTTGCAGTCTTACGTTCGGCTCACTCACATGTGTGTTCTTCAGTCACACGCTCTTTCAGTCATACATACGTTTCGTCCGTTCTCTGACGATCAACATCGCTTTACCAGGGACAGTAGACGAGAGGCACACAGATGCAGCAGATTTAGCATGTGTTATAGAGATAACCAGTCCGATAACCAGTGTAATATAATTAACATTTCAATGGGTTTAAATGAAGCAAGCTCGTATAATTTAAACCTCTCCTCTCCATCTCCCTCTTCTCGTGGCCATTAAAACACGAAAGGGGACTTCGGGCCCCTGAACGACCCGGAGTATGAAGTGGACCCTCGGTCCAACAACATCAACATTTGCATATAGAAACCGTTCCAACTTTCAGACAGTATGATATAATTTTGCATCACAAGCAGTACTTAAATAGCAAGCTGAAAGTTACGTTGAAAATGGATATAATTATTTCTTCAGGTTCTACAGCGAGGCCCGTAACTCAAATAACCTCACTGCAGTACATTGTGCCAGTTTTACAGAATTATGAAGAACCCAATTCAAACATTTGTATTAACCGGGAATAGAGTGCAGTTACTAGACACGTGTTTATTAAACTAGCAACAGCAATTGCAATTTGCATCAAATTAAATCAGATAGAAAACATCCTAATCGTAAGTAATGGCCGAGTATCGAACAATAAATGTTTTGCTTATTCTGCCTATGTTCATAAAAATTGGCATGCAATGTCCTCCCTGGCTGATACAAGAGATGAAATGATATATTGGGAAAGTTTTTTTTTTTTTTTTTTTTTTAAAGGAAGGAAACGTTCCAGGTCTAAGTTTAGGGTACCTCCCCGGCATTCGCCAGTTAAGGACTGAGGAAAACCTGGAAAAAACCTGTCAGAGAGAACAGTCCTGGCGAGATTCGAACCCTAGACCTTTCGCTCACCAGTCCGCGCCTTAACGACCTCGGCCATCCATGGCGGTTTCTCTAAGAGGAGATTTAACCTTATTTTATTTACTTTTTAATTGGTGCTTATCACGCTTTTTAAGAGAATCAAAGGATATTAATTACCAGTAAAATATAGATAAATTAAAAATTGTCCAAAACACGTTTTCTTAAGAAAAACGTTATTAATTGAATTAAAACAGAAAACTAATGCTCAGTTTGGAATATAAAAGAATATGGATACATCAATACATTTTGTAAGCTATCCATTTAATTGATTCAACATTCGCAAAAAATCCAATCTTGGAAGTGACTAAGTTCAATTAAATACAAGCAGCAGTATCAAATAGCATTCAGTAAATTTCCATCTGACCTTCGTGCGGACCGGCCATGAAAACAGAAGCGCGTCAAAGCCTTGGCTGAGAAGAGGCAAAATATAATGAATTATTCTTTTAAAAAATTAAACAGTTCCATCTCTTGCAGTGCTGCATGTGGAAATGGGATTATCTCCAGGAAATGAAATGCAGTTGTTAAGTATTCATTTGTACCACGCGGTGACCTTGTGCTGATGCATGAACATTCTGCACAGCTATGCCGCTCTTGACTGGCCTAGAAAGTGCTGCAGGGTCGCGGCTAACCCAGCAACTACATATTATAATGAAATGGAAAAAAATACCATGACATCAGCTGGAGATATGAAGTAAACACTGCTTCCTTTGTGCATTGTAGGGCGTTCTGTGTTATCTTTTTGGCAAACTAACGGTATATCATTTGTAAATCAACAGAAAGGAAAAGCAATACTGTTAAATGAGAAAGAAACAAAAGGAGAGAAAGCACATTTCTGTTATCGCTCCTCTAGCAGTATGTAAACAAAAAGTCTGAATTTTCTAATGGAGTTTCATCAACTTAGGAGTAAACATTTTGTAACCTATGCTTAAGAAAATAAAGATAAACGAATCTGGGATAAGTGGCGTCTTTTTGTACAAGCATTTAATGTCAGATTGTAACGATACTTATTGGTACACATTTTTATGTGTAGTGTTCTTTTTTTTTAAATGCATCACATTATTATTATTATTATTATTATTATTATTATTATTATTATTATTATTATTATTATTATTATTATTATTATTATTATTATAATATCTCATTGACTAATCCGTATTTGCGGGTATTTTTTTTCGACTTCTCGACAAATAACGCGAAATTATTTCCGAAAGATTTTTCCAAACTTATTAGTTTTCGCAAAGCGTGAAATATTTTTAAAAAATATAAATAATTGAGAATCTGCCTCAATAATAATGTACGTTACTTAAATGTAGATTGTTATATAACATAGCAGCTGCATATGTTACTGCTATTTAAACCACAACAGATGTCTCTGAAGGCCATTGGTGCGTGTTTTACAGCATTTGTTGTTTTGTTTTCTTTATAAGTGTTATTTTACTATAGAGTTTAAGAAATTCTATATAATTGGAGAAGGTTTATGTTTGAATTATTTTCACTGAAGAATTTTAGAAAAACCTGCTATTACATAGTTTATGTTTAAATAATTTCAAATTCCTATAAACGGTATAAAAATTAATCATTTATCGCTTTATTACAAGGATACAGTTTCACAGAATCATCAATCACTGATCGGTTAAAAAACACTTTATTTGTTGCATTTTTTTTCACAATTAGTTTGAAACAGTTAGATATAAGATATTAACTATTTTGTAAAAGTAAATTCGATTGGCATGTAGGTTTTTAAACATCTTCATCTCCAAGCATGCGTATTCATGTCGGTCCTGGTGGTGTAGTAGAAACTATACTTTCCTCTTAAACCCAAGATCGAGGGTTCGATCCTGGCCATGACCGATGAATTTTTTCAGGCGTAAAAATCGTAAGTATGGCTTCCTTTAGAAGAGAAATAAAGCCATGTGTCCCCGTATCGTACATTTACGGCACGATAAAGAACCTCAAGCTTGAAAAAAGAGGCCTCTAAGCAAAATATGTAGGCCGTTTCACTTTGAGTGTTAAAGAGCGTCCGTAAATAAACCAAATAAAAAAAATGCCTTTTCATCCGACACTTTCTTTGCGTCAATTCAATTTACGATCTGCTCTGCGAATTCAGTTCCCAGAGAAATGCAACATGGACATATTTTAAGAAGATTCAAACATAAAATTTTCTGGTATAAATGAACCAAGCACCTCCAGTTGCCTATATTGCGTCTATTCACGTCCCAAATCTGCAATGGTAAACCTTTTGTCAAATAATACTGTTAATATAGAAGAAACTGGCAAACTAGAAACTCTATGTCTGAGAATACACGGTGGTGATATTCTTACAATTAGAGATTCTGACGTGACTAATTAAAAGACAACGGTAAATTATTTGAGTTAGCAGTACGTTTGCTGTACCTTACTTTTCATTTAATGCTTAGTGACTTTTTTTGCAGTAAAATGCAAACAGCAAACGCAAATAGAGACAAAAACATTTCTCAAAGTATATGCAATTACTAAGTTCTGAAAACAGAAACTATACCTTTGATCCGGGAAAATGTTACTTGATTAGTTCTCTGAAACGAATCGTTTCTGAGAGCGAAATGATTTTGTCCTAGAATCCAGCAAGAGAGAAATAACGACACTTTACACGAAATACATTCGTTAAAATGCGGAAGAGCTTTCAGCAGACAAAAAAATCTCAGCCCTACAGTCAAAGCAAAGTTCGATGAGGTTTAACGAAATATTTTGGCCTGAGTTCAGAGATGTATTCAGAAATATAAATTCTTATGTAAAATAAAAATAAGTAAATATAAAATATTTTGTAGGTTAGCTATACTATATTCTTTCCTCAGTTGGTTTATTTTCATAATGAAATACAAATCACTAATAAATTATTACTTCAGTAAAGTTATCTAAAGAAGCATTTTTAATTTCTAATAACTCAAGTATATGAGACTATTATAACTATCATCGTGTTATTCCGATTGGTTGTTAAAAGAATGACATTTAGTCTGAAATAAGAGAAAATGTAACTGAAAAACATGTTATCAATACAAAAAATGACTAAACTAAACTTTTACAATATTCAACGTAAATAACACTTACATAAGAATTAATGATACACTGTGAATCGAGGAAATGTAACTTTAATAAACTACATAGCTAATCTGTAAAATAAATCTAGGTTTCCAAGTTTTCATTGTTATCCTATTTATTGCAGCGATGTTTCGTGCCAATTAATTTAAATACTTAAAACGCAACAATTTCAACAATGGCTGTGTCAAAATATTCTTCTATTGAACAAAATGTCTCACGATTGAGCTGCATTCACTTGATCAGTAATGTGCAACCACAGAACGAATGAAATAATGCAACTCATTTGTTTAGACATGGCGGTAACAGAAACCTCACAGTAATACGACTTGAGCGTCAGCTGTTTGATGTGGCACGTGTCGATCTCAAAGCTACCTAATGTGTTTAGAATTGCGTGTACAATGGCCGCAAGGCCATCGGTTGGAAATGTTCCCGAAGGTAGTTGAGAGCAATTCTGCGGACGACGGTAGAGCGATTTTTTTTTAAATACAGCGGCGGCGGTAGCAACGTCTGGAACCGTGCCATCTCTAACTAAATTGGGGCATGAACATATCACGTGCACAGCTACTGCAAGAGACGTGTATGCTGGCATGTCAATGACTTCTTCCGGTTTTATTTATACGTCCCGCCAGCCGCAGAGCCGAACCCTATGTGCATCCAATGACGCGCAAACGACATCAAAATATTGTAAAGAGTGTAGTTTATCATAACTTCCCTCCCCCAATTTCTTTCACAATACATATTGCTGTAAATGATTTGACCTTACTCTTTTATTACGTATTACTTGCTATATTATTTTTACTGAATAAACCTCATAGCATGTTTACATAACATTTAAATAATAATTACAGAGTTTTCATCGTTACAATTTAACGTTCCTCGTAACAACGAAGATTTAAACAGACGATGAGAAGAAGAACAAGAAGAAGAAGAAGAAGAAGAAGAAGAAGAAGAAGAAGAAGAAGAAGAAGAAGAAGTCTGTCACGAAAGAGCAGCGTAGACTAGTAGAGTAACTTAAAAAAGAATATAACATCAAAATTATGACCTTATTAATTAATGAAATGAAATAAGTTTTGGCATTACAGTATGGTATTGCGGAACAAAATAAGAGTTCTTGCAAACTATAAGTATCAAAAGAGAGAAACTACAATTTTAATTCTTGAGATTAAACCACAACAATTAGTGGTATACTATTAATTAAAGGAAATATATGACCATTGATAGATAAACATATACTCTATGGGTATTGTTAAACATTTTTAAATATAACTACGTTTATGAACAGAGTTCTTGATATTACCATTCAATAATTTAGAGAGAAATAACAAAGTTTCGAGTTACATTGTGTATTTAAGAAGGCGATGTTCACTTATTTCAACAAAACAAAAGCATGTTACTTTAAAAACAATTATAATGCACTAAGTAAATATACACAATCAACAGAAAACAATGGAAATTTTCATAGATTTTTATTGGTTTTGAAATTAAATTTAAATGCTATTGTAGTAAAAATATGTAACCCAAATGTTTACTGAACAGAGCGCTCTTACATACAAATATAATTCTCACATACATATTAGATTAATATTTCACATTTGCTATCTTCACGACAATGTTTTTGTTAAATATGAACATATGCATTGTTATAAATACAGTAGGCATGTTGAATCAATTTGTCCTTAACAATATGGAAAAAATTAAAGGCAAGAGCGCTTTTTAAATTTCGGTTTTCAAGTATAACTCTACTCCTAATGGTCCAATTTCCCTAACTTTCAGAAACTAATTTTTATTTTATTTTATTAAATGGTATATATAGAATTTTGTTGTCAACAAACAAATACTGGTGTTGCCAAAGCGATTTTTAAATTTAGGGTTTCAGATAAATCCGCACTCCTAATGAATCGATTTCCCTAATTTCTAGGAAATATTTTTAATATAGTTAAATATACATATTTTTTTGCGAAAAAAAAAACAAACAAACAAATGTGGTGCCGCTAAGGTAATTTTTAAATTGTGGTCTTCAGGTGAACCCTCACTCCTAATATTCCGATTTCCCTGATTTTCAGGAAATGTTTTTATTATTTTATTTAAAGGGTATTATACGGAGTTTCGTTGCGAAAAAAAATACATATATTAATGCTACTAGAGCGATTTTTAAATTTTGGGTTTTACGTAATCGCCCTCCTAATAGTCCGATTTCACTAATTTTCGGAAATTGTTTTTCTTTTATTTTATTTCAATGGTATATATTGAGTTTCCAAAAAAAATAAATAAAATAAAATAAAATTGCGCACGCTAAATTTTGCTTTAACCCCCACTCGCTTTTTCAGCTATATCCCCACTCCTAATGATCCCATTGCCGTAATTTTCGGAAACTACTTTTATCGTTTTATTTTCAATGGTGGTTAACAAACTCAACGAATCGTTTGTTAATTGATGGTTAAATATCGAGCTTCGTTGAGGAAAAAAAAAAAAAAAAAACGACCGCTAGAACGTTAATGGACATTCATATATATTAATATTCATTGTCATTTTCGGTGCCTAGTAGGTAGGACCGATCAAGATTTGAAGAAAATTTTCAAAAATCGTTTCATGAGTAGAAACGCAATAGATACACTCCTTCGGAATTCGCTAAAATGATGTCGATATACAATTTGGTAATATCAACAGATAAAACAAAATCCATCTTCATTTGTGCGAAACGATTAAAATAACAAAACCAGAAAGCATACCTACTTAAATGTTATAAGAGCGGGGTTATGTAAGGGTTTAAAATCCTCTTATTATATAAATAACTATTATTTTTATGATCGAAAAAGCCTAATTTCTAACGCTATCTGGGGTACAGACCTTGGTGTCCATAAGTAAATAAAAAGAGTCCATTTGTTATGCATTTTGGCTGAAGTTTCAAGGAATGGTATATTTTCTATATAATCATTTATATACAAAGCATACGAAACATTTACAACGTAAAGGAACAAATTCAGTTTACATAACAATGCTTTCTAGAACTTCGTTAACATTTCATTGTTTGAGTCCGTTTAGCTCGCAGCCGGTGAACATTGTTTCCAAACGTTTGTACTCTTCCCGAAAAACAATTTTCCGAGACAACGTGTGATGTAACATAACCTTGCCACTTTGCTTCAGAGTTGCAGATTATTTGACGGATGCAGACTTTGGACATTGATCCTTCAATGATTTGCATCTGTAATAAGAGTGCTGCTAATAACTCCAGCTGCCTTTAACCTCTTGCTTGCGTCAATGCAGCTTAGTTATCTGATATTGTTTCTGTAGCTGTAGCTGTTGTTGGCAGTGTATTAAATAGTCTAAAATTTGATAGGTAATGATCACATGTGTGAAATGCACCATACTACACTTTGCCTAGACAATTCTACCAAGGACTTTCTCCTATAAAAGTCCTTCTTTAACATGCGCGGGCGGTTTGAATCATTACACTCATAGCCCTTGAGTCAATACTGCCAACATTATTTGATCTTAGAAATAACATTTGCAGAGAATAATGCTAAGTACACCACCTCCTTGGTCTTGCGTTGCTGACTGCTGTCCGGGTTCCATTCCCGGCACCTACTTGGGAATTTTTCTGAGATAAATGGGGTCCATTCAGCCTCGTGAGGACAATTGGGAAGCTGCCTGATGGAGAGGGGGCGATCTCCGATATAGTATATCGCGATATAGCGATCACCGGGATGCGATGTGCTGATCACATACCCCCCTGCAATACTACACCCTACGAATGAAATCATGTGATGGAGGTAGAAGACGCAGAGGTCGTCGCAGTAAAGCTCAGGCCCACATGAGTCTTCACAGAGAGAGAGAGAGCCAAGCATAAACAAGGACGACTCGTCCATAAGGGCCAGATGGGTCCCTGTTTTAACTATATTTATATCTGGTTTAAATGCCAATTTAGAGTTTGAAATAAAAAAAAAATTATTGCTTTATGTACTTTAGCCCCGCCATAGAAAATGCCATAAATATTTAGTGTTTTCTCTTCTCCTGGTCAGCTTTTAAAACAAAAAATACATGAAAATAGGGATGTATAACAAATTAGTTCTTAATGGTATATTACGCAATAAGCGCATTTCCTCTCTATTGTAGTAGCGGTAGCATGCGGGTCCTCCGTTAGAGAAGGAAGCTCACGGGCCAGCCCGGAAAAGTTCACGCTTTAAACTTGTACCTTTATAAGGACGTGTATTCGACTTCCTCCTAGAGGGGTTAGCCTTTCTCCTGCTTATCTCTGGGTTCGCTTGGGCCAGCAGGAAGACTGCCATCATCAGCGCTCGGTATTCTCTCTTTCTTAGTAGGAACCAGATCTTGAGAGATTACTGACACCACGCGTAACGGACTAGGGGTTGTTTTCGCACTTTATTTGAGATTGGGTGGTTTCTTCACTGTTAATCAGTGAAAAGTTCTTAAATGTTAGTTACAAATAAAAAGTGTATCTGTTTGGTGGCAGTGAATAAAGCGGAAGTTTTATTTATTTTCGCATCTAAGTTTAACTGTTAGAAGTGAAATGCTTTTGACCGTATCAACCGAAAGCTATTGGAACTTATTCAGCAAGACGGCACAAAATTAAGAAGCATTTTCTTCTTATGCTTTGAAAAAAACATATTGACTGCGTGTGAAGTGAGAAACATATTATTTCTATATGAATGAGATTAGAGGAGAAATAGAAAGGGCAAATTTAGTTTCTGTACAGGCCGACGAAAACACCCATGCATATTATACAAATGTCACAATTTGTTGTGATATTACGATATATCGGTGGTGGTAAACCCGTTAAAATGTTCATAAAAGTTATTACTGTTTCTGAATTGACTGCAGAATTCTTAAGGGGTGCTTTAACAGCTGAACTGGTGTAAACATACATTTGGAGCAAAAATACTCCATAAACTTTGTGCAATAAATGTTGTTACGGGACTAGGAGAATATTGCTTGTAAGCAGAAAATATTAATAGGACCATAATCCCGAGCTTCATCAATTTGGTGCTTGGGACCGGCAACTCCTTGGTCGACACCGAAGGTCAAGGTGTTCACACATCTGCAAAGAACAGCGTTTTTCTCATTAGTGATAAGAATGAAGAGCTAGCGAGGGAAGTAAATTCGCAAAGACATTAGGAAAAAATAAACAAATAAAATAAAAATAAAGAGGAAACTTCAAAATTGGTTGTTAAAAATGTACATGTATTGGTGATGGAAGATCATCAGAAAATGATTTTGCCAATCAATGAAGGGATGGGTGCAGTAAAGTTTACGTTGTAGTTTTTTTTTTTTTTTTTTTTTTTTTTTTTTGGAGACTCGTGCCCTGGAGTGCAAGACCAATTGCTAAAGGTGATACAAACAGACGTGCTATTATTTCTAGGAATGATTATACAATTCTTTCTGCAGCTCTGCGAACCATGTAAACAGAAACAGAAGTTTGCAAGAAAGTTATGGTAGTGAAACGGTATCGAATTGACCTGATAGATTTTCAAGCTCACCGCGATAGTAAATATATACCGAGGGTGCCAAAATGTATACACGCTTTCACAATAGATATCCATTTAATATATTTCAAAGTTTGACCGAAAAACAACACTAATGTGTAGTATGATGTTCTGTAAACAGACGTGACTCACATACATTGTGATAGCGTTGCTACGTGACAGGTAAATCAACAATGAACAAATGAAGCAAAGATTATCGTATGATGTTCTGTAAACGACTAACATTACGTTATGCTAGCGTTGCTACAACAAATGGAGCCAAGATTATCGTTTGAACAATGGAAAACAATTTTGAAGTGGTATTGGAAAACCGAGAAAGTTGTTCAAATTCAAAGACAATGGAAACATGTATACAGAACAGAACCTCCAACGCGAGTAACAATTGCACACAATCGAGACAAATTTGAGACTCATGATACCGTATGCGATGTTCACAAGGGCAGATCTGGGAGACCGCGCACAGCAACAAGCCCCACGTCCTCGGCTATGGATTTGGAACATTTTGAATACTCATCACACAAATCTACAAAGCAATGTGCACGTGAGCCTGGGATTAGCAGAACCAGCGTACGTCGTATTATTAAGACAGCAAAGAAGAACTCTGTTGGACTTCTACCTATGGGGAACTCTTAAGGATGTTGTATACCGTAGAAAATCAGCTACACTGGCAGCACTTCCGGAAGAAATTGAAACGGCATGTGCTACAATCCCTGAAGACACTTTCGCAAACTTTGCTCAATCAGTAGTTCAATGTACTTAAAAGTGTATCGACGCCGATGGTGGGCATTTTGAGCAACTGTTGTAACTGTAAATGTCTAAGATGATTAGTGCTGATCATTTTCTGTTTGTGTGAATTCAGTTTTGTTACGATAACACAGTTTTTCTTTGCTTTAAGTGCGAATATATTTTTGGCACTCTCTGTATTTATTCTGATTTAACATGACCCCTAAAAAGTATCCATAATAATCAGAGTCATAAAATTTAAGAGAGATAGGCAGGCAGTATATAATTTACTTGAATATTTACTCTGCTTGATGAGCCAATGGACAACGGAAATGAATTTGGGAAGAAATTAGTCTGTAGTTTGTCTCCGCTTAAAGCTGTAAATATGAGAAATCCATTACAATCAAAGGGAAGTATGTATAAAAAATGCAAACGAGATATAAATATTTCATGATCACAAAATGAATACAAGATGAAAATATTCCTCATTTGAGTGAAGGTATTGCTTTTGTGTTAATGACGAACAGAGCTTGTCATTCAGATATCAAAGGATCTCCAAAGGAGACGATATTCAATTGCAAAATAAAGATTGAATTTATCGTTACTACCTTAAGAAGTATTGAACAATGCAATAGAATTGAAACATCATTTAGATTCTATTGAAAATGACAACTAATGTGAAAAAGAAGTGGATAATAATATAATTCCATTTTTTCGATTTTCGATTTCAATCTGCAGTAACACATGACATCTAGCACCACCACGGGTGGCCGACGTTGTTAAGGCACGGACTTGTGAGCGGGAGGTCTGGGGTTCGATTCCCAACAGGACCGTCCTCCCTGACTGAATTTTTTTCCTCAGTCCTTATAAATGGCAAATGCCGGGAGGTACCCTAAAACTTAGGCCTGGAACGTTTCATTCCTTAAAAAAAAACTTCTTTCCCAATATGTCATTTCATCTCATGTATCATCAGTGTTCATCGCTTGTGGTGCCTCAGTAGTAAAAAGGGGCGTTAAACTCTATTTAAAAAAATGACTTCTTGAAGCTATATCCCACAGATTTTACTTTATTATTCCTAGGCAATATTGGCAGATTATACGCAGATAAACCGTAATAGGTACAATTGACTAGCTAAAACTGTATTTGTTTTGTATTAAAATATATTGCATCAGTACAGAAATTCTCATAAACTATACCGAGTGACGCAGCTGGCAATATTTTTGTAATTATATGCAATCCGCAATTTATACTTTAGCATGAAAACATCGGTCCCTATGGTATCTACGGAAATGCTTTAACACTGATATTTTTAGTTGTACGCTTAGCAAAATGACTAATGATATGACAGCTGTTATAGTATCGTCATTTAACGCACTCTAAATAAACAGCTGAGAGCTACGAAACGTTTGCACAACTGAAAATGTATACTATGAAAAGTAAATACTTCATACTGGCAAACTCTAATGTTCTTAAATAGCTCAGTGTGTGTTTAATAGAAAATCCGTCTGCAGCAAAGATAGTTCGAGTCACCTTAGCACACTAATTTTTTAATGAGTTGTAATATTCATAAATCATCTTGGTTTAAACTAATATTATTTTGAATATTGTCAATGTCGTTTTAATTTGCAATACGTTTTCATTTTATTTAATACTTTATTACAATTTAAGTTTCTTTATTGCTGATAAACCACGCGTAGGTAAGGTTTAACGAAGATGGAATAAGATAACACACATTTGACCTACTTGTTTGAAATTGCCGGTGTATAACATTGCCCGAACACAACTTTTCTAACGAAGTAAGTCCTCGAACTGATGACCTTCTTGGTTAACGCACATCTGAGTATGTTGTTGCATGGACATTCTAATTCGGTGTAACATGACAGGTATAATGGATCTACAGGTCACTATAATACTTTGGCGAAGGCCCTCTGGATCTTCTGGCTCTCTGCATAAATTTTGTTGCTTTACGTAACCCCAGAAGAAGAACTCATGAGACATTAGGTTGGGTAATGTGGATGGCCAGAAGACTAATCCATGTCCATGTCCTATCAGGATGTTCACATTTAGATGATTGCAGACGATCATCGACCTGTGCTGTAGAGAACCATCGTGTTGAAACCAGGTCTTGTTCGCTCCTCCAGTGGTACATTCTCTAGTAGCAGTGGGGCTCATTGCAGAGAAGTTGCAGATAACATACTTCTGTTGATGCCCCTCAAAGAAATATGGTTCAACAAGATGTTCACGCAAGATTCCACATCAGACATTCATTCCCCTCTGCACTTGAAATGCTGTCTCCTTGACCCAGAGAAATTATCAACAATGATGCATATTATGGCGATTTGCGGTCCCATTGTTGTGGAATCTCAATTCATCAGAAAACAGGTTTCTGGATACGAACGCCATTTGTCACATGGCCTAGCGTCCATTCACTTGAGCTACTAAATCTCTTTTATGGAGTTTTTGGTGTAGATGCAAATGACAAGGATGAAACTCATTAGCATGCAGTGTTGGCACCACAAAAGACTAGCTAATGTTGACCTCTTGTGCAACTGTCCGTATACTAGAATGTGGTTTATTCAGGTTGGCAAACAGCTTCACCCACACTGGTGGGTCTCTAACAGACAGCATCTTGAAAGTGATGTCTTTCAATATTCCAGAAAGTTTTTGCTGTTGACTGTCGTCTATTTAGATCTCTCCTGGTAGATGCTGAGCTTGTGCATTCACTTTCGTTCTCCGTAGATAGGGAGCGTATCAACGTATTCGTCCGTCGAATGCATAACGAAGGACTGGACAAACTCTGTGTGACAATATGCCTGACCGCCATGGGTGGCCGAGGTCGTTAAGGCGCGGACTCGTGAGTCGCGGGCTCGAATCCCACCAGGACCGTCCTCCCTGACTGAGGTTTTTTCCAGGTTTTCCTCAGTCCTCATAAATGGCAAATGCCGGGTAGGTACCCTAAAACTTAGACCTGGAACATTTCCTTCCTTAAAAAAAAAATCCTTTCCCAATATATCATTTCATCTCCTGTATCATCAGTGTCCGCCGCCTGTTGTGCCTCAAGTAAAAACGGGAGTTGAACCCCATTATATATATATATATATATATATATATATATATATATATATATATATATGTGTGTGTGTGTGTGTGTGTGTGTGTGTGTGTGTGTGTGTGTGTGTGCCTGGGCAGTGAAGGCAGTCGACGTTCATAATATCACTTTGCGATGTAATTCCGGTCAAATGGGACTGAAAGGTGTTACAATTTTTTATGTCTAGGTATTATTTTCCATGACAAAAGTAATAGAACCAGGAACTATTAAAATTATAATGCTGTTAAAAACTTGGGGGCTCTTAAAATTACAGAATTATGAAATCAATTCCCAAGTCTGTGTTATTGGTGATCAATGTACAACAGAACGGTCTTATTGGACGTTTCATTGATAGTACATTCTCGTTTCAAGCTTAGATCTTGCATGCCAGACGCCTGTGCCACCTCCATGCTTTTACATATAGGATCCTTTTAAGACAGTTTTTAGTTCTTTGTGGACCTTTAAAATGACTATTTAAATGACATAAGCTATTAATATGTTATTTGATGAAAATGTAAATAAACCTTTATTTAATAACCTATGTGTCTCGACAATAGGGTGTTTATTGTGAATATAGACGTGTATTTAATTTGTCGTAGCCTATCCCGTTTCTAACTACAAAATTTTGTAATTTAATTTTTAACTTATTTTGACACTGGATCTATATAACAGTTTTTATCAGAGGGATTTACTCAATTGCGCAGCTATGCAAGCTGCAATGTAAAAGTTTGTAAAATCGGTTGGGGACCCGGAATCAGCTGTCAGTAAATGAGTCTTGTATTTTTGAGTTGTACTTTAGTGACTCTTAAATCACTTTTCCTGTGAATGCTCAGCCCTCTTCTATCTAAAAACGTCAATTAATAATTGGTAAACGAAGAAAATTGGCTTATAGCACAAATACTGCTTGAGGGTGGCCTATCTTTCAGAAAAGGAAGGGGTGGCTGACTCATAAAGAATACTTACATATTATTTTAATTACAACACAAACAGAAGTGACTTTATCAGGTGCAACTCATCACATTTTTATTTTTTGAACTAGATAAGGACGAGATTTTTTTCCGAAAATTATTTTACATGTCCCTAAATGTTAGCTTTGCAAAATTATTAATATTATTATTATCATCATTATTATTATTATTATTTAGTTCTATAATGTTTTAGAAATAAATTTGCTTAAAATAGCAAACTTAGGGAAACTTACCCTATATAACAAAATAATGTAATTTTTACAAACTTTAACGCTGCTAGGAAACCAACAGCAATAGAAAATAGGTCAAATGTTAGCTCTATACATTAGCTCCACTCGCTGGCAACCTGGCTAGCTTAACAAGTTCCTCTGACAATGCCATCAGCTGTACACTCACTGCTCGTGAAGTCTTGGGAGATGAGCATTCAGACAACTAAACATATGCCTGATAGTTTCTGCCAAAACAGCTGAAGAGAATGTGCATTCAATTTTTAGTTTTTTATTGCATTGTTGCTTCAATTAAAGAAGTAAAGGTCTTCAGAAACATTTTATGTATATTTAGATTAATGTTATGTTTATTTAATAATAAGTAGGCAATTCTGTCTCGGACGCATTTGGACATCAGTAATATAATTTCATCGCTGAATTTTTTTTCGGCTATGACCATATCCATGCTTAATGTTGTGGACATACTGCGAAGTATTTAATAATGCACCCTTGTTCATTACAAAAGTTATATGTTCGCAATTGTTGATTTAGAAAGTGATACACGTATTCCCATGTATTCGCTATTCAGTCGGAGTTTGTAAAGATCGTTGATCTTCAATGGACGTGGAACAGTTATTTAATTTGGAAAGAACTTCAATTCCTCTCAAATAAAGTTAATAAAACGTCATATAGTCTGCATAGGCACTAGTAGAAAATTGTTTTCAAAGTGCGTTTCATACGAATTTCCAACGAATATAGTTAAGTGTTGCTAGATCCACCATAAACTTCTGTAAACTTGCAATCTAAATTATGTTTTGTAAATCCACTTATCTGAATATTCCAGAGAATTGGGCATTAAATTACTCGTCATAGAAATGTGTAGCTTTCAAAATTGAAATATTTCCTGAATTCTCAGGGTTATGCAAAGGGAATTGGTAACATTTTACACTGACCAGTTCACTCAATGACGTCATCTTAAAATCGATGAAACGAAAAAAAAATTGAATTTTGACCAATCACAGCCGAATTACGGTGTAAAATTATCGAAAAAATTATCAAATCCGTTTTATCACGCCACGTGCATTTGTCTTGTGGTCACTGTAGTCAACTCTATACCTCTACTATATAATTCCTGAACAGACATCACTGACCACTTTAGCTAGAGGCGGTGGGAAGTTATTGCTAGCAACAAAAACATGGACAATTGACAGTCATGACGCAAAAATGGAGAGTTCTTCAAAGTGTTTTGGTGATGCGTCAAATGTGCAAATTGGTCTTATCATTAGGAATTCCAAACCACAGAATACAAATAAAAATAGAGACAATGTTTATCCTTTTTGTGAGCTTTTCTCAGTTGGTATTAGAAAATCGAACGGTAACAATTATAATAGTCGACTTTTGTTCCTTTCAGTCTCGCGGTTTCTGAATAGAATAAATATTCATAATCATAACATTTCATACGTGTTAAAATTCTGTGAGCGAATTTCAAATATATAAGTGACCTTTATCCTTATTCTATTAATGAAATAGTCGCAAACCAGTATTCTGCTCTTCTCTATTGGCATTACTGATAATCGCCATTCTTCTGTCGCAAGATTTCTTGAAAAGGTTAAGTACAAATATGCAGCTATTACAATTTTGTAAGCCAAGTTTAGAGGAATTATAATTAAATTCTTATTTTCGTAAAACCGTGCTAATAAATATCACGCGAGGGCCTGAGCTTTCCAGATACATTCACGAACTTAATCTCAGACCCTTTCGTGATATTATACTTGTGATAAATGTTAAATAGCATAGCAAGTAAAACTATATGTATCATTTTTATCCCAGAATTCCTATTCATAATCATGAAATACTTCTAAGACAGAAAATGGTCTATTCTACTGTGTAATTGTGCTATATGAAAAGATTTTTAATGGTTTCCAGCTTAAGTGGGATGCCAAATGGCTTAAAATGGCGTTAATTCTTTCATAGAGGTAGTTAGGATTGTCTTTAAACCTAGACCATGTGTTTTCATGGAGTTCATTGAACTTTTATACACTTTGGCAGACTCCCTTGTTAACTTCATTGATAAATAGCCCTCATTCCACTTAAACATGCCATGACCTAGCGGGCTGTTCTGAAGCTCTTGAATGCACCTTTTCGTGATGCCCGCCTAAGAAATGGAGTATTAATAAATTTAAATATGCGAGTATTTATGTAAGAAGTAACTAGAAAGTAATACACAAAGCCTTCCTATGAACGTATTCACACAATATGGATCTACTCCCAGCGTTAGTAAAACAATACAATTACGTAATGGGTGAATTGACACTCAGTTCGTATCTACTTCTCTTGGTACAAAAACAGGCGTGAATTGGCTACCATCAGCGGATACAATGAAATATAGCTATTATAAAACATGTTTATATGGATTTTTGGATGCCTAAGTAATATATTCCTACATTTGCAATAAAATTCTCTGTCATTAATGTTGTATTTGCTAAGCCATAAAATCACAAAAGAGTTAGCATTAAACGAATGCATTCTAAAGTTTAAGTTGTTAGGAGCATCTATTACCACACCATAATGTTACTATCACAAAATAACATAACTAAATATTAATATGCTATTATAACAAATTATATCTTATTTTAATTGAAAGCTTTCTATGAATTGCGAGTAATTTCGCATAATTTGAAACAGCAAACTTCCTGTTTACAGTAAAATGCAATCAGTTGCCAAGGAAAATGTTTCAAAATACCTAACGATTTCGTTTAATCATTTTCATTTTTCTTTTAATTGGTACATTAAGTATATTTTTGGAAAAGGCTTCTCGGGCTCTCCAAAGGAACGTCAAACTGTGGGGTCATGAGGGACGTGGGTTGCTATGAAGATACGGTTAACAGTAAAACAAGGACGGTAAAATACTGGCTTAGACTACTCCACACTTCCAACTAAATGCTGTAGATGCCAGATACAAAATATAACACCAAAGTTTTGGTTGAAATGAGGACCCAGAGGAATTGGCCTGGTTCAATATGACAAAGAGGCGATACAAATAATAAAAATGTGTGGAAGAAGGTTAGAACAAGTCTAGAAGTTATCAGCAGGCAGGAAATCGAGGTAGAATGTAACACGAAAGTTTCCTTGAGCATATCGAAGGAAATTAAACTAACCTGGGGTTGAGAGGCATATATGCTCGTTCTAGGGAGAAAGGAGTGGTTGAATGTACCCACTGCGAACATCTGAGAAAAGCACGGTTTCAATAAAACTTTATAAAGGCATGGTCAGCTGGCATGCTGGGACCTGTTTCAGAACCACGTTATTTGGTTGAATAAGAGCATTTTCCTAAACAAAGTGCGTGAAGCTACAAGTAATTTATTTTCTGGTTAAAAAAAATAACTAGTGCAATTATAAATAAAATGATACCATTCATATATCTGAAAATATCGTTCTTCTCATTTTTAATTTGTTAATTTATTTAATGGTATACAATTTTTTCATTTATTATTATTAATAATAACTATAATAATATTATTATTTATTCCTCTTTCTAATGTTTATCATACTTAGGCATGTTGGGTCGGCAATCCAGCCATACAACATATTTGAAATACGTACATAGAATTTTATAACAAACATACACCTACTACTACCACCACTATTACCACTACTATTATTACTACTATCACTACTACTACCACCACTACTATTCTTACTACCACCACTACTTCTACTACTACCACCACTACTACCATTACTATTATTACTACTACCACTACTACTACCACCACTATTACCACTACTACTACCACTACTATTATTACTACCACCACTACTACCACCGCTATTACCACTACTATTATTATTACTACTATAACTACTACCACTACTACTACCACCAATACTATTCTTACTACCACCACTACTATTATTACTACCACCACTACTACCACTACTACCACCACTACTATTACTACTACTACCACTACTATTATTACTACCACCACTACTACCACCGCTATTACCACTACTATTATTACTACTATAACTACTACCACTACTACTACCACCACTGCTATTCTTACTACCACCACTACTATTATTACTACCACCACTACTATTACTACTACCACCACTACTATTACTACTACTACCACTACTATTATTACTACTACCACTACTATTACCAGCACTATTACCACTACTATTACTACTACTACTACTACTACTACTACTCCCATCACTACTATTATTACTACCACCACTACTACTACTACTATTACTACTACTACTACTACTACTATTACTGCTACTACTACTACTACTACTACTACTACTACTATTACTGCTACTACTACCACCACTACTATTACTACTACCACCACCACTACTACTACTATTATTACTACCACCATTAATATTATTACTACTACTACTACTACTACCACCACCACTACTATTATTACTACCATCACTACTATTATTACTACCACCACTACTACCACTACTACTACAACGATTACTATTATTACTACCACCACTACTATTATTACTACTACTACCATCACTACTATTATTACTACCACCACTACTACAACTACTATATCTATTACTACTATACTACTACTACTACTACTACTACTACTACTACTATTACTCCGCTGCTACTACTATTACTACTACTACAATAATACTGCTACAACTACTATGCTACTATCACTACTATCGCTACTACTTCTGTTACCACAACTACTATTGCTACCATCACTACTACTACTACCACCACTACTACTACTACCACTAGTACTATTACTACTACTACCACTACTACTACTACCACCACTACCACTACTACTACTACCACCACTACCACTACTACTACTACCACCACTACCACTACTATTACTACCACCACTACCACTACTACTACTACCACTAGTACTATTACTACTACTACTGCTACCATCACTACTACTACTACCACTACTACTACTATCACTACCACTACTACTACTACCACCACTACCACTACTATTACTACCACCAATACTACTACTACTACTACTACTACTACTACTACTACTACTACTACTACTACTACTACTACTACTACTACTACAGCAACCACCAATACTACTACTACTTCCACTACTACTACTATTACTATTATATTACTGCCACTACTACTCTACTACCATTACCACTACTATACTACTACTATACTATTACTACTACACTATATTATTAACACTACAACACTACTACTATTACTACATATTTACAGCATCATATAGACATCAAGTTCCGCTAAGTGGAAATTGTACTTTTTGTATAATGTAATGTTCTTACTAAACGTACTAAAATAAAATAAAATCTTCAACAATATTAAAATAAATTAAAGTCTGGTATACCGGTATATAAATGCCGGCCCTGGTGGTGTAGTGGTAACCATACTTACCTCCTAAACCCAAGATCGCGGGTTCAATCCCGCCCAGGATCGATGGATGGGAAAACTTAAGTATGGCTTCCTTCGGAAGGGAAGTAAAGCAGGGGGTACGGTGTCGTACATTTACGGCACGATAAAGAACCTCAAACTTGAAAGAAGAGGCCTCTGAGTAAAATTGATCGGCCGTTTCTCGCCCTGAATTGAATGGGGCGCTGATGACGTGAGATGTTACAGAGCGTACGTAAATAAGCCAAATCAACAACAATATATATATAAATTTAATCGACTAGCAATTTTATGTTTTGATTTGCACTAATGCTACTGAGAAAACAATGTTGTTGCTGTACCGAACTAAAGAAGAAAAAACAAGATGGTCTGCCGCTCGCACATGTTTGACACAATACACGCTGGAGATGGGCGGAACTCTATTGCTTTTCTTAAAACGTACGGTTATGGACAGGATTTTCCCGACTTTTATCACCAAACAGATGTCCAATCCACGGCCGCAGGCGATTACTCATCAAAGAAAGTGTTCTGAAGACAAAACCTGAGAGTCAGGGACTAGTCTGGCAGACAAACCTCGTTTGGAGCAAGTTCTGTTTGTTTATGGGACAGGCAGCATATAAAACAACTCAACTGGCGAGGATTACAACGCAAGGATGAGTCTATAACCATTATTGTGTCAAGGCTACTGCAGCAAACTTGTAACGATGGTGACGATGATGATAATGAAAACGATGATTTATGGCTCTCTTATTTCAAACATGCAGCCAAGAAACATGTGAAAGCCCTTCAGCGGTGAAGCAATGTGACGCGTACAAGCACTTATGGAAACTTAATGAATTAACAGCCATCTTGTAGCCATCTAACGCGAATGCATGTTACAATCTAATGCTGTTGAGTTCGAAAGGTACACCTTACAAAGTAATATTTCGAAAAAAAGAAGTTAGAACATAATCCTTACATAAAAACCTCTTCAGCAGTTCGTTGATTGTTGCACACTAAAACGTGTTTAATACACACTCTGAAGGCTAACCATTCGATGTTTAAATATCGATGTACTGAATATACAAACAGGAATGATTTAGCCTATTTTATAGCAAATTCCTCGTATTTTTCATTTAAATTTATGTGAACAGCGGTTAGGCATGCATAATCTGGTCACAAAATATAGAAGCTTATTTTTGTCCTTTTAGTTATTAATTAGTATTTTTAGCTTTCTATAGTGAGGTTATTTGAGTTATGGGCCAGCAGAGCGCGGCTAGGTACTGGATCAAGACTGTATAATGCATGTTCAGGTAGCAGCTTGTGGTTATTGAGGGAGACTTTATTAGTGGGTGATTGTGCGTTCGTGTGTTACTCGGTGCTTTCATTTTATGTAAATTGCGCTCTAATTCTTCCTTAGTTATGCCACTACATAAATATAATCTTGAACGGGTTATGTCCGCATACTTGAAAATGAAGTCTTGCAGAGAAGCGGTAAGGGATTCCCAAGAAACTCTCCTGGTATTCGTGTTCCAGATAGAGAAACGGTTGGCCAACGCGTTAGAAAAATTAGGAGAGACAGGATCTCTCAATGATAAAAACTTGTTCCAAACCGCCGTGTTCTTACAGAAGAAAAGTTACATGAAATGCAGATATTTCTACAAGGTGCCGGCAATGTATTTTATGCCACTGAGAGACATTATTTATAATATCTCATAATACAGATTAGTGATTTTTATTATCCGCTTTAAATACGGTATCATATTATGTTTTCTATGAAAATATAAATTTAAAATAAAAAAATACTACTTTACGTGACTCTATCTCCCTTTTTCCATGACGGCTGCATTTCCTCAGTAACCAACCTAACTCAAATAATCTCACTGTATAAATTCATGCAATTGTCATACGTACATATAAACGTAGAACTAGTTCAATTACAACAATATTAATATAATTATAGTAAATTGAATGTAGCCTTGACATTAGGAATACATCAAATCCACTCATAGATTACAACTTTATAAGATTGTTGATTAAAAATTCTTCACTACAAATACCGAGGGTGCCAAAAATGTATACACACTTTCACAGTAGATATCTATTTAATATATTTCAAAGTTGGATCGAAAAACAACAGAAACGTGTAGTGTGATGTTCTGTAAATAGGTGTGACTCACATATAATATAGCGTTGCTACGTGATAGGTAAATCAACAATGAACAAATGAAACCAAGAAGTTCTGTAAACAGATGTAACTCCATTACGTTATGCTAGCGTTGCTACAACAAAATGGAACCAAGATTGTCATCTACGGATCTGATTGGACCATTATTTTTTGAAGGAATGGCCGGGTGTACCTGAACATGATACGCACACCCATCTTAACCACCATTCACACACTCTATGGAAATGTGGAATTTTACTTCCAACAGGAGGATGACCTCCACATTAACACCGAGATGAGCATGCGTACCTTCATGACAATCTTCCAAGACAATGGGTAGGACGAAGAGGTTTCCACCGCGTTCTCCGGATCTAACTCCGTTGGACTTCTACCTATGGGGAACTCTTAAGGATGATTACATCGTAGAAAACCAGCTACACTGGCAGCACTTTGGGAAGAAATTGAAACGGCATGTGCTGTAATCGCTGAGGACACTTTCGCAAACGTTGTTCAATCAGTAGTTCAACGTACTCAGAAGTGTATCGACGTCGATGGGGGGCATTTTGAGCAACTGTTGGAACTGTAAAAGTCTAAGATGATTGGTGCCCACCATTTTCTGTTTGTGTGAAATCAGTTAAGACAGTTTTTTCTTTGCTTGAAGTGAGTATATATTTTTGGACATCCTCTGTATATTTCTTAAGTTAATATCCAATAAAGCATAATTGTTCCATAAGTATTTAATATGACTGGACAAAGAGTTAAATGTTTGACACAATTATAATGAATAAATTTTTGAGAACAATATGCAAAAGCTGCTAATAGCATATGCAGTATTTTGTCCAGTATTTGTAAATGTTGTACAGTTATATTTATATATTGTATAAAAGATTATTAATTTTAGTATAAATACATTTAATAACGGTAAGATGTTTCCATTTTGTAACAGATTATAAGAAAGCAATATTTTACTGCTTTCTTTGTAAGGTTAAGGTGTTTACTGTGAACAAAATTTCTTCAGAAAATGCAATATAATAATGGAGTGAAAGTGTTAATAGCGATTAAATAGCGCATCAGGTACAACTAAGTTATAGCAGAATATATAATATGTGATTTCCAGTTTAAGTGACTATTTATCTATTTGTGTTTCTGTTATTTGAGCTAAATATTCTGCATAATTTCATAGATGCAACAAAATCTTTGGTGACTAAAAATTCATGAATTTAATTGAACTTGTTTTATTTAAATCAAAAGGCATATTATTCACCTTAAACAATGATATGTTTCAAATGACCTTCCAGTTCAGTATATTTTTAGTGTACAGTTATAAACTGGTATCATTTGACAAAATTTTCAAGATTTCCAATTATTACTCAAAGAATCAGACATAGTAGACATCAGATATAGTAGAAGAAAAAGAATTTATTGTTTGTTTGTCTGAATTTTTTTAATTATTTCCCAAGTGGTTATTTGAACAGTTGGTTTTCTATAAATTGATATCATTCAAACAAATGCAAGAACATTTTTATTTCATACAAATTATATTTGACTGTTAATATGCCATTTAATATCATTTAAAAACCTCCTTAATTATAATAAAAATTCCTCCCATATGAGTTTTACTATTTATTTACAATTTTTAATGATACCTCTCGTGTGCCCAAAGCCTGAAAAATAGGAGGTAATGGTTAAGTATAATGTTATCATGGATAGTTTTTTTATTGATTTTATTTATCGGCGCTCTTTAACAGCTCAGGTCATCAGCGTCCCATTCAACTCAGGGCGTGAAACGGCCGACAAATTTTGTTCAGAGGCCTCTCTTTCAGGCTTGAGGTTCTTTTCGTGCCGTAAATGTACGACATGGGACCCACGGCTTTACTTCCCTTCCGAAGGAAGCCATACTTAGGATTTTTACGCCCGAAAAAATCCAGCGATCCTGGCCGGGTTCGAACCCGCGATCTTGGGTATAGGAGGCAAGTATGTAACCACTACACCACCAGGACCGACTATCATGGGTATAAAGAAATTATCCGTAAACATGGAAGTCCATGAGATTTAAGTTGGCATGTTTTGTACAGTCCTTGTCTTCCGCGGATCGTAAAATCATTAGAACAACAACCGTCTTTTGTCATAATTCTTGGAAATAACAGACGGTTTGCAGCCCTTCTGTTGTATCAAAGCCCTTTACATGGTTGTTTAGGCGTCAGTAGCGTGCTTGTTTGTGTCGAAGTCGGTTTTCTTTTGGCTCTTTGGCTGTTACTGTTACTTTTGTTATAAATTGTCAAAATGTTTTTGGATTTGGAGAGCTCAGCCTTTGCTCTAAATATTTTAATGGGCATTGTTATTTTTATCAATAATAATGATGGAAGTATTGGGAAACGCGGGAAAGCTTTTAAAGTCTGATATTAAGGAGATTGTTGCAAATGTTCATGCTTTTTTATTATTGCCAGCAGCTACAGGCTTTTCGCTTCGTAGCGTGTGTAAGGTTTGGCAAAAACTAATAATAATAAAATAATAATAATAATAATAATAATAATAATAAAATACGTCGTCCTGGCACCTAGATGTTGTCGATGTCTGTTGCCTCCCATTCTTCTTTCTCTTTCGCCACTATCACATATATTACATTATTCAGCTCTTTGAATCTTCTTCTATAAACCCTTCTTTTCCACTTCTTCTTTAACACTTCTTCACCGCCATCACATAGCTTGCATTTTCCAGTTCTTTAATTTTCTTCTGTAAATTCTTCTTTTTTCCTTCTTGCCACCTTAAATCTTCTTCTGTGGAATATTTTCTTCATTCTTCACCGCAATCACATAATGACTTCTTCCAGTTATTAACTCTTCTTCTACAATTAATTCTTTCATTATTCTTCACCCCCTTTTAATTTTAATGTTCTGTGTAATTTATTCCTGTTATTGTTGTGTGTAATCTTTGTGATCTTCTTACCTCCTTTATTTGGGCTACGTCAATCTCAAACTTCTCCTCCGGTACTTTTACTTCCCACGCCAATTTGCTAATTTTATCAGCAAGTTGATGTTGGTTTATAAAACAAAACATAAGCTTTATTGAGTGGTTTTTCGGGTTACAGGGGAAAAAATAAAGTCCGTAAAGAGCCTCTAGTAAAAATATATATTCATTCGCTGCCGCCACCATAAGATGTCCCATTCAAATCACGGCGTGAAACGGCCGATAAATTTTGCTCCGAGGCCTCTTCTTTCGGCTTGAGGTTCTTTTTCGTGCCGTAACTGTACGACACGGGACCCACGGCTTTACTTCCCTTCCGAAGGAAGTCATACTTAATGATTTTTACGCTCGAAAACGTCTATCGATCCTGGACCGATTTTAATAAAGGAAATTTTGTATAAGAGGAGTATATAAGTTTAAGAAAAGTTTGGGTATGTAAATAATTCTCGGTAAAGAAAGGTTTAATGGAAAGGTCGGACATTATTTCTAAAAAAAATTAAATTCTTAAAGAAAATTAAGAAATTGCGGACTACCGTTCGTACTATTGCTTATTTAGATGAAACCTGGATTAATGACAGTCATTCAAAAACCAAAATTTGGAAGAACAACGAGATTCATTCTCCCCTTAAAATTCCAATAGGGAAAGTTTTATTACTTTTCATATCGGATGTTCTTCTAATTTTATTCCAAATAACGTGCTAATATTCGAATCAAAATCGACAAAGGCTTATCACGAGGAAATGGATAGCACTGTTTTAGAAACTGGTTCGTAGATCATCTATTACCAAATAGTCTATTGTTATGGACAATGGCCTCAATCATTCTACGGAAATTAATAACGCCCCTGTTTCATTGACTAGTAAATCTGAAATGATAGCTTGGCTTCTAAATAAAAGCATTGAGTTCGATCCTCAGTTGAGGAAATTGGTATTATAAGCGTTAAAAAAGAAACTTAGGAGAGGTATGAAATTGCTGTAGGACATTCGTATATCGAGTGAGACAGGTCTTTACCACTGTGATTTAAATGTGATAGAGCTCATTTGGGTGCAAACGAAACATAACATGACATAACATTTAAAAACAAAGATGTGCATGTGTTACTTGAAGAAGCGCTTTCAAAAGTGACCGAAGAAAATTGTAAATTGGCCTCTGAACGTGTACAAACCATTGGGGAAAAAAAAAAAAAAAAAAAAAAAAAAAAAAAAGACACTGGGAAACGGGCGCTTTAATGGACACAATTAGTGATCGGTCCATAATAAATTTAGAGGAAAGGGATGATGAAAGTGATGACCAGTTTGCAATTTCTGAAGCAGAAGAGGGTCCCGTAACTGAAATGCTTAATGGGAGGTCCTTCTTTCCTCCGTCACCGCAGTAATGCCCGAGAGAGGAGCAAGTGCGAGAGATGAGTATTCTACTCTCTTTCTAAGAATCACAGGACAACGTAAATCTCATGGTAACCCCTGTCTTTGAAACATGAATGTATATTTTGATATGCTTAGGATGACTTCTGTCAAAGTGGAGATATTGCTGAAAGTTGATTGATTTGATGTGAGCTAACATCAGGAATTGTATGTTAGTAATATGTGTATCCATTTCTAACAAAAATAATAGAATTTCGGGAAATATTCCACTGAATTTTACAGAATATTTAGAACAGAATTTATGAATAAAACTATTGAACAAGTCTGCTCCACGTGTCTAAATTATAACATGACATCATCGATAAACCTCAACCAGAGTATAGGAGCATGAATCTCGCTTGTATAACGTCTTCCTCTAGAGGTCATTAATAAATTGGCATACGAAGGGACCGTCCTAGTGCCTATGGCTGTATCTTTAAACTGTAAAAAAATACTGATCTTCAAAAGTGAAAACGTTGCGAATAAGCATTAGAAGATGGCAGATAAAATGATGGAGTGTGAGGATCAGGAAGGCTAGTTAAAAATATTTTGCCGCAGCAATCACTTCGCCGTGTGACATCAACGGTAGCTAGAAGAATGTCTTCATAAATTGAGAGATTTGGATTCCAAGAAAGTGCTAGGAGTCTCTGTGACGCTCTAGAAGTGACGAAAGGTTTGATGAAATCCACAATTGCTGAGATTCTTTCAGTTGGTGAACCATAAATGGCAGCCAGAGGGCGACCAGGACAACCTTCTTTATGGATTTTGGGGAAAAAAATATATAGAAAGAGCTCTAGGGTTAGGGTGAGCATTGAAGCCTTCAGTAAGGGCTTGGATGTCTTAAGTATTGAGCTATATCAGCTTGAAACTTTTCAGTGGGATCTTGAGAAACAATATATAACAAGCACTGTCATATGGTTTCTGGTGAACTGAGATGTAAGCGTTACGAATGATAAACAATGGGCCTTTGTCAACAGTAAAACGAAGATCTCTGTATTGTTAGATAACGAACACAGAGTACTTTTTCGATTGGAGAAAGGTTTTTGGGGTTTCAAGTGGTGCAAAATATTAGGGTTGCTGATTTCATCTTAGAATTTCTTAATGAAACGTACGGTGGTTCAAAGTTGGATAGAGGATGAGATTTCAATAAGCATAAAGCCTGGCGCAAGGAGATTTCAATATCATCCCAACATGCTAACCTATCCCTATTAGACTTAGCAAACTTGCTCCCAGCACCATCAAACTCCACTGTTCGGTACTTGGGCAGTCCATTAGAATGTGCTGCCAGTAATATCGTTTTAATGAGAATAGAATGTTTCTAAATTCCACCTTTTTTTTTCAATACAATAAATATAAAATCTATTATATACTGCTCTTACAAATGTTTGAGAGAAACCGGTTAAGTATTACAACCATTGTCACCTAAGCACAAACAAATAAGCGTACGCCTGGTTAAAGAGCTAAAGCACAGCTTTGCAAGTTCAGTAACTTCATATCTTATATGTCACAATAATTTCAGAGATTGTAAAGGGGTCTTAGATAAGAAATTTGAGAAAGGGAATCTATGGTCGAACGAAAAAAATGATAGAGCTATACGGTGATAAAAAGTTAGTATTAGATGTTGATAAGTCAGTGTTAAATCGAAATGGAGTAAAAAATTATGTAGAAGATCAAATTTGTTTCGCGAGCGAGAAAATTCCGATTTTCAATAGCTCATTGTCAAGATTTCGTTCTATAAAAACTGTCTTAAATCTCACTAACATATGATCGTAAGGTACTGAACAACGCTTAACTAAATGTTCTGGTTTTGAAGCTTAGACTAGAGAGAGCTATCAGATCCAGCGTAATGTTTTGTTTATTTTCAGAACAAATACAAAAGTAAGGCGTGAAAGAAAAACAAATAGTAGTTAATGAGATTGAAAATCGAAAACAATGATCCGCTTTTACTTGAGGCCGTATCAAACCTAGTGCGCTAAAATTAAGCGCTCCACAACTTCCGTCACCTTTTTCGAATGGAAGTTTATAGTCAGTGGCGTGCTGATCATTTTTATTTTATTTTATTTATTTGGTTTATTTATGGATGCAATTTAACAACAGCGTCCCATTCAATTTAGGGCGTTAAATGGTCGATAAGTTTTGCTCAGAGGCCTCTTGTTTCAGACTTGAGATTCTTTTACGTGCCGTAAATCAAATACATTGGACTCGGGGCTTGGCTTTACTTCCCTTCCGAAGGAAACCATACTTTGGATTTTTATTCCCGAAAAAATCCATCGGCCCTGACCGGATTTGACGTTTACGAGGCAAGTATGCTTACCACTAAATAACCAGAATCGACATGCTTTAGAAACTTTACTTTTAATTTTGAACAGGCAAGTCATAGATTCCCTATTTCAAATTGCTTGTCTAAGATCCTCTACAATGGCTAAAATTATTGCGGTGTAGTTCATTAATATTCTGTTTTTTTTAACTGTTAATAGGCATTAAAGTTATTGAAGTTATTCCTTTCTAAATACTTTCATTTTTTTTTTTTTTTTTTAATTTACAGACATGTCCAGTTTGAATTATATTGAGAAAGTTTTTCCGTTTAGAGACATGCGGTTTTACCACAGTTAAAAGCAATAATGAAAAGGCAATAGGGATGCAATATACATGTTATTGCCTTCTTCACGTAGCAGAAGTAGCATAATATCTAGGTTAGTGAATACAGTTATTCCTTTAAGAGATAACAGGCAATTAAGTCGCTGCATACATGCTTAGAACTTGCATGTTACAAAGTGCCCATCTCCATATAAAACATTTATAAGCTAAGGTATTTACATTAATTAGGAGAAACTCTGCCTTTTTCTTTTTTTTATTCAGACGACAGTAAATTTTATGCATTAACAAAGTTGCGGTTATAACATTAACTAGTTTCATTGCCATGAAAAATAGGTACTTTCAAGTGAAAATTAGACACCTTTTGCAATTGCAAGGTACTGCTGATGAGATGTTAAAGAAGCAGTGGTAAATTGTAAATGATTTAACGCTTTAATGAGCCATCTCGCCTGATGGCGTATCACGAAATAGGTTTTGATGTGAGAAGTTTAAATCATCAAATATAAAAAGTAGAAGTCGGATGGTTGCAAATGGAATGAAGTGAGCAATTTCAGGGATGCTCAGGCAGTAACGCTTGGGACTCTGATTTGGGAGGTCCCAGGTTCAAATCCCTTGGGACCCATCATCCTAATTTTAGGTTTTTTCATGGTTTGTCCTGGTCACTTAAGGGAATGTGGAGAAAGATTTTTTTTTCAAAGAATTCTTTGCTCTCTCATTTCATTCCGTTGGTTTTGTTACAGAGTCGAATGTGCTACAGCGATGTGGCAGTGGCTTGCTTTAGAAAGGTATGAAAGAATCCCTTCTTAGGGGCTTGAAGGGGCATCCGCCTCACACCTTTGGATGCTGGCCACCCATCCCTTACTGGGACGTAGGTACGAACGGCCAGTCCTTGAGCAAGGCTAAAGTACCTAAATATCATCTTCTGAGACTAACAAGCCAATTCAAGTCATTAATTGGCTAAAAAAACTGCCAGTTCTGCTCCCCGCCTATAGTGCCATGCACTATTTTCTTTTGTGAACAGAACAATGAGGACATTCTGGACAATTGAAATAAAAAGAGATGTAAAATAATAAAGGCTCGCCGGATGATTGTTTTTGCCCCAGACATATACTGAACATTGTAGTGACTTCTAATTTCTTGCTCATTCGAACAGATTTAAAATTAATTTAATTATTTAGGTCATTCATCTGTTGAAAGCATAGAGAGTGAAGGTTAAGAATGGAATATGTCATATTTGAATATACATGTACATCAAAAAGATATACAAAACTGATATTTCATATGGGAAAATGGTTGTAATTTAGAATTTGAGCTACATTTAAAAAACATCGCTCTTGTAACGAGTTAAGTTCTGAAAAGCACAGAACTATATTAGTGGTTTTATTTTAGCTTTAATTATTGTAATAATCTTGACAGTGATATTAACACCGACACGAGTAGGATCGGGAAGTCTGCGGTTCCAATCCTGCCAGTACCGTCCTCTCTGACTGAGGGTTTTTTCAGGTTTTCCTAAAAATTAATCACTAAAAATTCCGCGGAGGTACCCATAACCAAGGCCTGGAACGTTTCCTATTTCCCCCAAGAAAATTAATTTTATCTCATATAATATAAGTGTTAGTTAAAACAGACAATAAACACAATTTAAAATGTTATCTAGAGGGAAATAAAAAATCTAGAAGCACAAAAAAATTAGATAAACTCATGTTGACATATGATCCACATAGCGAGGACTCAGGATGACAGATGAACGTATAAGACCACCATGTGCGACGCACGCTTAGGCAAAATACACAGAGACAGGCCAAGACGAGTTGAAAAAAAATTTACGTGGTAGGTCGATAATGGTATAGAATAGCAAGAAACAGGAATATATGGAAAATCATCGAATGTAAACTTCGAAACGAGAGAAATCTGATGAACAAAAAAGTAGCAAGGCGTAACATACAAGGTAATACTAGTGTACACAACCCTAATGTGCATTAGCTCATCGTATTAGTGAATAAAGGCTACCCTCTTGTAACATACAGGGTAATACTACTGTACACAACTCTATTGTGAATTAGCTCATAAGAGCTACCCTCTGTAGGAGGCCTTTGCCCTTCTTCGGGTCATTCGGGATTATTATTATTATTATTATTATTATTATTATTATTATTATTATTATTATTATTATTATAATATCATCAGCCATATGCGGTAGTACCAGTTACCTACAAAGTAGCACCTTATTTTAATAATGGCTTGCCCTCCGCTATAACTTTGGATGCGGTTGCTTGCCGGCTATCTATGGAACTCAAAATCAAAGCGGATTATTATGCTCTCTACAGAGAAGAGAGAAAGCAGTTATCTTACTTACAAATCCAAGACAGTGCTAAGTGGGGATGACCACACAGATAACAGAATTTTCAGAACGGGTCCTTTAACAAATGACGTTAATTTCAATTCTCACTGGATTTATCCTTCGAAAATGCATAGGGCTAGAAAATTTGGTGGTGTAGCATTAGAGGCATTTGGGTTCTGTCTTCATCGAGGGTTATGTGACATAAACACTCGAGGCTACAAATACTCGAACAGAAGAATATCATGCCGGTGAGATTTCGCAGTTTTCTCAATATGATGAATTCCCATATGACTGGATACAGGATATTGAATGAATGCACAATTCGGTCGCTAGATTTATCTTTCTTTTATTTTTACCTTTGAGAATCTTTAAAACCCTATGGTATATAACAAAAATGGGAACAAAGACCAACTTATGCAAATGTCATAAACAGACTGGGAAAACACGTGTACAATGCACCTTTAACAGAAAGGACAGAGCACACAAACCTTTATATAATATGCATTTATAGGTATACATATTAACCGCGAGAGAAAAACAAGCTTAATGATGGCAAATGCATCTTAGGCAGTTCTGATGTCTCTCAGTACGAAAAGAAATGAGCGCTATTTCTTTATTAATAGCAGAGTGAGATGCATCACGACATCAGAATTATCAAGTTGAGCAATAAAACTAGACTGGTGCTGCCACTTTTCTGCAGTGTGCATTCTAAACAGGCTTCTTGTCAACAAAATGTCTGTTGACCTGCCTTGGCTTCCAAGTATTTGCCGTAGAGTGCAATGCCCCTTGGCTATGAAGAGGAAATGAGGACAGACAGATTGCAATGTGTGCATTAGAGTGCCTCTTCATCTCTTGGACCCTACTGCTGGCCTCTAAAACATGACATAATAGTGATGAAATCTGTTAAGTGACATTTTAAAGGGGAACCTTGCATCGAGGATATATGCATTTAAAACCGTTGCCTTTGTCTAGAGATTAGCATTCACTAGCAACACCTAAATGAGATAGCCGATTATAGCAACCCGGAAGATAAATTCTAATCCTGCTTAGGCCAAACTGCTTTATTTTTAAATTCATTGATCGAATTCTAACGTTTGCTCAAATGTAACAAATTGATTCTTTTACTTCTTTCCTCACGCCGTTTTTTTTTTTTCTTAACGAGAATGAAGTAATTTCAAAGAATTTGTTTACCTATTATTAATGTTATTATATTTAAATAAAATGCTTATTGATTGCGTCGTAATCAAATACAATTTTTCATGAGAGATTTTTATGCTTAGGCAAACAAATGAATATTGAAACGGATTGCACACTTCTATCATTTAACTCCGCTGCACCATATTAACTTAGGTCTTGTTTTTTTTTTCTTTCGTAAATTTTAAATCAAATATAAGTGGAAAGAAAGTAAATTTTGCAAGAAGAATTCTACCTTAAAAAGTCAATAAAACACATTTTGCTAAATGTAAGAATAAAACTTTGGTTATGAAAAAATGAAAAACAAATAAAGAAAACAACATTAGAGGAACATAAATGAAATTCGTGTCACCGCGAAAATTTGGATTCCGGTAATTAGTAGAATTTATTTAATTACCTTACAGCTATATGGTATAGAGCAGTAAAAGTCCAAACTAACGTATTATGTGTTTAAATTTTAAGTTAATATTGTGCTGGTAAATTTTATGAATTAACAACCATGGTAAAAGAAGTTATCGCATTATTATAATTACTCGTATTTCATTTTTAATTTTAGTTACCTACGTGGACTTTTATTGATCTTGTTATACAAATGTTCTTATAGGTGCATCCCTCAAACAACATTTATAAACTTATAAAAACTTACAATAAAATGAGTGTACACATTATTACACCTACTTTATCGGAGTTCGTGGTCGCAAGTATACAGTGGTGAACTTAGGTAACAAATTTCCACATTATTATCGCGTGTTTGTATTTCGTTTTTTTCACCAAGGCGGCTTTGCAAATTATCTGTTGCTTATTGTTTATTTTTCAGAGTTGCCAACACAAGACATAATTTTATCATTCAGTGCTGTTCTGCTGTGTCTTACATTTTTCAGAGATGCCAACAACTACGAGTATAATTTTACCATACAGTACTGTTCCGTTATGTCATATATTTTTCAGAGTTGCCAACACCTAGGAGTATACTTTTACCATACAGTACTGTTCCGTTGTGTGTCTTATATTTTTCAGAGTTGCCATATAATTTTAGCATACTGTTCCATTGTGTTTTATATTTCTCAGAATTGCCAACACCTACGAGATATAATTTTACCATTCAGTACTGTTGCGCTGAATGTCTTATATTTGTTGCCAAAACCTACGAGATATAATTTTACCATACAGTACTGTTCCGCTGTATGCCTTATATGTTTCACCACCAGGGCGAATCGTCCTTAACTTCAGATTTTTCTCAACGTTATGCATTGCTTGAGCGATCTCACATTTTTCTCCAGAGTTGCCAACCCATCTGTTATATAACTTTACGTTGTACTAAATGTTCGCAAAAGCCGAACGTAAGCCTTTAGGTTGTAGCAAGCCGCAGTAAACCACCGTGCCCTCCAATTTACAGAATTTACCCGAGGTTAACACACATTAACCTAATGTTTGTTCATTACTATTTGACTTTTTTCGATTATTGCATTGTTAGTATGGGCGCATCAGCTGTTTGTTTTCTGACGTCACTATATTTCAACACGACCGTGTGCAATTTTGGTATGTTAATAATGCAACGTCTAGGAGAGGATACTTTGCTGTATACCATTTATCCATTATCCCAACTGTATTTTATTTGCTCCTTTGGAAATTCATTACTTTACCTAGTAAATAATGTTTGCATTTATTATTTCAGGTAACTTTGCATGCTTTATGACATTTTTCCTTTATTCACCGTTATCCCTTACAGGTTCCATTGTATTTCTTATTGTTGATACAACTGTGACGTAGGCACACTATGTGGTAATTTCCTTCTTCCTTCGATTTCAGATTTAAAAGTAAAGGCACAATTTGGGGAGGGCGCGTGGTGTACTACTGTTTAACCGAGTGACATTTCCTAATGCTGTTTTTATTAACTCCCCTGTTATTTTAGGTAAGTTTAACATTTTAATTTCTCTAGTTTATCCATATTTTATCTCATTTTATAGATATATTTTAATCAACAACTTAAAAGTATTTAATTCATCAATAATTATAATAATATTTAGACATCCATACTGCAAGAATTTATTTTAACACAAGTCACTCAAACTAGAAACTACATAACACTCTTTGCTATAAAATATGACTACACTGCATTTTATAACTTTGGTTTAATATGCAATGTGATGATTGTCTATCTAAACTAATAAAATTACACATTTTATTATGTATTACATTTTTTTTTTCATTTACATTGCTCACGGTCGTTTTGGAATTAGGCTATCGTGCGATTAGAGAAATAATAAATTCATTTCTAAGATTTATTTGCATAAGTACCTGAAATCATGTCAGGATGAAAGAAAATCAATAACAGCTATTTAATCCCATAATTGCATACTATAGCATCTTCCAGCGAAAGAAAATTAAAAATTTAAATATTAATTTAGTAAAAGAAAATGTAATAATATTAACAATAAAACCAAAGTTTTACTTTATAATTTTATCTCGCCAAAATAGGTTTAAAAACTACTAATTACCCTCGCTGCGATATTGTTAACTTGTCCAGATATTTTGGTAGCGTTTCTTTCATGCACCTCCTAGTGAAAAATACGCCAAGTATTTCTTTGAAATAAAGGGCACTAGCGAATGATTGGAATAAATTTAATTTTATTATTATTTGAATTATAAATAACATGTATGATACACGTGTTAAAAATGATTTTAATTTGTTCGTAATTGTCACTTTTAACATTCGTAAAATAAATATAATCTAATTTATTGCTATGCATTTAACCTGATTACACGTTTAAGCAATGCTATGTTATTTTAATTTCTGTAGTGACTCTCAAACCACAATTAATGTGTCATGTTATTAAAGTACATTTGAACTCTTACTTTAATTGTATTTTGTAGGGCTTATTACCCCCTGGGACTTGCACACCAATGTCTAGGTCAATTAATTATCAAGGAGTTATTTACTCTGGACGCACATAGAGTGCACATGCACACTGGGGGTCTCGGTGGATGGGTTGGTTGGTCATACGCCAGAGCCTTCTCAATGATATCGCAAACAAAAGACTGAACACATACAGATAGATGGAACGATGATGGTAAATCCTTGGCAGAGAAATACTGACCTGTCATTTGCCTCATCTTAAATCGACAGAGTAAAACCATGGAACATCTCAATTAGGTTATTGGACTGCATTTCAGAATATCATTTCCAACCCACTCTGTCCGTTTAACATTATGCATTAAAATGTTGGCTATTTTAAACTGTAATACTAATTAAAACGCACTTGTTACATCAATTATTGTTATTCAAATATTGAAATGTCGTTTTTATAATATGCATACACTTTTCAATTGCTAGTCTGCAACAAAAAAGGTTTTCATAAAATAACTTTTGAAGGGGGATTCATCTATAATCAGCTGGCATCCGTAAATCCTGCCCAAGATATCACACTATGATTTATTTCATGCTTTATCTTCTCATGAAAGTACAATTTAGGTCACATTGGCAAATTCTAAAATATGCCGGTTTCCGAACATGTACGAGGGAGAACAATAAGTTTCCGGCCTCGTCTTCACAAAACCCTTATCTGTTAAGTAAATAATTGCTGCTGTAACTTCCGCTCCGCTATGTTCAGTTGTTCAGATATAGTTGCGTAAAGAAGGCTATGTGTAGAAGATTGTGACATGTATAAAATGGAGTATTCAGCTGTTATTAAGTTCATCACAAAAGAAGGACTTACTCCAAATGAAATTAAACAGCGATTGGACGGTGTATATGGGGAAGCATCCCCCTCATATTCTACCGTAAAAGAATGGGTCGAACTTTTTCGAATGAGTTGAGAAAGCATTGAAGACGAAGAGCGTGTAGGTCGGCCCTTGGAGGGGCTCACTCCTGAAAACATCGCTCTTGTGGAAGGAGAAATTGTGGAAGACCGGCGGCTCAAAGTTACAGAAATAGCAGCAAGGTTAGGCCTTTCTAAAACAGCAGTCCTTCAAATTATTCATAATAATAGTAGTAGTAGTAGTAGTAGTAGTAGTAGTAGTAGTAGTAGTAGTAGTAGTAGTAGTAGTAGTAGTAGTAATAGTAACCGCGACTACCCCTACTATTACCACTACTACTGCTACCACCACTACTATTACTACTACTATTACTACTACCACTACTACTACTACTATTACTACTACTACTACTACTACTACTATTACTACTACT